>VZRV01002663.1:1328040-1394457 GCA_013398115.1 Falcunculus frontatus
CGCGGCGGGAGGCGGCGGTCGGTCGGTCGGTCCCTAAGGCCGCCCCACAGCCGGCCGGGCGGGGCGGGGCGGAGCGGGGCTGCGCCGCCCGCGCGCATTAAAGGGGCCGCGTGCGCCCGCACCGCCGAGCGCGACCCGGCGGAGGCAGGACAGCGGCTGTGTCCCCGTCACCGGTTATATCCCCGCCACCCGCTTCACCCCTGCCATCGCCTGCACCCCTGTCGCCGGCTGCACCGGTGCCAGCGGTTTGTCAGTGCCACCGGTTACCTCGGTGCTACTGGCTGCACACCGGTGCCGCCTGCACCGCCGGTGTTCCCGGCTTTACCGGCGCGACGGGCTGCGTTAGTGCCCCTGGGTGTCACTGATAATGTTGTTTGGTGCAAATCGGGGATTCTCACTTGTGATGGGAGATGGCCGACAATCTCCTCCGTGCCGGTGGTATTTCGGACACTTCGTTGGAGGGGGTCGGGCGTCGCTTGGCTTTCTGAACCCTGCCAAAGGTTCAGCCCCGGGAAATTGGCGTCCAGAGCATCCCACGGCAACATAGTTAGGAAACTTCAGTTTTCCTGCAAAAGGAGGGTGGGTCTCCTGAAGACCCCATAAAGCACATTCCCAGCCCTGGGCTAGCGTCTGTGCTGTGATCCTGACTGCATCAAAAACCTTCCCAGGGTGGGATCTTTGCAGGAAAACCTGAAGAATTTAACAAGCAAATGCCCGCAGGAATCAGCACTGAGGCAATCCAGATCACTGCCAGATTTTAACTAATATCTTGCTTTCTCACACTTTTTCTTCCCCTCCATCCTCCCGGGGGGATGAGGAAGGTCGTATCTCTTCAGCCACCACTGCTCCCGCTCCACTGCTGGGTGCCCCCTCCCCAGGAGCATCAACCCCCTCTCCCTGCCACGAGTGATGCATGACCCCAACAGCTGGAAAAGCGTCTCACAAACCTCCACTTCCCTCTCCCTGCTCCAGCAGCTGTAAAAACCTCCACGTCTCCCACCCCACTCCAGCAGGCAGATGTGGGCACGCACGGGTTCCCTGCCTCCTGCAGTTCACTTCTCTTTCCCCTCATCTCGAGTGGCATTTCCCTGGGAGCCGGGAGCGCAGGATAGCGGGCAGCTCACGGCATTCCTTGCCCCAATACGGCTGCGCCACTGCAGGGCAGAGAAACTTTCCCAGGCCTGGACTCATTCTCCTTAAGTCACCCCACTCGATATGTAAGCACGGGCGCACGCCACGGTGTGAGCATAAACACCAGGAGCACAAGGCAAATTGCCTGAAATGAGCCTGACACGTCAGAAAAAGCAGGAAAAGTTGCCCTCCTGTGCCTATGGCAGCTGTGTGTCTGCTGGCTCAGGGCAGCACCTTTGGTGTGGTTCAAGTCTTTGGTTTATCCGCAGGCTGAGCGTCTTGTGAAGCAAAGGAGCAGATCAGATCTTTCTCTTGAAAACACGTTTATCTTGGAAGATAAAGGACCGAATTTATCCCTGTTGTATTGCGGAGTTTCTCTGCTCCGGCCATTTAGCATTTTCTGAGCTTTTTTATCTGTGATGTTTCACTTAATGAACGGAAGGCAAGACCTGTACCACAGCAAAAAGACTCAGGACATTAATTTTACAAGAGCCAGGCTTTTATATCCCAGTGACCTTAGAACAACATTAGAATCAAATGTATTTAAATAAACTCCTTAGAGTTGAACACACTTTCCAGCAACACTGAATATCCTGCCAGAGCACAGATGGATTTTTTGCCTGTTCTTGTGATCCAGAAGGCCAGAGAGCCAAAGGGAATCACCAGGCTGGTGTTGCAGTGGGAATATGGGCTTTTCACAGTGGCATTGCTCATAGAACAGTGGGGATGATTTCCTTGTGCGTTTCTCTGTCCTCTGGCAGCCTGGCTGTCAGTAACTAGCAGCTACCAGATGCCAGTGGTGTTTATAAAACCATTATGCAAACCCACTATACCCAGCAATTTCAAAATATTACTCAAATTACCCAATAATACCTGAAAATAATGGGTTCCCCGATGTTGTGGGGCTAAGTGACCATAAGTGTGGGTCAAGACCGAGCAGTGAACCCGTCTGGTCAAATCATGTCTTCATCATCCTCATCCCGACAGCCCTCTAATGAGGAGTGTGTGACTCTCGTTAACACAAGAGGCTGGACCTGTTTGTACGGAGCTGCCGACCGCAGGAAAGCAACTCCCTTCCCTGTCTCAAAGCAAGAACAGTGAGCTTGGCTTTAAAATAGCGGCCTTGCAAACATCAGGCAGAGATGCTGTGCTCTTTGCAACAGCGTTCTGGCTTTTGGAGCCTCGAGGCTTTGTGTTTTCAAGCTTTTTTCCCTGCGACCGTGGAAGCTGGAAGCTTCCTGTGCTGGAGAAATCACAGATAAGATTGTGGCAGCGTCTCAAGGCTCTGGGAGCTGTGGCTGCATGTGAGCAAAGCCCTCGGTGAGCCTGCCCTGAGCATCCTGGAGCAGAGGGAGCGCTGCCGTGGGCTCTCTGCCGCAGCCGGACACGTACACGCACATTAAACCCAGCAGACAGAGCCCGGCTGTCGCTGTAATCACGGTATATCTGTGCTGCGAGCCTGCAGATAGCTTACACAGATTTTCCTTAGCGTTTCACTTGGAAGCTGCCGCTGATAGCTATTCCATCAGATAAAATGGTAATGCGAGCCGTCCAGCAGCAAAGATGGGGATTTCAGCTCTCGGCGGAAAACTGGAGTCCTGCCTCAGATATTTGAGATGTTCTGCATTAAACGTGCCCCATGCCCGGCACAAATGCAAGAAAATTGGGGTGTTTTCTTGCTTAGGTTGACCCGAACTCCTCCAGGAAAAGAAGTGAGATGCAAAACAGGAGCCACTCTCCATTTGAAACCACCCTCCCATATAGAAAGCTTCAGGGGAAAGTGATTTACACCTAAAGCAAGCTGTAGCCTTTAGCCTCAGTCAGCCTGTAATTGACTTTACCGGAGCATCAGCCCACTAGGATCAATGTGAGTGAAAACTATGGCAGGGGTTTACCCTCCACAACCACACCTGACCCACGGTCCCGGCACAGGGATGAGGGGTTTTGGACCTCCTGGTCTAAGGGGGTAGGGTATGGCAAAGGGTGGAGGCAGCAGGAGGTTTGCAGCCCTGCCCTGCATGATGCAACACAGCTCCCTCCAAAGCACCTTCCCACCGCCCTGCTGACCTGCCTTTACTTGCTCCAGGCATGAGAGGAATTCAGTGGGACTCAGGCAGTGTGAAGAGATGGAGTTCACCTCAGGGAAGAGGATCTGTCTCAGGAAAAAAAACAAAAAACCCAAAACAACAAACTAAAGATCTCTGTGTGTTTCCCTGGAGAAGGGGGAAAGGCAAAACCCAGGGAAGCAGCTGGTGTCATGGGGTCTCACACCCACTCCCCATGCTCCTGCCTTTTTCTGTGTTCACCTTCAAGCTGGCAATGATTTACAGAAACAAATTATGTAACGTGAAACATCCCAAAGTCACTCAGCTCTGTGCAGGGAGGGAAAAAATGAAGCAATCCTGGATGGTGGCTGTAAACTGGGAAACGATTCAAGCATCACCAGGTTGCCTTCATCCCCAAAGTACAAGGGTGATCCCACCCTGTGCATCAGCCCCACTGTGGGAGAGGGACCCCATCAGCACCCCAACGTACTGCAATTGCAATGGGCTTCTGCTTTTCTGGCCAGTCCTGACCCTGGCCACAAGGCTTGGCCTCTCCTCTTTTCTCCGGCCATTTCCTTGGCTCCTGCTCCCAAATGGCTGGGCTGTCCCATTCCCTCCCGTGGTGGGTTTGGGCTGTGTTTGGACACCCCGTGCCGTGCCAGGGCCTGGCAGTGGCTCACGCTCCATCTGCCTCGCCACAGACTGGCACACTCACATCAGCTCCTCGCGAGTTCTCCAGGGGCTGCCTGGGATTTTAACGTGTCAGGGGACAGACAGGACCCCAAAAGGGTCATGTCCCTCCTGAAGGGATCAGCTTCTAAATGCAGATAAATACAGATTGGTTTTAAATCCAGCTAAAAGCAGCAAATGCATTCTCCCCACTCACAGGGGAATGGTGACCCCGGGGCTGAGCTGCCGTGGTGCAGAGAGGCACCAGGAGTGAATTTCGAGCCAGGGGACAAAGCTGTCCCTGTCAAAGCCAGGGATGGGGACACTGGCAGGCAGGACACAGGCTCAGTGACCAGTCCCACGTGCATTCTGGCCTCCCAAATACACACCTCCAGCAGATGGTTCCCTGCCTCCCACGGTGCTGGGGCAGCTCACAGAATAACTAACTAGTCTTTACCACAGAAATAAATGGCCACAGCTTTATTAAATCAATATTAATTCATAATCTTTAACAGACAATTATAGTTATCTCACACACAAAACTACCCACCTCTTCAAATCTCTGATCTGACAGGGTTATAATTAGCTTATTACTGGCCATACATCTGCTAATAACTTTTCCCTCAGCCCTGTGAAGTGAATTAAGGAGCGCTAATAAACCATGGCTGTTAATCCATTTATATGTCTTATGCTTTTGTCTAGGCACCAAATTTAAAGATACATAAAAAGGAGTTTTCTCCTTTCTTTCCTCCAAGGTCTGACTATGCTGCAGCCCGTGGCTGCCGGGTGTGGGCAAGGTGGTCTTTTTGATGTCCTGGCAGATGCCATCCTCACCGGGAGCAGGGTGCAACAGGAAACTTGGGAAAGCACTTTACAAGCTGAAAACCCTCAGAATATTTGAGAGCAGGAATATTTTCTCCAATGCTTTCTCAGCCTCAGCGCCCACGCCTGGCACGAGGCAGAGGGTATTTGGGGAAGGTCCACTGGCGAGACTATGAACCCCAAAAACACCTCATGGGAGGGAATAACGGGCAGGAAGACAGGGAAGAGGGGCTGGCTTTGGGCAGCATTCCCAGTGCTGCCCGCTCTGCTCTCGCTCCACACCACAGAGCGCTGCCAGTGCAGGTCATTAGCAATAATGAAAGTGAGATCAGACGCGGTCGGGGGTGGAGGGAAACGTTGATCTCAAATGATGGCCACTAATAAGGGACAGCGGAGAGGCACCGTGTGATGTGGCGAGATAAAAGCAGATGGCTGGCTGCTGCTTCTAATTATAGGACCCTGCTAACGAAGAGGGCTCTGATTAGACTGACATTGTCCTAGGATGTGAATTTCTAGAAGGATCTGGCACTAGGGCTCAGGGTTTGGGGGTGGTGTGATGGGGATCCCCACTGCCTGCCAAGACCTGTCCCAAAACCTTCTTCTGCCCCATCTCTGCCCCACCACCCATACCCCCAAATGAAGTTTGCTCCCACCATGGAAACAGTCGGGTCAGGGGCTTGGGGGATGTCAGTGAGGAGCCAACAGCGATGTCCCCATGTGTTCAGGCAGCAGCGAGTGGGAAAGCCCTGAAATCCACCACCAGCCCAAGAGGCTCTGAGTTCCAAGCCCCTGAAGACGAAAGGAAGCTCCTTTTGAGTAAGAAATGTGGTCGAATTCACTCATGGCTGAATAATTTATGATGCTTACTGTAATGAGACATAAAAAACCATTCAGTTCTGGTTTCATCATATTTTTGGCTATGAGTAAAACAGTAGAAAATGATGAGGGCTTCCCACAGCAAAGCTGAACCCCTGAGACTGAAACTGGTAGCCAGGCCACTTCTAACCAGCGAGTTGATCTTATGCATATTTTTGGTCGTGTTGGCACTTTTCCTCCTCCGTGGAAGAGATCTGAAGCGTATTTGTAACGACAGCTCTGTCTCCTTCTCAGCTGAGCTCAGCTGGGGATGCAGGAGCCTCCCCAGTGGCAGAGAGGAGGACACTCACCAGCCTGCCTGGCTCGGTGGCAATGCCCTGACACCCATCCCCACGGGACAGCCCCTTTCTGAGGGGTTCAGGGTACCCCTGCGTGGAGAAGTGGATGAGGTGACACAGGATAGACGAGGGATGGCTGCTCCCAGCTTGGAAACCCGTATTTGTTTAAATTAGAGCAGCTTTTCAGGAGGATCCTGTAGCTGAGCTACGGGCATCTTCCCATGGACAAGGAGCCCAGTAAGTGCCTGTGAATTCCCTGCAGGATGACTGCAGGAATTTCAAGCCCTGCTTAGAGAGATGAAGCAGTTGCCAGGGCACCCAACCTTTTGACATCTTAATGAGCCAAGAGTTCAAAAGGATTTTTTTTTTTTCTTTTTTTTCTTTTCCCCCTGCCTTCTCAGAGAATTCAACTTTTCATCTCCCTCCTCCCAAGTACGAGACAGCCAAACAGGGGATGACAAATGAGCGTCTCGCTCCACCTGAGGAGTTCAAGCTGCAATCATCCAGCTCCTTGTAGCTCCAAAGAGCCGGGAAGTGCCAGCGCGAGGGAGAGGAGATGTAATTAGGTGCGATTCAAGAACAGCTCATCAGCTATATTTAACAGACGGGACGAATCCTCAGAAGCACAGAGGAGCCAGGCTGTGGCAGAGCTGTTCTCCCCCAGCCCTGGCTCTCTGGTGCAAGAGCTGTTTGTGTTTCTGCCTGAAACATTCTTTTTTTAAATTATTGTTTTGCAATTTTAAGTTGTAATGGTTGTTTACCTTGTAAACAACCAAGCAGAACCTCTTACCCAGGATTTTTTAGCACGTAGATTTTTCCCCTTCACCAGGATTAAAGTTAGTTGGAGGGAGAAGAGCACAATAGCCCCTTTTATCCTAATCTTTCCGCCTGGAACAGATGGAGAGTCCTGCCTGAGTCCCAGTGATGTGCCACAAGAACATGGTAACAGAGGAGACTCTGTGCCTTCTGCTGAGAGAGGGGAAAGGAGTGTGTGAGTGCACTGGCGTGGGGACACTGAGTGGGATGGGAACGCCTGGCTCCCACCAGCTCTGCTCCTGCACAGAATCACAGAACAGTTTGGGTTGGAAGGGACCTTAAAGGGATCTAGTTCCAACCCCACCACCACGGGCAGGGATGCCACTCTCTAGATTGAGTTGCTCAAAACCTAATCCAACCTGGCCTTGAGTCATCCTGCTGGCCAGGGTTAACACAAAGCACCAGGAGGTTTGGGAAGCACCCAGGAGAGCTGGAACACTGGGCTGGGGGGGTGGCAAGGCTGCTGAGAGTTACTCTGACTCTGATTCTGCTCTAATACTCAGCCAATGCCATGCCCGGAGCTGCTGCCTGCAGGAAAGGAGCCCTCCCTCAGTGTCTCTGCCAGACCCTGTCCCAAAATAACACCTGGAGGTGAGGAACAGAGAGGTTCAGGAACCAACCGTGGCCAGTCAAGGAGCCACGAGAAGTTCTGAACCCATGCTTGCCTATGGAGGTCTCTTAAATACACAAACTGCATTAAAGTACCAGCTTAACTACAGAAATCACTGAAGTAACTGTTGCAGCTCCATGGAAGACCATTCATATTCTTCTTCTTAATGGCAGTCATCAAGCAGATGGCAATTTTATGTGTCACACTTTGGTGGTGCTTCCCAGCCATCACAGGCCAGAAGATGGGACCAAGTGATGCTCAACAGCTGCAAGCAGCAAACCACGATGGTGCACAGCAAAACACCCCCATTTTCTAAAGCAATCCCCAAGTTCAAGGATGTGCTGGTGAAAAGAATTGCAAAACACACAGGGCAAAGTCCTCTGGCCTGTGGGGATGGGTGCTCCCCTCCAGCAAGGCTGGAGCTGAAACAGGCGGGTCCATGGAGAGCAGGGCATGCTTCCCTCCTCAGGGAAGGATAAAAGAGCTATTATGGAGATGCAGACTCTGTTCAGGCTCATGCTCGGCTCCTTGCGAGCAGAGGGTAAAGAGCTACTTATGCTGGAACATAAAAGCTGGGAGACAGCAGAGTGCTATAAATAGGGCATATAAACTTTCAACTGACAAGGCTCTGATTTTGTTATTGTAAAAAAAAAATAAAAAAGAGAGGGAGAAAAAGTGCCTAGGTGGAGCTGACAAAGAGGGAAATACATGCGGAGTACAGGTTTGTTCCCAGGAACGCGCTTATTATAAGTCAGATGTAGTTAGAGCTATTACTTTAGCTTCAAATGAATGGAAGGAGAATAAATCTGCCTTTGTGCAAGGCTGCCTGCAAATAGCATCTCCCTCTAGCAAACCTGCAATTGTGTTTGCATGAGACATTTGTTAGAATAAATGCAATTTAAAAAGAAAAACAGTTCACACCTACGGCAAGGGAAGGCTGGTGGTATGAATGGCAACCAGCAGAGGAGGAGGAAGAAGCACAACAGGCTTCAGCAGCGGGGGGCAGAGCCTGTGGCACTGCAAGGTGGCTGGGAGGATGGAGATCCTGTGAACAGCTCACCCTCGGTCCCCGTCCCTATCATTACATCTTTACACCAATCACCCCAAAACGCTGAGCTGGTTTCACCCATTTTCTCACTTTCTGTCCCCAAGGGACGGTGTGATTAAACACAGGTTTCCTAGGGAAAGGATGAGCCACGCTGAAGGTGGGGAGGAAGCATTTTGCCCTGCTGCAAGCAGCCACACCATCACGGCTGTGGGAGCAAAGGCTGAGGTTTGTCCTGCATCCCTGAAGCTGGGACACCCCAGGGTTGGAATCCCAGGAAAGCTTATCTCTGTGGGACAACTGAAAAAGAAAAGCACTTCTTTGGAACTCTTTGGCTTTGCATCTCCTACTCCTAAATAACTTTCCCCAAGGTACTGACAGTGCTTTCGGGTTATTTTTCTTCTATTTTCAACTAATAAAGTGTTTTTCCTCTCAGAGCACATCACCACCCTGTTCTGACCTCCGTCCTTCATGGCTGCAGCAGCTTCAGGGAGGGGACCTGCAGGGTTGGCACCTCTGGGGGCTGCTTGTCACCTTGTGATACCCACAGGCACACCCATGCCCACTGGCAGCTTTCCCCAAATTACAACAGCATGGATGGACTGTGGCTTTCAACAGGCAAATGCAGCATCTTGCTAGGGTGATGGCCTAAAGCGAGGAGAAAACCCTCTGCAAAGTCCCCTCCTGCATTCTATTATTATTAATATTATTATTATTATTTTTAATATTATTCCCATTGAATTTATAGGAGTAACTGTCTGGGAAAATGACTTTACCTCTGGCTCCTTCATAAATTTTTAATAGGGCAGAAATAGAACCAAAAGGGATTTTTAAAAAAATAAAAAAAATATGCGTTAGCGTCAAACTCTGGCTCTATTCATAATTAATTATACTTTCAGGGGGAGGGGAAAAAAAGAGGAAACATAATTACAAGCTTCTAGTGAGAACATTCATTATCATGCTAATGCAGAAATCAGTACTGCTGTGCCTCTGTGTGTGTGTGTGCTCGGTCTAATTACTCGGCAGTGATGTGTGTCACTCACACGGTCACCTCGCTGCTGCACGGGATTGTAAAGTCAAAGTTAAAAATGAGGGGACGAGTCACAGCCTGGATTGATGGGGATTGGGACCGGCCAGTGCTGGGGGGATGCTGCTCAGCGCTGGCTCCTCCAACACCCCAGCCAAGGTGTTCATCAGTGAGTAACCTCTGATATTTCGGGCTGAAAAGCCATTACAGCAGTGTTAGGAGGCATTTAAGGTGGGAAGAGCAGTGCACACCAGGGAAGGGAAGAACAAGCCAGGCTGAGGGAGGAAAGAGCCCAGGAAGAGGTGGAAGTGGAGAAAAACAAGGCAATAGTTCAACTATTTAGTACCTGACAAGTGCCTGGATTTGCCATGCCAAGGAGATTCTCACCTTACAAAGAGATCCTGAGCATTCTCCCCAGGAGAAGAATTTGGGCTTAGCTGGGCTACAAAACTAGCCTGGGGAGGGTGGCCTGGCTGTTCCCCAATGCCAGGGAGGAAAGAGAGATTTCCTATAAAAGAAGGGGCTCAATTTAACCCCAGAGCACTGCTATTACCAGCAGTAGGTGCTTTTTTTCTTTTCCTTTTCTCTCCTGTTCCATTAGGCACAACCAGTGCCAGTGCTGAGGCTGGCATTGTGCCCCAGCACAGGACCCGAGTGCCTGGCTGCCCACAGCATCCTTGTGAAAAACATCTTCCTCAGCATTCCAGCCCTGAACCAAGGGGCCTGGGGGTACCCAGTGGGGTCAGACACGGGGATGAGCCTGCTCTTGTAGGGTACTTGAAGCTCCAATTGAAATTGAGGAGGAAGACCACAGGCTCTGACCCACGGCTTGAACATCACGTTCAGTCCCAGACATGTTTATAGACATGAGTTATCTAAATTACATTAAACCTAAGTTCGGCATCTGCACAATCTGAGCATTTCTGGGGAATAATTAAATGGATTTCCCATTATTTCTCGAGCTGCCAAGCGAATGTCCTACTTTCATAAGTCAGAGCAGTGCATTTCCCCAGCAATAAATCCTCCAGCAGACTGCAGGAACCAGAGCCTGGCAGGCAGAGCGAGCCAAGGGAGGATGAGGCAGTGGTGGGATACCCAGCCCTCCTGGATGTCTTAAAAGCCTTGAAGCAAAAGAGCCCCACGGGCAGTGCCATGGTGTGTTCTGCCTGCAACAGCTGGACAGGGAGAGGGCAGCAATGGGCAGCTGGAAAGACCTGGGGCAGGAGCAGCCAGTGCTCCAAACAGGGATTAAAGAGGGGAAGAGGTGGGGCTGAGTGTTGGTGAGGTGCCACCTCTGATTCAGTAATCCTCTGCTCAGAGGAGAAGGACCGTGATAATTAAAGCAAGATTGCTGCTTCCCTTCCTCAAGTGGGAAAATCAGCTCTTGTAGGAAATTTGAGCCAGGGATGAATGCTGTGGGATTCAGTGTGTCCCTGCCTGCCCCCAGTCCCCTGCAAACACCTTGTGCCTGAAATTTCCTCCTGTGCAGGATGAAAAACCCTCCTGGGCACTGCCAGAATCAGGGCTGTCTGCTGGGCATCACAGGCCCAATTTGCAGCGATGCTTCTGGAGAGCTGCCAAAAAGGGATAACAAAACTTGTGACAGCTCTCTTGTGCCTCCATCCAGAGGACAGGAAGGGGGAATTACTGTCCTAAAAGAACCCCCCAGAGCTCTGTCACCCACAAGCACCTCAGAGTGTCCCCAGCAAAGGAGCATCCAACACCTTCAAAATGTACCAATTTTTCTTGGCATAAAAGCAGCTGCTGGCACACTGGGATGAGCACATTAAATTTAAGTGTGAAAGCATTAAAAAAACCCGAGAATTGTTTGCACAAAAAGCCACCATTACCCAGGCATGACAGAAGTTCCCCATCCAAGGATGCTCCACGAGCAGCACCAAGACCCTGCTGTCGGCGTGGAGGTTGGGAAGAAGGGAAAGTTAATGCCTGGGGTCCCAAGGATAAGATCAGAGATTTTTTTTTTCCCCAGAGGTGGGCTTTGTGCAACATCTGTGAGCCATTCCCTTTCCCATGTGCTCGGGCAGCCGGGTGAGGGGCTGCTCTGGCCTCGCTCGAGCTCCAGCTGTGCCCAATTTCAGCATTCAGGGTTGCCTGCAAAGCTCCCTGACCCACACCAGCCCTGGACAAATGGACCAGGGGGTGTTTTCAGCCAGTGACCGAGCTCAGGGCTATTTGGGAACCTGGAGCATAATTGCTCTGCAGAGTCTGCCAGCTGCTCTAAAAATATCCACCCCACCTCAGCACGCCGACACTCCCTTTTTTATCCAGAAATGCATTTTGGAGGCGGAGGCTAAGAGTAGCACTGGGTGCTGTGGCCTTGAAAACAGCAATGACAAGGAAAATAAAAGGGAAAAAGCACAATTTGGCCATCTCCATGGCATTGGGTAAGTGGTGGGGTGCTCAGCGTGGAGCGTGGCTGGTGCTTGCACAGTCGCCGGGTCCTGGGGATTGGGGTCAGAACAGCTCCAGTGTGTCCCCAACCTCTGCTCTGCCCCGTTGGAGCACTTTCCCAAGCCATAAAACAGAGTGCAGGTTTTCTGTGAGGGTCTAAAATGAGTTATCACATGAGGGAGAGACCAGCCTGCCGTGCCCCCTCCCCAAAAGCCCTTCCTGGTAAAAGGGCCTCACTGTTCTTCCAAATGATGAAATGATGAAACCGGAGCCAAATCCCTTGAAAGGAAACAGATGACCTCTTGTGCTGGGAACTGCTCTGGTCCCTCCATTAACTTGATCATCGCCAGAGTGCTGCCCAGAGGAGAAGCAATAAGCCATGACATGAGCATCCATGGCTCTGTCGTAGGTGGGAGGGAGGCACTGCCCCCCTGGTCCCTGATGAAGCACCTCATTAGGGCTAACGGGGTTGGGGCTCCTGCTGCCCATGGCACTGTTTTCCCCAGGCATTTTGCAGGTGATATTTGGTCTCTGCAAGTCTAGCAGCACCCAGGGTGATGTCCAAGCCCTCAGAAGCCCTGGGTGCTGCTAGGAGTCATGTTTTTGTTTAGAAAGGTCACATCGAGCATTGCTCCCCTCAACCAAAATATTGGATACAGAATTTGGCATCTAAAGACCCCTATTTTAAGCGGATGCAGCCTAGGCCACATTTCAAGGTTTTTTTCTGTTTATAACCAACCAATGGGAACATAAAACAGGATTGTGCATGCCTTTCATAAAGATGTTTTACGATGCAAAAAAGTAGCCCTAAAGCTTTTCCCAGAAGTCTCCCTGATGGAGTTTGGGAACAGCCAGCCAGGGACAGCCCAGCTGTGCCAGGGGACCTGTATTTGCTGAGCATCCCCATCCCCTGCCCTCCAGGCAAGGGCAGTGGAAGCTGTTAACTTTTTCAGTACCGAGAAAGCTGCTACTGAGAAATGGCTGGGGGTAACCACACTGAAACGGTGTTGTTGGAAACAGATGATCTTTAAGGTCCTTTCTAAGCCAAATCATTGTCTGATAACTCCCAAAATGCTGGCTGATGGTGTTTTTTCGTGGGAGTGGTGGCTGTCAGTGCAGGAATGCCCTGCCCACACTGTGGGCACGGCCAATATCACCTGTCCCAGCACCTCCTGCCCGTGCCCAGGGCAGGGCTTTGGGAAACACCGTAACCACAGGGGCACGGACAGCCCACTTCTGCCAACTCCTTTCCCTTGTAGCACTTTCTCCATCTGTATGGAATAGCAGAGCTATGAATATTCAAAGAGACAAACGTGTTAAAAACCGGTGACATTTCCAGGATTGGCTCGCACTAGCCAGAGGACGTCATTCACAGTAATTACAAATAAAATCCACAGCCCTTCACAGATGACAACAAATCCAAATGGCCTTTTTGCACAGCGAAAATATTAACCTTAACACTTTTTTTTTAAAAAAATATCTTCCAACCAGTTGCTGCTTTCACAGGCACCTCCGAGAGAGCTGATTTTGGGAAAACTTCTCCTGTCACAGTGGCGTTTGCTGCCTTGTACAGAAAGCAAATAGCACTTTTTTTCCCCCCCTCCCTCTCGTTTGAGAGTTTTCTTGGTAGGGATGAAACCAAGAAACAGAAGGCCACCTAAATGAAATTATTAACCCAGAGAAACCACTAAAGGAACTTGATTAATTTGCCAAGTAACAGAGCCCAGTTTGTTCTTTTAGGCAACACATCTTAAAGTAATTGAATCACCCCTTGAAAAAAAAAAACAGTAGATGATTGAGCCCCGAGGTACACTGGTTCTCTATCCTTAATAAATCTCTCTTTATGAAGGAGGTAGTATGCTTTTCTCATCAGAAACCTGTTAATTTTTTTCTCCTTTAAGTAATTGAATACAAAGTTCAAAATCTATCTGCAGCATCCTTCAAGAGAAAAAAAAAAAAAAATCAAAGGTTTATCTCCTGCTTCATCTCAGCAAGTTAATTATGCTCTCATAATTGAGTTAAACCAGCAGGTTATTAAAAATACCACAGGATATATATATATTTTTTAATGAAGTATCACAAACCCCAAATCTTTGGCAGAACCAAGTATCCCAAGACCTGCACTGTGCCCTGCATGCTGCAGGAGGTGCCCGAGATGGACCATGCCAACCTCATTCCATTTAAGAAAAGTGACTGAGGTTGTTTTTTGACTTGTTTTTTGAATCAGGAGGATGGGCCCATCACCAGCTGCAGTATTGTAGCCTCAGCCAGAGCTGCAAAGCTGCTGAATAAACCCACAGGCACATCCACAGCCCAGCAGTGGTGGATGAAGACAATGGAGCATCATCCCTCCATCTGAAGCACACCTGGCTGCACAGGCTCCCACCGTGGAATGGAATCACTGACCCACAGAATGGGTTGGGTTGGAAGGGACCTTGAATCTCACCTTGTCCCACCCCCCTGCCATGAGAAGTGACACCTTTCCACTACCCCAGGCTGCTCCAAGCCCTGTCCAACCTGGCCTTGGACACTGCCAGGGATGGGGCAGCCACAGCTTCTCTGGGCCCCCAGTGCCAGGACCTCAGCCCCCTCTGAGTAAAGAATTTCTTCCTAATATCTAATCCTACCCTGCCCTCTTTCAGTTTGAAGCCATTCCCTGTGTCCTGTCACTCCATGTCCTTGCCCAAAGTCCCTCTCCAGCTCTCTTGGAACCTCTTTAAGCACTGGAAAGGGGCTCTCAGTTCTCCACAAAGTCTTCCCCAGGCTGAACAATGCCTACTCTCCCAGCCTGTCCTCACAGGAGAGGAGTTTCAGCATCTTTGTGGCCGTGACTGAGACATCTTTGACTATTCCCCAAGAAACCTGCGCTGAGCTTTGTTATGCCCTGGGATGGAGGAGGAGCCCCCAAAGCTCCACCACGATGCTCATGGTGCTTCCACGTCAAGTGTATTTCTAATCAGCATTTCGCTTCAAATATTACCCATTCAACTAATTCTACTAATTCTAGGGAATTACAGAAGTAATTGCTATTTTCCAATAGACACAGGACTGCCTCTCGAGACAGAAAAAAAAATAAGGAAAAAAATTCAATGAAGTACTGTTTAAGGAAAGTCAAAATAAGCTATTTCCATCTCCTCATTTGCAATTAACTTCAGAGCATAACACAGTGGGAGGTGGTTCATGGGAAAAGTACAACTTCGTTGTAATCCTCCTCCTTCTAAGTGGAGAGATCAGCAGAGATGGATGCACCCAGGCAGGTCACAGTCACCCCGTCCCCTCTGGGCTGCCACCAGGGAGAGGCAAAGGGCAGGAGAGCTGCCAGCCCCACGCTGTGTCCCTGCACTGCTGCCCCAGCAGGGTGCTGGGACAGTGGCTGGGCTTTCCCCCGTTGTACGTGGTCACCACCAACACCATCGTGGTCCTGTGTGAGGTGCTCCATTTCTATCCTCATCGCCATCCCTCTATGAATGCAGATCCCACACCACAGCTCCCAGGAGACAAAGCAGAGGGAAGAAAGGGATGTGAGGCTGATAACAGCCTGGAAGAGCATCTCTGGGAAAAAGAGGAGCTGGTGCTTGTTGGGTTGGAGTTGGCAGAGTGAGCACACAGTGAGGTGGTAGAATAGAGCTACTCTCCTCTCACTGGGCTGCCTAAAAGAAGGGCTGGTTGTCACCATAATCTACCTTTTTTTTAAATGCAAAAGAAAATTAAATCAGGATTTTTCTGTAGCAATGTCCTTTTCTCCCACCAGTGACACTGCTGCTGCAAGACAAGGTGGCCCAGCAGCTCATCCTTCCCTGGAGAGCTCTGGGTACTCTTTGTAGAAGGGTCCCAAGCAGGACTTCTGCTCAGTGGGGCATTTTGTCCCCACTCTGCCTTGCATCAGCCCTGCTTCACCTCAAAACACCTCTCTGCTTATGGGTGTTTCTGCCACATTCCCAAACAACCCAGGCCAAGCAGCGGTTTGGGAGCCCTTTTGAAAGAGCCAGTTCCCCTGCATTGTCTGGCAGGGCTGGGAGCTCTTCCCTGCTCTCCATGCAAATGTTCCCAGGAGGAGGAGGCTCAGACCCAGCCATGCACTGCCTGGGAACCTCCTGCCCAGTGTCTGCCCAGGGGCAGAGAATCCAGACTGCAGGGAGGTGTCCATCACGTGCCTCGTCTGACTTTTGGCTCGTGGGTTGATTGCAAACCAGCCAGTGAGCACAACGAGCAGCACAGAGGCTGGGGCTGCCAGCAGAGCCGTGCCCTGAATCCCAGCCCTGCTGCAATCAAGAGCAGAATCCCGCTGCCACTGCAGGATCCATCCTCAGACTCCCCCTCCAGTGCCCAGTGACCTTTGGTGGCGAGGAGGGTGCTCTATCCTCCAGCACACACTTCCCATCCTTTGCCCTACAACATTAAAAGCACCACTGACGTGGCGACCTGCTGATTGTGCATTAAATATTCACCTACATGATGCTTCCTTTGAAGAATTCTCCTTTTAACTGTTCTATTTTCATCGCTGTCCTCATCTCTCCGTAACGCTCCATCTTCTGCTTAAGTGTCATCTTCAGATTTTGTTCCCAATTAATATTTCTATGGCA
Source organism: Falcunculus frontatus (assembly GCA_013398115.1). NCBI lineage: Eukaryota > Metazoa > Chordata > Aves > Passeriformes > Falcunculus > Falcunculus frontatus. The sequence goes on from VZRV01002663.1 coordinate 1,344,355, forward strand.
ACTGCATTTAATTTTGAAGTGGTAGCACTTGCTCTGCATAGGGACCAGAGCCTCCTCCTCGCCTCACAGCTCTGTGCCTGTGGTGGACATTTATGCTGTTGTGTTTGGTTTCAAAAGCCATGGTCCTCTGGAGCATCTACACCCAGCCTCAGTGCCCCAGCCTTGCCCTCTTAATGCCAGTCTGGGCACAGCCAGCAGGTTGGTCCAGGCAAAACTGAGCTCAGATTCATCCATCATCTTGTGATCCCTTATCACCAAGGGCCTATATTTGCTACAGCACAGGGTAAAGCACAGATATTTGGGGAACACACTCAGTGGGATCAAGACACACGTGGTGCTCCCAGGAGAGCAGCCATGTCCCCAGGCAGGACAGGAACACACTGTGAAACAGGAAGTGGTTGGGAACGCAGAAGGTGGCAGGAGGGATTGCTGTGTTTGGAAACTCAGCCTTCACCCCATGTCTGGCTCCAGATGAGGACCAGTGCTGGGTGGAGAGTTTTGTCCCAACACCCTGAGCTGTGAACCCAGTCATGGGGTGCAGACACATCTCTAGTTCCTGTGGCCACCAGGCACTCCCAAAGCGATGGGCAAGGCACCCATTCATGTCCACATGTGGGTTTCCTCCTCATTCAAAAGGTAGAACCAATCCTTGAAAGTGGAAACCATCCATGAAGATGACCAGCAGGAGCAGGATGGGGACATCCCCCAGCTCAGTGCCACTGAGTGAACCACAGGACCCTCCCCGTGGGCTCTGCACTGGTGAGAAGATAAAAATGGGCACGGAGTAGTTAAAATAAGCCTGGGTTACAGCCTGGAATGAGAAGTATTTGTGTGCTGGTTTCCCTGGCATGGCTGCCTTTGGTCTGGCTGAAACCTTGCAGGCATCTCTGGAATGACAGAAATGCTGAACGTCCTGTTAACGGGGTTCTGCCTCCGTCAGCACAGCCCAGCTGGTTTGTGCAGAGGAACCTGTCCCGGATGGCCCCGCAGGGGCTGGCAGCCTGACAGATGTAAAGCTGGCCTATACTGCGTGTACAACGCAGGAGTTTGGGGATTAAGCTGTATAAATCCACCTTCAAAATAATTTTGTTCTGAGCCAACATCGCTGCTGCCGCCAATGCCCTCCCGGGCACTGTGAAAGCATCTCCTCTTCATGCATGGTGACAATACGTGCACAGAGGTTCCCCTGTCACATCATGGCTTGGTTCTCCTTGCTGTGTGTGAAGGCTGTTTTCCACTGCAGCTTGGGGCACCTCTGCAGTTACATTATCCCTGGCATTGCACATTTCCACGCTTCTTTTCTCCCCAAAACATCTCAGACACCCCCAGGGGACGTTCTGGGGGTTTGGTCTGGTTTTGGCCCTGTGTTTAAAGCTGGCATCCACCTTTCTAATCCCAGACTCCATTCCCTGCAAAGTGCCCAGCTGAATTCCTGCCTCCACCCAGAGCCTGGCATGCAGCTGGGATGCCCTCCCGCCTGCTGTGCCCACCATGCCACTGCCACCCAAAAAAGTGCCACCAGCAGAACAAGTGCACCCACCATAGGTTTGGTTTTCCAAGAGCTCCCGGACAAGCTCTGCTCACAATATCTACATTAAACTGGGTTCAAATGAGGGAACCACAGAAAAATGTAATTTTGGAAGCCGAGTAACTTAACTCCCCGCAGCTGTGCCTTGGGCTGGGCTCCAGCTGCCTGGCTGCCCACAGGGCTCCTCCACGCTCACACAAGCACCAGATTCCTCCTGAAACTCACTTCCCAAGGATGGGCAGTTACTGTGAATGAAATTTGGGACATGGATTTCTTTCCTCGGCCAGTTGGGCCGCCCCGTGGTGGTGGCATGAACACGTTTTTTCGTGGAGCTCACCACTGGAAGGGAACGCTCCTGACCACTGCCTCTCCCCAAAGATGCTGTTACCCAATTGAGCTGGAGGAGGGACACGTTCCCCCTTCCGTGCTGGTTAAGCTGCGTGTTTTCCCCCACCCAACCCTGCATCACCAGGCAGAGAGACGTCTTTCAAAGCCAGTGCCAAGATGTTTGCTATGGATCCCACCTCACTCCTCCTGTGAAATAATTCCTATTGCAACAACACACCGACATCCTACCCCAAACCACCCCCCGCCACTGCAAGGCTCTGTGTGCCCTGGGGACGAGCAGGAGCTACACTGACACAGCCTGAGGCAGGGTGACAGGCCAGGGACAGCAGTGAGGCAGGGCAGAGCAGGGTCACCCCGCCACAGGAGTCCCCGTCTCCTCCCTCTCACGCTGCAGTGAAACTGGGAGCGCTGCGGTGCCATACCCTTAAACACCCAAACACCGAGCGCCCTTCTCTTCACATCACTCGGCTCGGCGGTGAAGGGCTGCTGCCCTGCTCTCACCGGGCTCAGGGAAGGCTGTTAATGCCTTTCCGCTGCTGCCGGGCAGGCTGGTGGCAGCACATGTCCCCAAACACGGTGCCACTGCGGAGCACATCCCGATTCCGCGTGGCAGGGAACGTGCCACAGCGCCCTTGCCCCGTCGCCTCTCATTAAGTGGAAGCGACTGTTCATAGAGCTCGCTCGGCCGGGAGCTCACCGGGTCCCTACACCCAATGTCACCCTTAAACACCCAATGTCCCCCTTAAACACCCAATGTCACCCTTAAACACCCAATGACACCCTTAAACACCCAATGACACCCTTAAACGCAGGCGCCGTCCTCCTCCGGGCTCTGCCTCAGGACATCATCTCTCAGGATGCACCGGGAAGGGAAGTGCGAACAGAGGGAGCTCATTGCTGCCGAGATATGTTTGTGCCTGGGCTATTTTCAAGTGTGATCCGTCCCTTCCGAGCTTCCCCGCGCATCCATACCCTGACAACTCTGCTCCAGCTCATGTGTGGATGGCCACAGCTTCCCCGCTCAGCAGCCCAGCACCAGCCCGATGTTCCAGGGCTGGGTTTGCACCTCCCGGCTGCTCCCATGGGTTTAGCAGGGCTTGGGATCGCTGCGATGCCCGGCTCTGTGCTGAAGGCTGATGGAGGCTGCGCCACAAGAAACCCACTTAACAACCAAGGCACCTCCACAAATCAGTCTGACCCTGGGTGTTTGTCTCGCCAGCTGAAGGACTCTGTACTGTCCTGGTGAGCACCCGGGGACAGTAAATCACAAGTGAGCTCAGAAAATGCAGCTCATGCACCGAAACCTTCCTCCCTGTCTGCCCCGGCCACGGAACACAGCACCAATAATAACAGGCACCGGCTTTCTCTTTAACCTGAGATCTTTACGAGTGATCAGCAAATTCGAGAGGCCAATTAAGGAAAATCAGCACTTCATTAGCTTCCTGAAATGCAGTCACCGCTGGAACGAGAGACAGCAGAGCTCAGCACAGTGCGAACCCTCGGCGAAATGCAGAGGAGAAAAGCGCTCCAGTCACTGTGGGCTACAGAGGGACAACTCGTGGTGCCTCTCGGAGCCACCCTGAATGGGACTGCGAGGGTCAGTAGTTGAGAGTCTCTCCCTTGCCAGCGCCCTGCCAGCTTCCCAGGCTGCAGAGCAGCTGGAGGAAAAAAAATTTTAAAGGCATGGCTTGTTTGATGGTGTAAAATGCTTCCCCACCACTTGTGCAGGCTGCCTGCTTACCATGGGTGAGCTCATTCTCCATCTCACTTTCAAACCACTGTGCTGGTGCCCCAGCGCTGGGTCCTGGCAGGGCTGAGATGACAGCAGCACAAGTGAACCCAGCCCAGCTCCAGGCATTGGGAAGCCCATCTTCCCTGGCAGATGAAAGGGAAAACCCTGAGGTTAAGACTCGGCAGTGAAGCGAGACACCTCTCCCCTCCCTGCATCCCTTCCCCGGGTTACGGAATGCTTTGGTTTTTTAAGACAGCCTTGCGAAAACGGCATGAAAATTTAATCACCCCGGCACAAAATCCAATAGCTGCTCTTCACACGCACCTCACTGCGATTTATTCTCCTGCTAAAGCCTTCACACTCACCATCCACTTACGGCAGCTCATCTGTCCCAGGGAAAAGCGGTGCCCCCACCACTCCCTCATTCCAGGGACTGCGGCACTGGCTCCTCTGGGATGCGCTGGTCCTGCACAGCAGCTGCAGTGCCACACAGGGTGGAGGGGGGCTTTAGGTGCAAAGTGCTTTTTACACCTCTGTGAACATTACTGTGAGCACAGTGGGGGTCCAGGAGCATCTTCATTGGCCTAGACTGCCCCAGGGCAGTGATATTTCCTAGGCAGGAGTCCCTGCAGGGCCCCGTGCACTGCTCCCAGCCTGCCTTGGGCTCCAAGGAAAAATTTCTCTGTGCAAACTGAACATGAGTGATGAGACACCCAAGCGCTGCAAGCCATGGGCTTTGGCTCTTTACCCTTCCCTGGACTTGTGCTCAAGGAGAGCCACGACATTTATCAGGAGAATATCCTCCAGTTAAAACCAGAGACCCTGATTCTGTTAACAATTTGGCAATGAATTAATGACATTTTCCAGTGGAAAAGAAATTGCAAAACTCTCCCGGGAGCTTCTGATTCGACCCAAACAATCTGTCAAGTCAAGCCGACTGGAGCCTGCCCGCTCAGCAGCTCGTGTGGCTCTGAGCTCATCCCCAGCCCAAGGAGCAATAAATAAAAAGCAGGATGACAGCGGATGCCAGGGATAAGTTTGGGTCTCTGGTTCTATCAATACTCCTCAGAAAGAAGACCTGAGGGGTGGACATACAGGTTTTCAGGAGCTCAGCGCCTTGGATGACAGGTTTCTCTAAAATATCAAGAATATAAATATTCTTTAAAATATCAATGAACCCCATGGTAAGGCTGGAGGTGCCCCAGTCCTCCCAAACCTGGACTGCATCACCTCCAGTTCCAGCCCCACAAGCCGAATCACTCCGCTTTAGCACAAACATCCCCAGCCACTGTATAACAAGAAAGAAAAGATGCTTAAAGCGACTAATAGCTGGAGCTAAAGGAGAGATTATCATTATCCAAATTGCCTGCTCCTCAGAGAGAGCTGGGCAGACTTCCAGGGATGTGATGGAACCTGTTTCCCTGGACAGCTGGGGGATGCTCCGTGCCCCTCTAAGAAAGATTGTGCAGCAGTACCGAGGTGAAGGGGTGAGGACCCCCCTAGTGTAACACCCCACGGGATCCCCACGAAGCAGGAGACACCCAGGGAGAGGCTCAGAACAGGGCTGAGGCTCATTGCAATTCCTCAGCAGCATCCTGGTTGCATTAGGATGGAGCGTGAGCTCTCGGGTGCTGAGCAGCCGAATGCTCAGCTTGTAAACAGGGAGACAAATGCTCATTTCTTGGGAAGATCTGCTGCCCTGTCAGTCCCCACATCCCGAGTCCCCTGATTTACAGTTAGAAACTTTGCCTTGACTGTGCTCAGAATCATTAAGCTACAAACCATAGACTAATTATGGGGCCCTGGGCAAAAACGTTAATCCAAAGAGCATAAAATTATAATGACTTTCTTGGCATAATTAGCCCAAACAAGATAAACAGTCCAAATAGCAACCGCAGCTTTGGCACATTCACAGTCCCAGCTCAATCCACTGCAGGGCGGTGGTGAGGGGCAGTGGGAGAAGGGATGTCCTGAGGGTGGGGAGGGTGGGGAACTGTGACCAGCCCCATTTGAGCTCACACTGAGCAGTGTGGAGGCCTCACACGGCAGCTGGGATGTTCCCATCTCTCCATCAAGCAGAGCTGCCCCATGGTCTGCAATTTCCCCAGCCACCGTAGGGACCAAACTCAATCCACCATCAGAGTTGCAGGAGGGATGCAGCCAGTGCTGCCACTACGCTGTACATCCCTCCTGCCAAACCACTGCATGCCCACAGGGACAGCACAGCCCAGCATCATCTGGACCAAAACTTCATCACATCGAGGCAGGCAGGGCTCTCTTAAGTCTACCAAATCCAGAAGGAGTCGCTCCAATCCCTGCACCTCTGATCAATCTCATGCCAAGGGGCCAGTGACCGAGTCCAGGGGCCCAGGGAAGTGGCCTCAGGCAGGGTCAGAGGAGCCGTTTCCAAAAGCACGGCTTAAGTGTAACGCTCACTTTATCTGCATCTCTATTTATTTATTGCTGACTGGGAAGTGCAACACAAAAGCTAATTATTTGATAAAAGCTTTGGGCAGGGTATTAACGAGCCAGACTTCTAAGCAGATTTCCAAACCTCTTTTCTGTCTCCGCCCGCAGATCGGAGTGGGCTGGGAAACACAGGGCCCCTTTCACGTGTGACTGTGGCTCACCCTGCACAGCACGGGGACAGGCATGCCAAGCCTGCACTGGGCTGTTATCCCTCTTTTCTCCCTCCTGGAGGAATGCTGGTTGTTCCCAGTTCCAGGGACAGAAGGAAGAGAGTTGGAAGACGATGGGCAGCAGCTCAGAAACTGAGCATCAATCAGCATCTCCTCCCCAGACCCTGTTAGGAGGTTTAAAGCTGTTCACACCCTCCCACCCAGACAAGCCTTTGGACTCATTATGTCCCTATTTCCTATTTCTCCAGACTACTCCAAAAGCAAAAAGAGCCATCTCGGTGCTGGCAGCCCCTCTGATGTGCCCAAACTGCCACTACAAACAGAAGTGCCCCTGCAGCTCAGAGCCTGCAGTGAGGGCAGGGAACACACGGAGTGCTGGAGACATTTTCCAGTCCAAAAAAATCCCACTTGGGCACCTGACAGACCTGCCCTGTGACTGGGCATTCCTCTCCCTGCCTCCTCTCTGCCCCCAGCACCCACTGGCTTCATGGGCACCCACTGGAGCCATGCCCCAACAATCTGCTGTTAAATCCAGCTGAAAATCCAGCTTCCAGTTCATTTTTGCCATTCCAGGCGACACCCTCAAGACTAAATATTGCTCATATTTGTGTCCACACTCACAAAAATGGTCAGACCAAAAGCAAGTGGCTGGAAGCCCCACGGAGGGCATCCCACCCCTCCTCCCCACTCTCTTTGGGTGCTCCTCAGCCCACAACTGGTGTCAAAGCCCAGCAGCGAGCCTCAGATCTGGCTTTTGATGGGAAAATTAAATAAATCCATCTCTGTTTTCCCTGCCAGTTTATCTCTGTGTGGGGCTGCCCTTGTGGCAAACCCACCTCCCATCCACTCAAGGCAGTGAAACCACTCAAATGTTTTAAAAACAGCGTGTTAGCTGGAAAATTTTGCAACCACAGGATAATGGAGACTATCTCCGAGCAAGCAAGAGATTAGGAAGATAAATGACATCGATAAAGGGCATTTTAGCCCAAAGCAATTTTAAATCAATGCAAATGGGAGAGTTTTTGTGGGCAGATGTGCAGGTGCTGGAGCTGCACAGGCAGGGCTTGGCCATCCAGGCTTCAGGGGCTTCAGGTTCCCTCCTGGCAGCACAACCAGTGAGCCAAAAAAGGCTCTTACACTGGAATGTTTATTGGCTGAATAATTTTAATTTCCTGTTAATTGGGAAAATTCTGTTGAAATTTAATGTGTCTTGAACCAGCAACTATTTCAAACGAGGACAGCTGCACCTACACTGAACCCAAGGCACTGCTTGTGAACAAAGTGCATCTTCTAGGTGTGGAAATGCTTATTTGTCCCAGCAATTAAACCACCATCAACACAAAAATCAATGTGTGTGCACATGCTGTCCCTCCCATCTGTGCTTATAAAGCTCCCCACAGGGACACCCACCCAACAGCTTCCACACGCCACCACTCCTCTTTTTTCAGTCTAACTTCAGGGTGTTTTTAGGACGTGACACATGAAAGAGTAGTGCCAATGAAGGGGGTTAGCAACATGAAAAGCCAATTCCAGATCCTGTGAGCACAATGAATTGCTCTTTAAAAAAAAAAAATCTAATCAAGAACTTTTCCTTTCTTCCCTTTTTTTTTTGGTGGTTTTTTTTTCACCAAGGATGGTATGTGATGTGTATAGTCTCAAAAGGAGATTTACTAGAGACCGCTGTGACTAAGGCAAGATGTAATTAGAAGAGGGGAGGAACATTTATCATTTGCCAGAGTGAATTAGGTATTTCGACTTCTCAAAAGAATTGAACACAGAGGGTGAATTTTTTTCCAATTTCTCTCACATCTCCAATATTATTAAGTTCAGCTAGAAAACACTTGAGACAAATTGACTCATCTGAGCCCATCTCTTCATAATTGCTACACATTTTAAATTGGCTTAGTTAAATGAACACTTCGCATGGTGGTTGACAGGCTCCGTTGTCTGGATGCAATATTAAAAATATCAAAATCAACACGAGAGCCAGAGCAGAGCTTGGGGATATTGCTTTTCTGAGCACTGGATATTGCTTTAGCTGGACTGTAGCAAATACCTACAACTTTAAAGGTGTTTTTAGACATAGATTAAGAGATACTATTCCTTTCCCATTAATAGTGAAGCATTTTTTTTCCCTTTTTTTTCTACTTAGCAAGAAATTTATAAGCTCATGCTCTAAACTGGGCCATCAGCCACGGGTTGTGTACAGAAACCATCCCTATAATGGTTATTCACTTTGCAAGCCTCCACACAGTGCAATGCCCTGATATATTGTGCATTTCAAGTTGTTTGCATGGAATATACTCCACTCCCAGCAGTCGGAATCTCAAGGTGCCTGATCCTACCCAGTTTTTAATCACTCCAGCCAGTGTTAGGAGCTCTGGGGCAGAGCTGGAGATGCTCAGCATCTCCCCAGATCCCAGCAAATTCTCCCTCCCCAGCTCATCTCCTCAGTGTTGTTGTGCACGTGAGATGTTTCACGGGTCTCGTCTAAAGGCTATGGAGCGACTCAGACAGAAGGGAAGAATTCGGGTCTGTGCTTTGCCAACGTGATCTCAGACCGCATTTGCAAGACTCGAGAGCTTTGTGAAAACCCAAAGCCAGGCAAAATAATTGCTGATACAGAAACATTTGAGCAGCTCAGGCATGCATTAGATAAGGGATCTTGTTTCTGCTCCCCCTCCCCTTGGCCTGTGTGCTTCCTTTCCACATTGTTTTATCATGAACAGAAAATAACAGCAGAGACAGAAAGGCAGAGCCTGCCAACAGTGTGATTTATGTTGGCTTTGGAGCTGAAACACTTGATAAAGCATCCAAAGCCTTGGATGACTGAACAGGGCCTGCAGCAGAGCTGGGTACCAGTCTGGCCTCTTGCTGCCCATGGAGCTGGCAGGGGAGGAAGGATTGAGGGCAGAAACCTCGGGGATGCTCCAGCCCCTGAGCCAACACAGCTGTCCCTGCCCTTGGGAACCACTTGGGGAATTGCCTGCTCCAAAAAAAAGGAAAAGCAGGTGAAGCACCACCCACCCAGGTCAAGAGGCTGCAGCCTGATGTTGATAATAAGTATCACTCAACATCTTGCTATAAAATGCCCCAAAGATGGAGATGGAGCCCGTGTGTCTACAGAGGGATGTGTCCACAGCAGGATGGAAGGTTTGCAGCTTCTCAGCCCAGTTTGCTGCAGAGACACACAAATAACCACGTTAGCAAAATTTTTCACAGGACTGGGATGGAAATAAACGGGTTACCAGAGCCCAGTGTGTATTTGTTCATTCCTATCCCGGCAGTGAGATTTCTCCCTTATTTAAATAGCGTCTCCAAGGCTTTACCCTTACTCATCTAATAAAGCAGCGTGTCAACACCAGTTCTGCATCACAAAATGAAGGGCACTCAGCGATTCCCCCACGGGACAATTAAATAAAGAGAGAAGAAAACAAAGGATCATCTCTGCCCGAGCAAAGACCTCTCATAGCACACAGCACCATGGGGCTCGGGAGGAGAGGGATTCACCCTGTCTGATGGGGCACCTGGGAGTGCTGCCCTGCCCAGCTTCGAGGAGAGCAGGGCTGGACAGAGGAACTACGGGCTCAAAACCCACTGAATAAAATGGGCTGATCCTCCAGGTGGGATGGACAGGGGGCTCTGGCAGCAGCACTGGGCTGCCCTGCGCTGGTGCCCTCACAGGGTTGTGAATCAGCAGCACTACGAGGCTGAAATGGGAATTTGCTGATTTGGAGCAAGAAGTCACAGAGCCAAGCAAAACACCTCAATTTAGTGCTGGGCTTAGCAGCCCTCATCCTCACACAGCCTGCCCACAGCCTCACCACCTTTCCCCTTCCCTGCCCTTTCCCTCCCCCAGACATCTGCAGACAGGAGCAGTGATGGCATCTCTGGGTTTAACGTCAAACTTTTAAATTCTGGTTTTTTAATGAAAAGACTTGAGTGCTTTTTTAGCACATCTCCATTGAGTTGTTTGCCCAAAAAAAAGGACACTTGGAGAACAGAGCTGTCCTGAAACATCATTGCTGTCAGGAAATATGGTGCTCTTATCCCCTTTGTAGAAGGGAAGCAGGGAATGTCTCCTTTAAAGTGCCTCAAAATGAATTTAATTTAGAATGGATTTCACATTCGCATTTGATGAATTAAAACCAGTGTGGTTTAACAACTATGTAATGGGGTATATATATGATCTGTTAAACAGGTGTTTGAGGTTTAGCAATTATCTAATAAGAGACTTATACATATTACAGTAGATAAACTTCAATAAATATGTTCTTAATCAACCGGAGAGCACTCAACATACAATTACCGTCCCTGCCACATCTTGTTGAGACAAGCAGCTGATTCAGTGCACGGTGGGATTTTATGTGCTGCTTAAAAAACCCTCCCCTGTCTCCTGTTTGTGCTGCTGGGGTGGGGTCTCCATGCTTTCCACCCGGGAGCTGGGGCAGCTCTGAGAGCTAGGTAGGAATCTCAGCAGATGATTTTTCCCGTGGAATATCCATGATGGGGATCCGTGTACCAAGCACCAGCTCCTGCCCTCTTCTCTCCCCACCTTGCTACCCACGGGTGCTCATTCACCAAACGCAAAGGGATTCAGGATGGAGAGCTTCATCCTGACGGAGGGATTTGCGTTAGGAGGTGTCAAAAGCGGAGCAATAGGCTTAATGTACACCACAACGCCTTGGGATTTTGCCGGTGGCAAGATGTGCCGGTGATCCATGCCGTGTTCCTGCCTCCTGGGTCACTCCGGGGAAGGATGCAGAAACCCAGTCCCATTGTGGGGTTAACGCTGTGATGTTTTGGCTAATTTGCCACGTTTCTAGCTCGGGTGTTAAATCTAATTAGCACATTAGTGCTGGCTTTCCCAGCTGTAAAACAGCAGGGAAATCCCTACTAACACCAGAGACAAATGCGTGAGTTGCCTCAGCAGCTTTCCCCATCCCTGTGCCCCGGAAAGCCGGGTTTCACCCCAAACCGGAGCACAACGACGACGCACCGCGCCTCCCACTGCCGGGAAAATAAACACGGGCTGTTGTGTCGAACGGGAAAGTACCCAGAAAGTACCATTGGGTTCAGAGTTTGTTTTAGTTTATGCACAGACTTCGAAGAGACGTTCACAGTGGGTTAGAATCAGGGCTGGGACAGAGCAGAATTGAACCCACAGCAACATTGAGCCGACCTCTGAAATCGCATCCACCACTCCCTGGTCCCCCGAGACCTCCACCAGCCCCTCCTCATCCCACGTTATAACCGAGTGAGCATCTCCCGTGCTGGATTAACTCCCTCCCCACCACGGAGAGGGGGGGTTCTTCTGCAGCCCTTGCTGCTGAAATGGAGGGGGGGGTTTGGGCTCTGCACAGCCTGCGGGACCCCCTCTCCTTCCACATCTGAGGTGCAGGACCCCGGGCACACGATGCTGCCAGCAACAGGCACGGCAAGGCGGGGGAGACAGCGATCCCCCTTTCCCAGGGAATTTTCCTCTCTTTCCCCTTGACTGCACAAGATGAGCGCATTTTTAAATACAGCATTAGTGCTGTCTAATAGCCGGCTTGCTCCGGCTGGGAAATCTGAGTCGCTCTCATTGATTTCACAGCAGCCAAATGCACGGACACCAGGCGTGCCCGGGGGACGAGCAGCTCCTCGGGCACAGCCTGCCCCGGCTTAATGATTTCTGCCAACACACAGCGGCTGCGGAGCCCTCCCTCGCTGTGCACAGCCCAGCACAAGCTTTGTCTTCTCCTGGTGGTACTTTTTTCCGTCATTACCAGTGCAATTTTATCGATGACTGTATTGCTGGCTATTTAATTATTCCCTTTTAATCCCTCCAAGCAGATGAGACATAAAAGCAAAGGCCATTAGTGACTCCGGAGCGATGTGCAGGGGCATTCGCCTGGCAGGCAGAGCGAATCCCAGCCTGGATTGTGCCGCCCACCTACCATCTCCATGCTGGACAACCGTGTGGGAAGAGGCGTGCCAGAGGGAACAGTGCTTTAAATAGAGACAACAAAGTGGGAAAAACAAGGAGGAAGGTGCCAAGGATGCCCCAGGGCCTGTTTCCACCCTCCCCAGAGCATCCCAGCCTGCACTCACAGGCACACGTTGCAAGAAGCAGCCAAGGGCAGAGCATCCTCAGTGGGTTTTTCTGCTCAGCCCATATTCACAGCACCCAAACCCTGCTGTCACGAGGCTGTCACCCCCAGCACCCCTCAGGGGTGCCTGCCATGTTCCTGCTGAGTTTCAGCTGACAAGCTCAGGTGGAGAGAAAGCAAAAGACATTTGCTTCTTTTTTTAGACCTGAACAGAGAAGTTGTACAATTTCAGCGTATAAATAATTGAAGGGCTAATGTGATCTCAAACTGAGCACTTATTAAATAGAAACGTCCCTGTTGACAGATGAATTCCTGTAAATTTTCTTTGGTTGAGCTCAGATGCCCATTTTGTGCTTCGAAGCAGATGAGGTCACCCTGGCTGGACAGCACACGCTGTGCCTGGCAGGGACCTGGGCCTTTGGAAAGGAAAAAAGAATAATAACAATAATAGTTGCAATAAAGGACTGAGATTTTAAAGGCTGCAGGATGGCGCATTCAGCTCAGTGCACACATTTGCTCACCCTCTTCTTCAAAGACCCAAAGAGGGTTCCCTGGGATGTCCCCAGGCAGCTGGAGATGTCCCTGGCCAAGTCCCTGTGTATCATCCCAGGCACCACGACCCCAGCAGTGTGGGAGGGATGGAGGGGAAGGTCAGGACCCCTCTCAGACGGGCAGCACAGAGCTGCCCCCAGCGTGCCATCACCTCCCCCCACGCTGCCGCTGTGTTTATGTTCTGCCTTCCTTCAATTATAATTAATAGCGGCTCATTATCAGGAGGGGACCGTTTATAAGATTCAATTAGAAGCCATTTATTTTAATGCTTTTGAACACAAAATGAGTTTGATCTCAGGAAACATTTCATTAGCATAATCTTCCCATAACAAGATCATCTCCTGAGCTTGACATATTTACACGCCGGTACCAGGCAGAAGGACGGTGTCCGAGTGGCTGCGGATGCCAACACTGGGAGTGGCGAGCGGGGCATGGCCTGCACCCGGCAGCATCCCCCAATGTTCAGGGAATGGCATCCACAGGGAAGGGCTCAGCAGTTGTGTGGGAGTTCAGCTCTCCCCTGGCACCCGCTCCCCATCACCAGCATCTCTCTCTCAGACCTGGCTCACCCCGGCAGGCACTGGTGTCAGGCACTTTGTGCCAGAGCCACAAAGCCAGCACTGAGCCACCAGCAACGCTTTGCCCTTGATCAAACACAACCCAGGGGCTGATGGCAACGCTCCCACTGACCCCTCCAGCTGGAACCCAGCCTGCTCCAGCAAACAGCTCTCAGCAAAGCTGTGCCATGGCACAGAGAGGGAATGAGATCATTTTATTTGACTGTTCAGCTTAGGAAATTTAGTCATGAAGCAGGAATGAAAACTTGTGTCTACTCCAAGTCAAAATGCTCAATACAGCATGGCCATTTTTTTCCCCAGGGATAATCATCTCTGATTTGTTGCCCATATGGAAGATGTATTGGTTTTCCATACACCGGATGAGTTATACATTTCATAAGCTAAGCTGTCCATATATTCAAAGTAATATGATATCATTCACTTATACTTAAGCTGCATAGTGCACCACCACGTATTTTGGGTATAAAACTATGCCATGAACATATTTTTAAATGCTTGGTCTTTATCAGAGCCCTGTCTGGAGCTATTGCCTTCCAGAGAAGGATGCTCACAGTGTTCTGCCACATCAGCTGCAGAACAGACAGATAAAACACCCTGACCCTGCCTCAGGCACCAAGCCCTGGCAGTGCCTGTCCCTGGGGGGAACAGTTTGGTTTCAGGGCACAGGGATATGGGGCTGAAGAGTACAGAAAAGCTGTGCCTTGTTTGTTGGATGGAGAAGGAGCCCCCATAGCCCAGGATCCATCTCATCCCAGGCTCAGACACCCTTTCCAAGGCCTGGTGCTACCTCCCTGTTTAACCCAGGGGCAGGCAAGTTGCAAACAGGCAGGGATTGAGGTCCCCAGATCATTGCAAATGAACAAAGGATTAAAAAATATATTATTATTATTAGAGCATGGGCATTGGAGAGCAGGCGTAGGCAGTGCCTGCACTGCTGACCCCTCTGCTGCCTGGCTCCTGCTGCTTCGGGCACCAGGCACGAAGCCAAACACCCCCTTTCCCAGGAACACGTTTTAAAGCTGCCTAAAACACCGGGAAATAAATTCTCCTCCAAAGAAATCTCTGGTGTCACAGCTCCAGATTATCTGCTAGTGCAGGAGGCAGTGCTCAAATATTTTAAATGTATGGGCCATACGTTCTGGGAAATATAACATACACAGCGAAAAAAACATTGCCTCCCATATGGGCTTGGAGAAGCTGCGGATTGCAGCGCGCGGAGCCAGATGGCCGGTAACTCAATGCAGCTGAACACAAATCCCTGGGCCAAATTCATCCCCACCACAACCAGCCCGAGCCCAAAAGGCTTACGACATCGCTCAGCTCCTCGCGTTTGACTCCTGCAAAGTGGGAGTTATCAGTTTATGACAGATAGCTGGAATTGGGGATCTGCAGTTCTTCCTCCCACTCTGGTATGGGCCTGTCCCCCCTCCCAGAGGTGCTGGAGCAGCCCCGGTTCTCTCACTCCCAGCCTGGAAATGGGGTGGTTTGGGGGAATTAGACAATAGGTTCAGAAGCACCTCATGGTATAGGCTCTCCCTTATAGGGGTGTCAGGTGCTCATGATTTGGGGCTGACCAGCTCATGTCATGTCACCACATCCTTGGTGCTGTGCTGCCAGCTCTGTGCTGCTGGACACCCCCACCTGCACTCTGCCGCTTTTCTCTGAATTTCTGGTCAGGATAAATGAACAGAAAAATCTGGTTTTGTGCTTAATTTGCCACAGAGCTCAGGCGGTGCACAATCCACAAGCAGCCCCTGCAAGCCCTCGCAACACCCACACCAGAACCACACAGCCCCTGCCCGCTGGTGGCACAGGGCTGTGGTGGGACCTGGGCAATGGTGGCATGTCCAGGTCACCAAAATTGCTCCCTGAAAGTCCCAGGTCTGCCCAAACCCTGGAGGAGCAAAGGGGTTCTGCAGCCATGGGAGCAACAGGCACCTCACACTGACAGCACCCACAGTGGAATTAAGCAGCCGATGGCACACAGGGATGGAAACCCAAGATCTTTCCCAAAAGGCGATTAAAACACTCCTTGACGCTGCAGGAGATGCGTTCCAGCTGTTATACCATTGAATAACTGGCTCGGGAAGGAGAAAAAGCTGGAGCCAGGGCTCCCCAGCTCCCTGGGGATGCCAAGGCTGCTGGGACAGGCTAAGCCTCCCTCCACCTTCACGCCACTGTTTTCCCCAGGAAGCCGGAGCGCCCGGCGTGCCGCATCCTGCCTCGCGGTTTGCCGTGACTCACCCACGAGCCTCCCCACGGAAGCACCAATCCTGCTCCTCTCTCCCTCTGCTCTCCCTGTGTTCCTGTCCTTATGAATCATTAGCCTGCAACAGGGACACCAGATGCAAGCAAAGATGAGTCATTCCAAGGAGGTGAAAGGAAAACCAGCCCGGCCACATATTGAAATTCCCTGTAACAATTAAAGGATTGTGTACATAAATCACTCTGTTTTGACTATGGTGATCATGCTTTGTTGAGAACATGTCCACTTGTGGAAAAAATGCCAGGCCATTTTTTCCAGGGATGGAGCAGCCACAGTTGCTCTGGGAAAACTGTTCCTTCATTAATGCCTTTGCCTTAACGAAGTTGAATTTAAACACAGCTCAGGGATGGAACGGGTCCCTTGATGCAGCACTGGGGTGTCCACCAGGTCCCATCCCTGAGGTGCACAGGAGCCCAGGTGCTGCTGCAGAACCAGGTCCCTGGACTTGGGGACACCCACCAAAGCCCAAAGAGAAGCAGCCCATCAGCCCTGCTGCTGCTCCAGCCATGCCTGCCCAAAGGGAAGGCAGGAGCTGTGGTCGCAGGAATAAAGACAATTTAGTTTGTGACACAGATTTAGATTATTGCCTGGCTACGGTGTGATTAGAGGGGGTCAGTGTCACCCCAGAGGGGAGGCAGAGAAGGGAAAGGGAGATGCAAGAGAGTCTGGTCACACATTTAACAAAGCACAACCACAGCTTCCCTCATTAACCCAGCTCCATTATAGGGCCAAGGGATTTGATGGGATTTTTTGGAGTCTCACAAAGATCCACACCCTGGAACACCCCTGCAATCCTGGAGAAGGGGAGAGGGGATGAACCCCTTGGTGTCCCATGCCCTGCCCAGAGCTGTGCCAGCACAGGGCCCTGAGGATCCCAGCTGGCAGAGGGAGCCCTGGCAGTGCCAGCCACCACCACGGTTCTGCTGGCTCATCCTAAATTGTTCACATTCCTCCCCGACTCTCCAGGCTGCCCACGCTGCTCCTCTCAGCACCTCTGAGGAACTGGGGGTTGTTTCTTCCCTGCTCTCCCCAGAGCTGCTCAAGGAGCTTTTGCAGCAGTCACAGGGAAAGCAGAGGATGGCACAGGGATGGGATTAGGGGCTCCAAAGTGATGTAGACAAACACATTCTTGCTAAAAAGTAATATCCTCCCTCCAGCTAACAAAACCACTCAATGGGAGTGATCTGCCTGTCCCAGAGCCCACAGCTGAGCAGATGTGTGGGGCACGGCTGTTTGCACCCTCAGCGAGGCAGTGAACACCAAAGCACAGCCCTGCAGCCCTTGCTGCCTCCTGCAAGGAAAACGCCAGGAGCAGAGCCACTGCCAGCCAGCAGGATGCCAGGATTTGTGTGTACCAAGTCTCCTACATGGGTAAGACAGAAAGGAAGAGGATTTTGAGCAGCAGAAAGAGGTACAGAGAGCTCTGAAATCCCTCTGGCTTCACTTCACCAAGGTCTATGTTTAACCAAGCCAGCTCCCTCCTTGCCAAATGCAAACACGATCCTCAGGGGAATAACAGAGCAAAGAATTTGGATGAAGAAGCTTTAAAAAAAAAAAAAGAAAGAAAAAGGAAGACATCCAATAAATACTTAAGGGAACAACTGAAGAAGAGATTTCCAAAAATTCAGAAGCATAAGGAGTTGCTCTTAGGGGAAAGCCAGTCTGAGCATTTCCAGGAGCTGCTGATTCCAGCACTGTGCTGGTGCTCCCTGGGATGCCCCTGCCTGCCCCCAGGAAGGTTGGCTTTATTTCTGAGCATCCCCAGAGGTTTTCCCCACTGACAGAAAACACAGAAGCCACCTCAGGACACGTGCAGCCATTAAAAAAAGACCCAGTTCATCTTGAAGAACTCTGGAGGTCTTTCACCATGTGATCCTGCCCCTCCAGGCTGAGCAAAGCTCCAGGAACCCCCTGATGCTGCCTGCGGGGCAGCCCACAGCACAGCCTCAGTGAGTGCAAGCCCCTGGGGACAGTGGATAAGCCAGACTTAATTACCTCTGTATCTTCCTTCCTTAATTTTCTCTCCCTCTGGTCCTCTGTTTCTAGACCACAGCCACTGCTCTTCCCTGTGGCAGTGGGATGTGGTGCTGTCCTCCTCTCCAGCCCCACGTGTAGGATGCTCTGCCTGCTGATCACACGAGGGGCTTTGGAACATCAACACCCACCCCCCAAGGCTCATCCTCCATCCCCCCAGCTCCCAGCACTGACAGAGACAGATGGGCATCAGCCTGGGGGTCTGAGCAAACAGCAGAGGGCTTTTATTTGCCTGGCAGCAGGGTCACACCGGGGCTTTGGTGCATTAACTCTGCACCAGTCCCGACTCTGCCGCCCCGGTGCCATCCCAGGTCCCCAGCACCCTCCTGCCTCACGTGCACCCACTGAACAGGGCATTACAGACTGTGGAGCACACACATTAAATGAATTATGCTGCTGCAAGATTGATTGAGCTGCGTGGTCCCCCAGTGGTGCATTAACATCCTATCAGAGGAAGGAGAAAAGCCAGGATGGAGGAGCTGTGAGCGGCCCAGCAGCTCCGTGCCTGCTCCCTTTGGCAGGGCCAGCAACAGCACTCGGGAGGATGGGAAGGGAAGTTTGATTTCAAGACAGCTCCGTCCAGGTTCCTGGGTTTTCCAGATGGTTTGGCTGTCTGGGGATGCCTCTTGATGCCTTTCACAGAGCGAGCCCTCCCTGAAATGTGGGAAATGGGAACTCGTGCTAAAGTCAAAAAACAGATTGCAGGAGACTAGGAACACAGATGTGTCAAGAGATCGAAGGGTGGCTTTCCCCCTTCACCACTATGGTTGTGGGACTCTTTTTATAGCCAGAATATTCATCTAAAACAAGCCTTTCCCAAAATGTCTGAAGTTAAAAGCCTTTTTCTGCTGCAGAAATTGCTAATTCAATGCAGGGTAGACCTATGTCCACAGGAAACGAGAGGCTGGAGGAAAACCAGGGAATTCCTGGGGAGGGCATCCCTGGATGAGCCGTGGCCTCCAAAGGGATGTGCAATACTGCAGATGGTTGTGGTGTAGGTCCCTTCCAACTGAACTATCCTACCCTATATTCTGCCCTGTTTTATCTGTCACCCCTGGAGCCATGAGTCTTCACAGAGACCTTATTTTGCACCCCCAGCCCTTGGAAAATCTCCATTTCCTCGAGCTGTTTCCAGGGAGACTCTGCCACTCCAGCACAAGCCCAGCAGGGAGGAGAAGGCACGCTCACTGCCTGCTTTAAACAAGAAAATCCATACATGGTAGGGAAGTTTGTAAAAGGCAGAATCATTTCGATCTCAGATAGAGTCAGCACGTGATGGAAAGAATTTCCCCATTGGCAGGGCAGGAGAATCAATTTAAGGTGTTTACACAATGCAAAGCTCCCAGTGTATAATTATCATTTTATAGTCAATCAATTGTAATTCTGATCCAGAGCACAGCACAGGAAAATTAGCATTCAGGAGCACCTTTGATAAATTAGTGAGGATTACGGAGTCTGTGTTTGCAGAGATTTTGGTCTGGCACTAGGGGAGGATTTAAAAATGGCAAAGTTTTTGCCTCTGCAGCTGAATACACATGGGACTGAGGAATTTAAAGCTGTTTAGTTCTGGAAGAGAAGTAGGATTAAAGCTATGGAGAGGGCAGGGATCTATTCTGTATTTGATTAGGAGTTTTATGATGCAAAGAAGCTTTAGGGAACGCCTCAACTCTCTCTGCACAGGATTATACACATCACTGTATTAATTATTAGTATTGAAATAACACCTAAAAACCCCAGCAGCGCGCAGAGCCCTCCTGTTCCATATATTTTGTGCTTGAGCCAAACCCAGCTGAAGTGACCCAGGATCTGAGCTGATCCCTGAGGTCTAGATATGGCCCCTGGAAGGGATGGCTGCACCCACTGGAGGTGCTCAGGGGCTTCCAGGGATCCCTCAGAGCTGCTGTGAACCAGGGCAGCCCCAAACCAGGCACAACAAGGAGCTGTTTCTCTGAGGAACGGTCAAATAAGCATGAAATTACCTTGAATCACCCCAGTGCAGCCACAAATCTTTCCCAAAGGAAATCTCAGACAGGGGTTGATGAGTGTTTCCAAAAAAAGACCTTCCCTACAGACCTGACATCATCCTTTGCCCAGATTCCTGCAACAGGTCCATGAGAGGGGATGCAGCATTTCTCCCTGTCCAAGTACCACTTTGCAAAAAGCCAAAGCATCCTCAGCAGGGGGGAAAAGCCAAACCCCTCAGAAGGTTTGGTGGGCCTGGAATCAGTCAGCCCTTGGTGACAGGGAAGGTGAGACAGACATGGTGCAGACGGAGAGATGCTCCCAAGATCCCAGCACTGCCTGCCTGCACCAGAACTCAGGGATGAAATCACTCCCAGAAAACAGCAGAAAATCAATCCAGTGAAAAGAGATGTTTTTCCTGCCAGGGGAATGACTTGCCCAGCTCACAGAGTCTGCACGTGGAAAAACAGTTTCCAAAAGCTGCTGAACTGAGAAGCTGAGGGTTGGGGTGGCTCCTGGCAGGAGATGCCCAGGAATTGGCAATACCCCTCACACCCACTCCTCATCCACCTGCCCCTCCAAGGCCTTTCTTTGGGAAAAGGAAGAATTTGGAAACCCTTGATCCCAGAGGAGCCAGGCAGTTTCCAGGCTTTCCTCCCCTGACCTGTCCCATCACACACCTTTTCTAAAGTGCCTTTTAGCAGCACAATTAATAGACAAAAATGGATGTGGAGGGGGAAAAAAAAGAAGCGGCAAAAGGGGCCCAAGCCGTAGCTGTGTGCAGGGACTGTGCAACCAACACTCCCTCACCAGGTTCCATCCCTGGGGAAGCCACTGGAGTCGGGATGCAGGGAAGGGAAGCTGCTCTGTATGCACAACCCACCCTTCATCTGCGCCGGCTTTATCATGGTAATACCGGGAGCCCAGTCTGGTGGCAATAATCTCCTCATTCTCTGCCATTTCCTCACGGGGGTAAAGATCATGGAGCATTAACACAACGGATGTGCACTTTGAACCAGAAGCTGTTCCCTGGGCTATAAATCAGTGCCTGCCACTGCAGCACAATGGCCCTGAAATTAATTACCCTGTCGCTTTGCCAAAGGGAAAGCGCCCTGTGCCGCTGCGGATGCAGGCACCGGCAGGAACACAGCCCTGGGGTGGCTGGAGCCACAGGTTTGGATACACATCTCCCCCGAAACCTTTCTGGCCATCTGACTGTACCTTGGATGGTCTGTCCTGCTCCCTCCTCACCCCCATGATGCTGCTGGAGCTCCAGGAGAGCAATAAAAAACTAGGCCATGGAGCCCAGTTGATCATCTTGGGGTAAATACCCACAGTTTTCGTCCCTGTGCTGATCCAATGAGCTCTCCCAGACAAATCTGCTTTCCACAGGCTTGGAGATGGTCTGCAATATACAGGCCAGATTTACAGGGAGTGCAGACATAAAGAACAAGCTGAGAGCCAAAAAGGGCAGAGAAGGAATGTGTTCTTTTCACTACAACCTACAAAACACAAGACATTTCTAACCGTTCTCAGATTAAAGAGTCACCCGCTCTTTTTATACCTTTCCCATTGTTTCTCAAAGAGAAAGGGAAGACACACCAGGTCTGAAATGTGGGTGATCTCTGGGTGTCTCTCAGTTCCCAATAACAGCTGGACATTGTTGCCTCAATTTGCCCCTCCACATTCACCAGAAAGTCTCTCACCACCATGAGATGCTGCTGCATCCCCACAAATACACATTTTCCCCTCTGACCCTGATGGCTGAAGCTCTCTGCCAGCAGACAGCCCTCAAATGACACACAGATCCCCCCAACCAGCTGGCACTTGCCAAATTCCATGCCCAGGAACCCAAGGTGCTGCAGTGGATGTGCCAGCAGTGCCAGGCAGGAGCGGTGCCCATCAGGAATCTGGCTGTGTGGAGCGGGGTTACCCTCAGGCTGCTCTGGGGGATGCTCTCCCTCCACACCTCCTGCTGTCCTACGAGATGCTATTTATGAGAAACACAAACCTGCTTTCCCTTCCCCACAGCCAAAAAGGTCACATCAAGCGAGTGGTGAAGATTTCCAGCTCGAACAGACTGTTCGGGGGTTGTTTGCAGTAAATTTTCTGGTTGGTTTTTTTTTTTTGGTTTTTTTACATCTTGAGAACTGGCACAGCAGAGCCTGTACACAAGACCTTGCCTCACATGAAACACAAGAAAAAAAATGCAGTTGGGTGCCCAGTCCATTCAGAGCATCTCCTGCCTGACTTCCAGATCCTCCTTTGACCCACTGCAAACTCTCACCCCGGCTCTTCCCATCTCACCCCCAGTGCCAGGGCTGGCAGTGCCAATCTGTCCATCTGCACATCCCAGCAGGACGGCAGCTCCTCCGAGACAGCAGCCGTGATCAGGAGCCAAAAACATCGCTGCTTTTGGGA
This sequence comes from Falcunculus frontatus, assembly GCA_013398115.1. Classification (NCBI taxonomy): domain Eukaryota; kingdom Metazoa; phylum Chordata; class Aves; order Passeriformes; genus Falcunculus; species Falcunculus frontatus. The sequence goes on from VZRV01002663.1 coordinate 1,366,507, forward strand.
GCCATGAGAGCAAAATTTATGTGAAAATGAGACCTAAAAACATTGGTGCTAATGGAAGGGAGAGGTTGTATAGCGCAAATAAAAATACGATCCAAGTGATGCAGAGTAAAATGGCAGCATCCATCAGCTCTGAGATGTTTGCTTGCAAAGCAGAGGCTCTGGCTATTAGTTTCACCACTATTACAAAAGGGAAAGGGGAAATTACAGCACTTTTTCAGCCTGGCTTCCTTCCCTCCTGTGCAACCCCATCCCTCTCTGTACTAAAAGGTGTAAAAGGACAAAGATGAACCGACCAACCAAAACAATAAAGCAAGTCCATTTATTTAAGAGGTATTTACATTTTAGGAAAGGAAACTAGAAGTATTCCAAAGGAGTAGCAGTTTTCAGCTGCTGCCCTTCTCTCCATCCCTGATTCAGCCCATCACTGACAGCTCAATAAATAATACCCTGCATCCCTTTGCACCTGGATGAAACCTAGTTAGGCAATGCCTCTTGGGAACCTCCAGCTCTGCTGCTCCATGGCACAGTGCTTGCCATAAAAATAAAAAAATTACAGGTTTCCTTGAAAAATGAGGACAGGAAAGATGGAAAAGCCTGAGAATTCACCACGACACAACCTGCCAGGACACGCCAGCACCAGCTCCTCCATCAAAATACATTTTCAAGGCAATTCCCCCAGAAAAACCTCTCTCCCTGTCATTTGCTATCACAGCATCAATTATTTCTATTCTGACACTCCATAATTGGGACAGAACCCAAAGCATTTTGGACTCTTGCAGGAGAATCTCTAATAGCTGTTTATAGCTGATATGTTAGAGTGAAAATAAAACCCCTGCGCTCAGCAAGGCGAGGAACATCTCGCCTCTACGTTGCCATTTTTAGCTCCCCAAGGTACATGAGTACTCGGAGGCAGAGCCTGGGGAAGGGCCCACTTGTCATCCTCAGAGGAACTGATATTGATGGAAGAGAGAAAGCCAAAGTCCTACCTGTCTGTGGGGACGCTGTGGCTGTTAGCAGAGCATCTTCACAAAAGAGACCTCTCGTTTAAACTAAAGCCTGTTTTCTTTTTTCTTTTTGCTCCTGGTCGCACATCCTTTGGTGACCTGAGCTGATGCAGCCACTTTATCAATCACTTTTTGTACTCTGAGGTTAAATTAGACCCAAAAGCAAAAATCCTCGCTCACCACTGAGTTGAACCCGATGATCCTTACAGGTCCCTTCCAACTTGAGATATTCTACAATTCTAGGAGAGTTCTTTCTGCTGGAGGCATTTTCGGGGTCCAGAGGAGCTGTTGCTTCCCAAAGCCCTGTCTCCCTCCCAGGTGGCACATCCAGGCTGTGCTATCCCTGTAGACACCCTGTTCTGCACCTCGGGACTGATGCATCTCGGAGCAGCTCCCAGACAAGCAGAGCAGGAAAAGCACATTTTTAATTAAGTGATTTTGGCTGAAGTTTTTATAACCGAAAGGCCCCAGAACAAGAACAAAAGCTTCCTTTCAGGCAAAATAAATGTTTGATGAGCTATTTAATCAAAACCAGCACAACTGTGAGGGAAGGGAAAAGGAATTGTGCCAGGAGGGTGTACTGCTGCGTTTTGGAGGACAGTAGGTCCTCCCCTGCTCAGGTCACTCAGGACAAGGCTCTCTCGTCCATCAGGACAACATCCCCCGAGTGTCCTGTGACTGCCACCCCACCATTCTGGTTTAACAAGGGAAAAATTACGAAAATCTGGGTTCTCCTCAGACATCCCCAGGAGAGCAGGGCAGGTCCCTTAGAGGGGACCCGGATCTGGTCCCAGAGAGGCCCCCACTCTGCAGAGCTCCACCAGCCCTCACCTTCCCAAAACAAGGCTGCTCCTTCCAAGTCCCAGCTCAGCAGATGAAAGCAGGGAGCTGACCATGCTTAGAGGGACCTCACACCCCTTCATCCACTGGAGAGGATGCTCCAGGCCCCTTATCCTCTTCAGCAAGTGACCCATGCAAGCATCACCTCTCATCCTGCCCTCCCAAAACCCCGTATCAAAGATCTGCCTTGAATATATATATTACAACTTTTTTTTCTTCTAATAATAAAACATTTAGTTCTAGGTCACTAAGCAGAGGAGATGGAAGATGAGAAGGAGAGCTGCTCTGATCTCTTTTGCAGCTTTTTATAGAGAAATGTTCTGCTTAACTGCCTTGCTGAAAAAAAAACCTGTCCACAGTATAAATGGGGACTGGCCCTCAGCCAAGGCTGCCCAGCTTCAACCTGCTGGTGTTATCAGCTCTGGGGCTCACTGATAGCCAAAGGTAAGTAGTAATTTAAAGGAGTGCTGTAAAAGCCCATTTTCCCTGGCTGGAAGAGCTGGATGTTCACAGGAGAGCTGAACCAGCCCCAAAAACATCCATCTGGGGCAGACCCCGAGTGAGGGGCACAGCCCAGCTCCAGCTGGGGGGAGCAGACCCTGGACCAGGATATTCCACAGTCTAAAGCACCACAGGGACACGAGAGCCAGCTCAGCCCTTTTCCATCCCCAGTGCCCCAGATCCATCCAGAAAACCAGCACAGCTTCCCAGTGACACGTCTCCCTTCTCACATGAGTTTTAAGATTGGAAAAGACCCCTAAGATCATCAAGTCCATCACTAAAACATAACCCTAAGCACACATCTGTATGGTTTTTGAATGCTTCCAGGGATGGCCACCTTGCTTTGCCCCAAGTCTCAGTGTTATTTTGGGAATAACACCGGAGACAAAGGGAAAGGGAAAGCAAAGCCAGTGGTGGTATTTGGCTGGATTAAACAGAAGATGAATTTAAACTACTGGAAGTTCATACGCTCCTATAGCAATATGCTATAAAGCTTTACACACATTGATTTAGAAAAAAAGCAGTTTGCTTATTTTTTATTCAGCTTTATGAACCAATAAGAGAGCAAAACCCAAGTCATTACTGAAAAGCCGGCGCTCACGTAAGCCTTACAGAAAATGTCTGTCTCGTGGCTTGATAGCCATAACAAAAATGATTAATAATCTGCTGCAGACACTTATAATTGCGATAGCTTCCTCTTGTGAATTTAAATAGCTTTCTTGAATTACTGCCTTTGACATAATCAATAAAGCTGAGTTATTGCTTTATCAGCCGGGCCTGTATGGCAGGGGAGAAACAGAAACCTGGGGAGACAAAATCCCCCCAAAAATTCAAAGCCAGGGGGCTTGTCCCCAGCAGGGCTGGGCCACTGTGGCCCCAGAGCCCCCCAGGCTTATTTATATCTCTTTAAACAGACCTGACAGCGAGCTACAGACAGAATGGGAACCCATCGCAGCCCAGCAGCAAATATTTAACGACTACTTGTAAACCCAACAACATGTTTAACTTTTCCCATTCCCTATAAAAGGGCTCTTATTTAGCCTAAGAAGACTCTGAAGTTAAATATAGGGTCTTATAACATGCCAGGGCTTCAGGGGGACACAGGGAGAGTTTCCAGGCCAGGATTTCCATCCTCTCAATGTGGAATATGGCGTGAGTCTGTCCCAGGATAACCCACACCAGCAGCACAGGGATGTGACATTTCCCTGTCCCCAAAAGAAACTTTTCACCACAGCCAGCAGGAAGGAGAAATATTGTGGTTTCAAGTTTCAGATAAAACCCAGAAAGTTATAGATATTTTTTTCCCCTCCTCTGAAGAAAATAATAATATTTCTTTCTAACGGGCAGAAAAAAAACAAGAACTCATTTTGAGCTTTCAGGAAAACTGCGCTGATTTAGCAAAACCCTGCTTTAATTCAATACCCTTCCACACAAGCTTCAAAGACTAAAGAAAAGCATTCTGAAGCCATCAGCTAAATAACTTTATGGCCAGAGCAGGAAGTCCCAAGGAGATGCTGTCCCATGCCCCATCCCTCCTGACTGCCCAACACGACCAGCACAGCATCTGATTCCCCTCTGCCTGCAACAGTGGCTCAGGATGGGTTTGAGCAGCACCAAAGCTCTCCAGAAGCCCAGCAGTGCTATGGGGACAGATCCTGCTTGCTGGCCCCATCCCACTCTGGTGGGAAGGAGCCTAAAAATGAGATCAGCTAAAAATAATCTCCCTGAGGTCAGCAGTGTCTTGGGGAACAAATGGTCTTGCAGAAGAGAGAGGTTTCTGAGGCCAAACTAAATGTTGACTTTTTATTAGATTGGGTGGTTTTTTTAGAGCTCTTATCTCTTTCCCTGACTGGGGATGGAAACAACCATGCTGGTGAGAACCCAGTTTCAAGTTTGGCTACCCATCACAGACAGATAATGCGTTGACAAGATTTCCTGGTCAGATAAAGGGATTTTTCTTGTTTTCAAATTCATGCCTTTGATAGATTCTTTGAAGTGCAAAATATTTCCTTTTAATAAATGCTGCACCATTTTAGCACTAAGCTAATTTTTTTTTCTATGAGAATCCTCTACTAGATCTGCCCAGAAAGCAAAAACACCCCCAAAATTAGGAAAAAAAATTTCCCCTGAGGTTAACAAGGACTTCCCATAACTCACTCTGAGTCTCTGCCCTAATGGAGATGGATGAGTCACAGGTGGGGCCGCTCTGAGAAAATCACATTTTTCATTTTGATAGCACCTTTTAACAGGAGCTCTCAAAGTGCTTGAAAACCCTTTAGTGCTGCTTCCCAGGCGTGGGGCATGGATGGAAATTCCCCTTGAGAGAGCAGATCAAGGCAAGCCTTTGGGTTTTGTTTTCCCTCTGCTCAATGCAGCAAAACCCAGCCTGATGCCACAACAGCCTCATGGGTGCAGGACAGGAGCTCACACCATGCTCTAACATCAGTATCCTGGACCAGTGTTGCCCTCACAACACATAAAGAAAGCCCCAAGCTTGCCCAGGATCAAAAAAAAAATACACAACAACAACAACAACAAACAACCACAACAAAAAAAGCTGTTTTGCTTCATCTGTGCTCTCAGCACCGTGGAGGAGCCAGCACAACAAATATTTCCCACAGGATCATTTCTTTTTGAAGAGATAAATGAGCAAAATCTTTTTAAATTGAAGACCAGAGACAAGTATAAAGTGGGATTTTCCTGTCTAGGAAAAAAAAATGTTCCTTTTTCTTGACTAACCAAAGTGTGCAGCATCTTTTCTTTTCCTTAATTCCCCAGCTGCTTCCACCACACATTGGGAAAAGCCTTGCACAGCAGGAGAGCACCCACCACGCTCCCCATCACATCTCTGGGGGGGAAAAGGGGATTAACACACGTAATCAAATCCCAGTTTTAGTGGAAACCTTTCTTTAATTTAATCAGCATCACGGATATTACACTAGCGACATGTTAAGCTAATATACAGGAACGCCTCTGCTGAAGAATTGAGATGATTGAAAACCAGGGGTGACGCAGTGGAATTGCTCGTGGAGAGGCTCAACAGCTGTCTGTGGGTTTGTGCAGCCCCAAGCCCGGGCAGTGAGTCCCACAGTGCCCATGGAGCAGCACGTGGATGGGACATGAGGCTAAATTTAGGAGCACCATTTTAGGGAGAAGCAGATTCATTCTCTTACATGGGAGAACACAAATATGGGGCACCAAAGAGTCACCAAATGCCAACTCATGAGGGTTTTGGGTTCCAGCAGAGGTGGATGTCATAAAGTCATACTGTGGTTTGGATTGGAAGGGACCTTAAAGCTCATCTTATTCCAACCCCCACTGCCATGGGCACCTACCACTATCCCAGCTTGCTCCAAGCCCATCCAACCTGGCCTTGGACACTGCCAGGGATCCAAGGGCAGCCACAGCTGCTCTGGGCACCCTGTGCCAGGGCCTCCCCACCCTCTGAATAAGGAATTTTTTCTTAACATCTACCATAAATCTTCCCTCTTAGTTTAAAACCACTTCCCATTACCCACCCATATAAAAAGTCACTCTCCCTGTTTCTCATACATCCCTTTTAAGTACTGAGAGGAGATGACCAGACCTCAAAGCTGCCAAAGTAACTACCCCAAACACACACTTAGTTTGGTGAACACGATTGCCTGTGCCCCAAAGCAGCTCCTGCATTCCCAACACAGCCTCAGAAAATCTCAGGAAATTAAGAAAAATAAAGAGCCTCATGCAGCAGCGGCTGCTGCCGCGGCAGCTCTGCGGGAACGGCAAGTGCTGGCAGCAGAAGGTAATGTTCCTGCACTAACACTGCAGCTCTGACACCTTCTTCAAGGGCAAAAATGAAGATAAAGTTCCCATCCCCAGCCCAAATGATTGGAGATGGCAAGGGAAGGCACAAGTTCTGGGAAAAGGGAGAAAAGCGACCTGAAAATGCCTGGAAATGAGAGATGCTCTCTCAGAACTGCTGGGCAGAGTCGTGCTGAGCTGGATCCTGCCCCACCCAGGGTCACCCCAGCTGGGAGCCTGTGCTGCTCCTTAACCCCCTTCATCCTGGCTTGTGCTCTCCCAAGGGAGGGCTGCCCCTCACCGTGGCCTCTTGGCACCGGCGCCAGCAGCCTCCCTCTCTTCCTCCCCCCACACTGTACCTAGTGGGATTGTGAGTTTTCATTTCCACAATAAAATGATTTAAAAAGCAGAGGGGCCAGCTCCTGCTCTCAACTGCACAAAGGAAATTCCTGTCTGTCTCTCAGGGGCTTTGCATTATCCGTGCATCCGCACTGGAGCTGCTCCCACCACCACCTTTTAATCGTTTTTGACTCTCACTTCCTCCAGCTCCTCATTCAGCTGCTTCAACCACCAAATTTCATGATTTCCTGAGAGCAACAACAACAATCAGAAAAAATCTATTAATGCTGAAAACAAACCTATTTAAGGGCTGTAACTGTGGGACTCAGTGATGCACAGCAGCAGTGGGAGAGCCAGCAGAGCTCCTAGCCCAGGGAAAACCCTCTGAGTCCTGGGCACATTGGTCAAAAATTGTAACCACAAAAGTCAGAGAGTACCATGATTTCTGAGACATGGCTGTGGAAGGCAGTAGGCAGGACTGGAGCAGCAATGATGTGTGCATCAGCCCCTCACAGCCTGGATCCAGGTAGTGCTGCTCTGGGATGGAGCCTGCAGCCGTGCCAAAGCCCGTGAAGGATGTTAAAATGATTGGTGCTGGTTTAAGTGATCCCAGACTGGCTCTGAGCAGTAAGGTGTAAATAGGGGTAATTGGCTCTTTGGGGGAGTTTTTGCTCTGAATTCCTAAGAAAAACAACTTTGGCATCCCGCACCAGGCAGGGGTGTAAATAATCCTCGATGGACATGAGAGCATCCCAGGGTCCACAAGGCACAGCCCCCAGGGTTAAAAGCTTGCTCTGAATAAGGGAAAAGCTTATGATGGGGAAAAGAACTCATGGGCTTTTAGGCACAGATCCAACAAAGGTGTGGTAAGGTGCAAACTGAAGCCGGAGCCCTCTGCCTTTTCCACATGGAGGGAAAAAACAGTGGTGAGAAGAGCCAGCGAGATGGATTTAAGAGGATACCTCTGACCTCATGCATTCCCCTAATAAAGACATCAGCTGAGGATGAAGGAGGAAGGCAGGGGCTGAATCCATGCCTTGGGGATGGTTAAGGAAACATTAGCACGGGCTGGAAAAGCCCCAAGCATGGCTCCGAATGGAAAATCTGGAGGTTGGCACATTAGGTTTCCTGTCACTGCTTCACTGCCATCATCTCTGGAACATTCCCATCTCCCAGGCTGCAACACACGTGTGCCAAGCAGGAATATTTTAAACAACCCTGGCACCCAGGTGCAATCATATGTGGAATTATAGATGGAGGAAACGTGCAGAAGTGACGACACACGGAGTGCTCGGCAGACCCCAGTGCCAAAACATTTCAAGGAGTTACAAGCTGTAGGAACGGGCTTTTTGTAGAGTAAGAGTTATCCTCTCAAGGGTCATTGGGGATCTGGCAGGTCAGCAGGCACAGACAGCCAGGCAGAGCTCTGTGGTCAGCCTGTTCCCAGGACATGAGCTGTGCTTGGAAGAGCTGTCACGTAACAAGCACGTCTCCGTTTATTAACACGTATAAACATTTTTGAAGTTTTTATGATCCCTTTAGGAACAAAAATGATAACGGGACCTGAAGATTTGCAAGGTTTGACTGTCTGCCTCAGGAGGTCTCTGCAGGGTCCTGCTGGGGCTGTAAGTTTTGCTTCACATCCCCCATGCCCCCTCTGTACCCACACCAGGGCATCGAAGGCTGTCACAGCTCCCAACACAGTCACCCAGTGGGCTCTCTGCTCTCACAAACACACCTGGAAAACCTGCAAATAGCCAAAATCCAAGACTTTGGCTTCTTGGGACCCAACAGGTCAGTGCCCCTCTGGCCCAACCCAGACTCAGAGCCCAGGAGTGTTAAGGGAATACATAAAAAAAGCACTGTCTGGAAGGTGAGGTTTATTTTTTTAAACCTCCAATGATCAAAACATCTTTTCCAAAGCTTGGTGCTCTGACTAGATCCTGGGGATGAGGGAACAGCAAGATGGCCTTGGCAGCCCATGGACGAGCCCTTGAAGAGCACATGAGGTGTCCCAGAGCTCCTGTCACCTGGCCAAGTGTGGGAGGAAGAAGAAGCAGCATCTGCCTGGCAACTGCCATCTCCCATGGACACATCTGCAGTGGGAGCCATTCCTCCAGCAAACACCCACAGAACTCAGGCCACGTATTTAAAAGAATCCATTTAAAGGCAGCATCCAGTAGAATTAAGAGATTCTTGACAAGAATTGGTTTCTGTTTCTCAGCTCTTGTGCTAAGCCTGCTATATTAAGCATGATATGCAGCTTAATGGCCAAAACCTACATATCTGGCCTTCAGCTGCCTCACCCACCCATGCTCCCAGCTCTTAAATAATTTGCTCCCTTTAATGTTTTTATGTGAACAGGTTTTCAGGCATGGCAGAAATCCACCATGAGCAAAGAAAAGGAGAAGGGGACAGGGTGAACAGACATGTTTTCTAAACCCAGGAAAACCTTGTTTGCAAGTCAAGATAAACAGGCACCATACAAACAGAGAGCCAAGTGATGAATCCCTGGCTTCCTGCAGCTTTGGAATCTGCCCTGCTGCAAGGACATGCTTGGGGCCAAGCCCCTGCCACCCCAAATCCATGCCAATATTGGGGAGCACGTTAACCCTCAGACCTCTGCAGAAACACAGCTCTCGTGATACACCAAAAACCAGGCACCCCAAAATAAAGGCATGAAAAGCTTTTTGATTCCCATGGAAAAGGAAGATTGAGCATTTGGCCGAGCCTCCCGCAGGCCACCCTGTCCCAGGAGGGTGGGAAGCAGCCCCTGCCAGGGCTTACACCAATTAATGGGGAGTAGAAACACAAATTGTTTAACCAGCAGCCGAGGTGCTGAGGGACTGCCGGGAACGCCGTCCATCTCCCCCCAACACCCAGCGGCTTCAGGCTGACAAGAGCTTAATTGCAGCTGGGGGGAGAGAGGAGCCCTTCCTGCTCACAGCCGAGCTGCGCATCCCCTGAGGCATCTTCCCCGGCGAACGAGCTGCTTATTTAATAATCTGCCAGAGTCAGGCACGTTCCCAGGCCTAGGAAACACCTCTTCATTAAGGGGAAGGAAAGCAAGAGCTTTCCCAGCTCCCCAGCAGCAGCAGGGCTCCCACCAAAGCCCCTCGCCTGTGCCATGCAGAATGTTTTTCTCAACCAGGGCACCAGAGTGTCTCCACTTTTCAGCACTTCACCATTGTGTTTTTGGCAGGCAATGAGCCAAGAGCATCAGTGCTGTGTCCCACCAGGTGTTTAGCTACATTGGGCCACCCCCCAAGACCCCTGAAAATGTTCAAAGTCAGTTTGGACGGAGCTTTGAGCATCCTGGTCTAGTGGGTGCCATCCCTGCCTACAGCAGGTGGTTTGGAACTTGATCTTTAAGGTCCATACCAATCCAAATTGGATGATTCCATGATCCCAGCACAGCCCAGTCCTGCTCCCATTAGCCATGGGCATCCCTCCCTCACAGCTGCCACTGCCTGCACAGACAAGGAGGGGAAGCCGAGGGAATTAAGCCCTGCAAGATGCATTAGTGATTTAACAGGGGGAAGGAAAGGACTGCGGATAAACCTTAATGATATAAATGTAACCTATAATTAACAGTTAACATGCAGGGAAGATAGCCCTCAGATGGAGTCGTTGCTACCAAGGAGAAACGTGGTCATTTATATTCCATGTGGGTCCAGGAGCAGGCGAGGAAGCTCCCACACACACTGCCAGCACTCGCATGTGTAAATAACGACTCCTTCCAACGAGGGAAGGAATTTACAGCAAACAACATTCTGTGTGCCTGCTCAAGTATCTTATGTTTAAATAATAGGAGCTAAGTGATGCATTTCTGCTCAGGCACTAATCACTGCCAGGGGCCCGCAGCTCCGTTAGGGAAATTGCCTTCTTCCATCATTTAGGACCATCTATGGCTTCTCTGGACCCAGAGCTGTTCATTATTTGCCTCAGTGCTCTTCTTATTCACGCATGGGTTTTTGGGGAAAAAAAAAATCAGAATTGGGGATTTAAGAGCCCGTGTGCAGGTTGTGGCCAGCCTGACAGCTCTGGGCAGCTCTCAGTGTTCCCTGCCACAACGCTGGGAGGGAAGGGATCTGGAGGAGACACCATTCCCACCTCCTGTCACCCATCCCAGCCTGGGCAGCACTGCAGTGACCTAGAGCAGAGCAGTTTCTAGCAAGTGCAGCAGTGTCTCTCCTCTACAAGCACACTCAGGGCTTCCCTTGCCAACCTAAACATTATTTTAACTGCGAAACCAAGACCGTAATCTGTGTCACGGTTGGAGACCAGCAGGTTTTTATAACCCAAGCTGGAAAACAAAAGTCCAACACTTAGTTTTAATGCATCACAGCTTTGCCCTAACCAGGTAAGGGGGGGGGGAAATCCTTCCCCCAGGGCCCTGTGAATCACCTGGAGATGGCAGATCCTAGAGCTACCAGTCACGGGGTGCAGAGGACACGTAACCCACACGTGCTGTTAAGGCTGTTGTGCTTTTTCAACTGCTAAAATTTCAAGTAGGCATTAAATATCTTATTGAAGACTATCAGCACATACAATTTGTGGTCATTAAATGCATTTCCTTTATGTTTCCCCGAGGCTAGAACAAACCTTATTTTCAGCTCATTTGCAAGAAAACTCTCCGAAGACTATAATTTACCTGCTACCAACACCATAAATCTTTAAAATTAGTTACTTAACTGTTTGCTAATGACCATGGATGTGTTCACTAATACAGCTACTTTTTAATTAGCTCACAAGAAGAAATTCGAGCAGAGAGGAATGCTTGGATTTTTTCAATTCAAGTCAATGCTATTCCTAGATAACTGAGACAGCACTAAAGGGCCCATCCTCCTTGCCACTCCAAACCCAGCAGTTTGAGGGCAATAACCCCATCCAGGCTTGAATACCTGGATTCAGGCTCATTTCAGCATCCAGGGTTGGCAGCACACAACCCAATGAATTAAGGAAAAAGCAGGATATCCCCACTATGGGCAGGCAGATGGGAATGCAAACAGCAGCTTGGGCCAGCACAGGGACCAGGCACCAGAAGGATGTGAAGAGAGGCAATGGAACCAACAGAGTTCCCCTGAGCTGTACTTCCCCCTGCATCCCTGCAGCATCCTTTCCCCTTCCCCCATTCCCTCCAGAGCTGGCTACACATTGTTACGCTCACCTCCTGCACAGGGCAACAGTTCTGCCCGAATTCCCACATTTATTCCTAATTACCTCGTGAAGAAGTCAGATATATTGACTGCCACCTGTTCGATACATAATTCATGCGCCAGGAGAAGCAATTTCCAAAAGTTCACCTTGCTGGATCCTTCCAGGGGAAGGGAAGGCAGGTTTTTTTCCAGGTGTCAGCAATCACATGCTGTTAGCAGAGATGGATCCCTGCACATGTTACAGGGGCAGTGGATTTCCAATCGCCGCTGCAAAACACAGGGGCTACAAATATTAGCACTCGGAGGCATTTTGCAAGGCAGACATTTTAATTTAAATCGATGAGTTATTGATTCATTTTTCATGCGGGAAGGAGAGCTCAGTGTGTATTTCTGCCACTCGATCCGTACTTCTGATGACCTCAGGCATACAGTATAAACCTGATGTAAAATATTTCCTTTCCTAATAGGGAAGCTTTTATGGCCTTGGACCTGAGCGAGCAGAAAGTCATCTGGGAAAGGATGCCTGACTAGGAAACCATGGCAAGGAAGGTAATTAATGTTTAGCACATACTCTCAAATTAGCCTATCCCTGAATAGGAAGGAAATGAATCACGAGCTGAACTTTTATATAGCCTCAGGGTCTTCTCAGACACTTACAAAATTTCCTGGTGTACAGGAGCTGATAAAGGGCTCAGATCCCCACGCCTACAGGCTTGGGAAGGAGCAGCGGAGTGGAGCCAGGAGGGAGAGACCCATCGCTTTTTGGGAAGCTGCCCTATGCCTGCAGTTTGCTTTTGGAAATAGGGAAGCTGGGTGGGGATTTTTTGGGGAGTATCTTCGTTAGGAAGCTCAGGGACCACAAGGAAAGCTGGCTTTTGAGCTGTGACTCTTGAGAGCACAACCCCTCTGCAAANAAAAAAAAAAAAATCACCAAGATGTTGTTGATCCTGGACATTTCCTGATGGGAACCAACCCCACGCCCACCAAGAGCTCTGCCTGTGTTTCAGGCAGGGTCCCCCGCCACGTTCAGCTGCACAGGGCAGGATGGGAAGCTGGCACCTTTCCCTGGCAATGCAGAGAGGGGGAGAATAGTGAATACAACACTATCTGCCTTCAGCAGGAACACTGCCTGCCTTTTACAGGTAAAACCATTCCTTTTCCAGCCATTTTGCCCTTTCCTGAGATGATTCTCCAGCAATGGCTCTTTTATCTCCCATAAGTTCATGCTCTCTAACCCTAAAGCCATCCCCCAACACTGGCATCCAACTGTAATGTCATGGGGGATGAGGATGCCCAGCCAAGGAACAATTAACCACAGTCACCAAAGACCTTGTCTGACTGCCATCTTTCTCCAAAATCTGCAAATGCAATGAAAATAACAGAAGTGCAGCCTTGCCGTGGAACGAGCTCTGAAGGGAAGTGGTTTTCCACAGATTTCCATGAGATACCAGCAGGTCCTCGCCTGGTCTGCGTAATTGCATTCTTTGAAGTCTGGCTCATAAACCAGCAACAACAAAAATCACTTTCATGTCTCTAATAAAGCAGAACTATAAAACCATGAGCCAGCTTCCAAGGAAAGCTGACCTGTGCTAGTCAGGACAGCAGCCGGGATTGGGACTGACTGCCTGGCTGCAGCCGAGGATGCCGGGAGGAGATGGAGAGGGCAGCAGCCAAAAACAAGCTTGAGTGGAGGGGCTGTCCTGGGGCAACATGAACCCCTGCCCCAAGGGCTGTGGCATTACCTACGTGCAGAGAAATTTTTGCAATGCCCCTTTTCAGAAATACCGTGTTTCAGCCCCAAAACAGCTCCCGCATCCCACCTTTGGCTGTGAGTTGGGGAAAGCTGCGTGCGAGTCAGCTGCCTCCTCCAGCCTCGTACCACAGCCCATGTGCTGCATCTGGTTCTTGCTGAGCACCAGCAGGAGCTGGGCACCATCAGGATCAGCCCTTTCTGCTGCAGCAGAGGGGTCTGAACCAGGACAGCAGCCCAGGTGCCTTCTGCCCCCTCTCTGTGCCAGTCTTTGGGGACAGATTGGCTTTCCCCGAGTGCAGAGCAACACCTCAGGACTCCTCTGCGAGAGCAAGCTGCCACCTCTGTGATAAGCTATGCAGAAGATTCTCTATTCCTGGGGGCACAGCATCCCAGAACCAGCCCCCTCGCACCATCCAGGAGTGTCCAGGCACCACGGTGGCCTTTATTCACCCCCAAATCCTTTTCCATAGAGAGGAATAAGGTCTGGGGAAACATTTCCCCCCGCTGCCTGATGAGAGATGCCAATGGTGCAGTCCTGAAAAAGTCCCTAATGTAAAATCTTCTGCAAGAGCACAGACACAGGGGAGCTGCTGCACTCAGGCAGCGTCAGCCGGGTGTTAATCAAGGCTTTTTGGTGAAGTCTCATCAAGGGCAGTTTTTCTCTCCAGCACTACAGCAAAGCAGCAAACAGACGCCAGGAGGCTTTTGCAGGTGAAAGGAAGAGCTACCAAACATCATCTGGATAATAATTTCAGGGATGTTTGCAGAAGAAACCCTTCTGGTAATATTAAATGATAAATTATATGCCAATAACTTCCTCGGCGCCGATCAGAAGGCATTTCAGAGACGAGCAGGAGATGGGGCCAGTCCTGACAGTGACAAATTGGAAGTGCCGGCAGACACACCGCCCTTCCCAACGAGACGGTGAGGAAATGCCATGTGTCAGCATTTACAAATTAAACCTGCGAGGCTGCCGCAGCCCCGCCAGACACCGCCGGGGCACAGAACAAATTCCTCTGAGTCACTCGGGTTCAGAGGCGGCTCTCTCCGAAATTAGGCTGACTACGGGCTCATTTGCAGAGGGAAATGCAAAAGCCACATTTGTCATGCACCAGTGTCCCCAGCTGGCAGCAGGGCTCTGTTTTTAACCCCTGCTTTCCTCTCCACAGAGCTTCCCAAGGGACATGTTTTGGGCAATGCATTTTGACTGAGACCCTGACTTTGAGGATTTGATGCTGAAGGATGTTAAAAGACTTAGCACCAAAAAAGACATTTTAAGCACCAAGCTCAGAACATTGCTCCCACCAAAAGACAGTCAGGGATCAGCTCCAGGTCCCATCCCTGACAAAGAACAGGGGCACTTCTCATTGTAGGCACACTGTGGGAAACTTCAGGATTGTGATTAGACAAGGAAAAGCAAGAAAAGAAAATCCAAGCTGTGCCGCTGTCAGGGACAAAGGCTGCTCCAAAGGCACCTGCACTTGCCAGCAGAGCAGAAGGACCCTTGGCAAAGCCCGCAGAGTGCTCCAGAAGCAGAGCTACCTCGCCAGAACACGGATTCCGGAGCAAACAATGGCTCTTTGTACAGCTAAAACACACCAGATGGCTGGTGGTGTGAGGGTCCAAGTTTAAGGATGCACTAAGCCGCCGCAGAGGAGGAGCAGGGATGAGGAACAGAGCAGAGCAACCCCAGGCTCAGCCAGAACTTCGGGTGTGGAGCCACCAGGAGAAAGGGCTGCAGAGATAACGGGGTGTAAGGTGCCTGCCTCGCCAAGCTGCCTTGCAGGGAAGTTCCCACTCTGCCCAGACCTACAAACACATTCAAAGCCCTGAAAGCAGTCTCCAAAGAGACCCAGGGAAGAAGCAGAGCCTCAAGGAGAGATGATTTACCGGGCTCCACAGGGAAACACACCTCTCATGCCACACAAAAGCAGGGTGTGGATGTAGGAAGAGTAAATAGGAGAAAAACCTGCAAAGGCTGATTCCTGGTGTGCTGCAAAGAAAAGCCCTCTCCCAGAGAAGTGCCCTGTGTGTGCTACCCCCTGCAACGTGTACAGCAAGAGGGAATTATGCCAAAGTCAGCAGCCTGAAGGGAGGAAAGCACCACGCAGTGAGTCAGAGGAAGAGATTTTGCCTATAGATGGTAGAAGCGCAGCAGAGAGATGTGAAGGGGGCAGATGGGGAGTGGAAAAGGCCACCACCACCAGATGAGGAGATGGAAGGAGCCACGAAACCCGAGCTGTAACGCAGGACGAGCCTGGGAGCTCGGCTGAAGATCTCTGCATTATGCAAGGCAGTAAAACTACAAGAGCCCAGCCAAACCCTGCATTCTGCAGCGCTGCTGTCATTGTCCCAGCGGGCACTATAAACCACGGAACACCAGAGGGAAGGCACAGGCGGATAATGTGAGTAGTGGAAAACCAACAATAAGTTATAACCAACTGAATTCATGAATCAAATGAGCCCAAAGCCAAAGCGAGTGGTTCCTACAAGGGAAAAAGTAAAATTTGTGCCCACAGCTATTAAAACCCAGGAAGATCTGCCCTCAGGTTACCAGGGCATCGCTGGAAGGGATGGAGCATCTTCTGAGCACAAGTTTGTGCTGGAAAGCATGAAACTGCAGCATCAGCTCTGAAGATGTGAGGGTTGAACCCTCCGGGGACACCTGGCACTGAAAGGGATGGAGGACGCACAGGAGGAGAGAACCATCCTCTCCAGCACAGCAACAGAACAGAAACACACAGTTTTCAACCTAAAAACACCAGCAGAGCTGCACATGGGCAGATGCCCAGGTCAGGGCACAGTGCTGGTCAGGGTGGTGGGCACTGGAGCTCTGTGCCCACTGCACAGCCCAGGAGTGTCCCCAGCAGTGGGGTCTGGAGCACAGCCAGCCCGAGGCTGTGTTTCCACTCCCTGGCACCCGCCTGAGCTCACCCAAAGCAGCCCCCAAGGAGTTTAACACTTCCCTCGGCTGCCAAAAACCACACGCAAGTTTGCACCCTCACAGCCCCAGCTGTTCCAGGCCTCCAAGGACAGTAGCACCCCTATTCCTTATTAATAAACCCCAAGTTGCTCCAAGCATCAAAACATTGGTTTCCTGTGAATTTCTGCAGTTTATCCTGGCAGCCCATCCATGCTCCCTGCCCACAACATGGAGCAGGAGCACCAAGGGTCCCACACTGCCAGATGCTGCTGGGATTGTCATGGGGCAACACAACAAATCTCCTGCAAACCCCCGATTTCCGCCTGTGCCTCACTTTCCACCCCCCAAATCACACATGCTGTGGCTTTTGCCAAGCTGAACTCTTAGGACAGAGGGGAAAAAAACTTCTGGTGATTTATTTCTTGAATCAAAGTTATCCCTTTTGGAGGAGGCCTTCCATGCCAAGTCCTAACTAAAAAAAAAAAGAAAAAAAGAAAAAAAATAAAATCACATTCATTAGTCAGCTAACTTGGCTGGATCTGTAATAAGAATGTAATAAACTTTCCATATGTCTCTGATAAACTAGACAGCTTAAGTTATGAGCAGAAAAAGGCATCAATTTTTAAAATGTCAAAATTTGCCATGAAACTTGGGCCAAGCACTTGTTCCTAACGAGATGGTGGAAAGAGTCAGATCCAAGTTTAGAGACAAAAGAGCTGGAGGAGGACACGCCAGCTCAGCGCTTGCGGCTCCTTTTAAAGCCCTTGTTTTCCCCAGCAACGTCCGCAGCAAGTTCGTTCCCCTGGTGCTGTCAGCTCCCTCTCCCTGCTCCCAAACCAGGATGTGTCCTTATCTCAGCACAGATGGGGGGCACTGCTGACCCTGCCAGGACATCCCTCAGCAGCTCTGGGATGGAGGGTGCTCCAGGCACGGACACCCCCTTGCTGTGAGCAGGGGGGTTGATAAAGAAACTTTGTGGGACTCTACACTTTGCCCTCCACCCCCCGGGGATTTGATGCATTTACATTCACACCATCCCACTGCAGGAAGCAGTCAGACAGTGACCTTTCAGGCTGGAACATGTCCAGGGTCCTTACCCTGAGCTCAGCTTTGATGAAACCCAGTAGCCAATCCAGCTACATCCTCTGGAAAAGGGCCTTGAGAAGTTCTGATACGCTTGGGTATGGCCCAAACTTACTCTGCTAGTCAGAGTCACACACAGCCATGATGGGAGACTGTCCCCTGCCGTATTCCTGACACTGAGCCCTGTGGAGGAGCTGTTTGAGGGATGAGGGCAGACCCTCAGTTTGACCCCACCATGGATGGCAGCACAAGGGATGCAGATTTGGACTGTGGGGTCTGTCAGTCCAGGGTACAGAGACCATCCCCAGCCCCATCAAAGCTCTGGGATGGCAGGAGCAGGATGAGAGCAGGCTGGGACTGCTCCATAAATATTTTGCAACCTGTCCTCCTTGCAGGTAGGCACAGAGCTGGCCCTCACCCAGGGGTGAATCTGAGCACCATCAACCTCAGAGAGTGATGGTCTTTCAGCACTTTAATTACAAAGCAGTAGGCGAGAACAGCCCGCCTGATGTTCAGCAGGAAATTGAACTGCACCAGCACAGCAGACATATTCCTGCACGGCTCCCCTAGCAACTCTGGGAAAGTTTCCAAATTCCTGCACCATTAACATTTAAGGAATCATCTCTGAACCCTGGTAGTTAAACAGCGAGGAGAAACAAGACACTGTAAATGGATTTGTTCGGTGTAGGTCAGTTACTGAAGGGGCTGTTTAAATCAGGGCTTGCTGCTTCACACTGACAGCAAAGGTCTGCCTCAAAGCCCTTCATCATTTCAAGTTTTCCACCTATTCTTTTCTCTTTGACCACTATCAGGCCGTGGCAATATCTTATGGTCGTGCCCTCCCACTGCACAGAGCGAAGGTGAGGGGACACAGAACCTGAGGTGAGAGCTGCTTCTGCTCGTGTCCACCCTGGGGCCACAGTGATGGGCAACCCACCAGGGCGAGCTGGTGGTCACATCCCGAATTCCTGGGTGGACCAGGCCAGCGGCCACAGCAGTCAGTGCTGGTGGGAAGGGGCTGCCAGCAGCAGTGCCTGGTGTGGGTGGCACGAGGAGCCCTCAGCACAGATCTGAAATCACCGCCTGCCCCTCCCCTGGCTCCCCCTTGCACTGCACCAGAAGACACCTTGATGCTGTGGGCAGGAGAACAATGCTGTGATTTATTTCCCCACACACAGCAGCCTGACATCTTTATTGGTGCTTGCAGCAGGCACAGCCCTTGGTGAGGGAGCAGCACTGCACACACAGACCCTGACAGGCAGCTGTGTTCCTTCAGTGCCCAGCACAAGGTGCTCGGGGGTCTCAGGCTGCCCTGAGCATCCCTCACTTGGCAGGAATCATTTCCTGGCTAAATCACCATCTGGCCATGCTGCAGGAGCTCGTTATGCCTCAGGCTGGGCAGCTACAGGGCAAGGCTTTCCTCTGGTTTTGTTCTCCAGTGCCCACCTCACATTTGAGCTTGGCCTGAGTGCCCCCTCTCTGAGGGTCACTAGGGGGTGATGGAAATTGTTCCTTTTCAAACAAGCTGGAGCTCCCTGGCCTCAGAGTTTGACACCAGCCCAGAAGATGCAGTTTCTTCCCTCCCCTCTTTTAGTTAACCTGCCCAATGCTATAGAAGTGTAATTATAGTTATAAGCTCCTGATTCAGTGTCCTCAGTCCCAGATGGAGAACAAGCTCTGCCTACACTGCCCTCTTGTAGACCCATGGATTTGGGATTCTCAGTTGAATAACCTAATTTTCAAAACATTTATTTTTTCTAATCCTGGGTCTATCCTGGTGCAAGCTTCTGGGCAGCACAACCCAGCCACACTCCAAACCATTCCACCTCTTAAAAGAGAGAGTGCTTTCCGTGGCCCTTGCCCCTTCCTACAGGCAGCAAACAAGAGAAAACTGTAAAAAAACTGACCAAAACATGGCCCTGTCCTGGCTGATTTGCCCCCACCATGCACCCAGCAGGATGCACTGGTCCTGCCCAACTCAGCTGAGGTGGACAGACACATCTGGGAGTCATTGGAAGGGAGCAGCTCCCCCACTCTGCAGGGAGACCAGGACCACCCAGAGCTTCAAAAGGCAGAGTCTGCACCCAAAAGTCCACGTGCATCCCAGTCCTTGTCCTGAGCCCGAGCTGCTGATGGCCTCTCGGTGCAAAACGCTGCACTGGAGGATTCACAGCACCAATTAATGCAGCAAATTGCTTGTCTGGACACTGCCTGCTGCCACAGGGCTTGGATCCCTTCAGAGTAGTGCAAGGAGCCCACAATTTAAGAGTATTTAATTTTTAAGTTTACAGTAAGTTTAAGAGTACACAATGAGTCAAAATCACCTCCAATTAGTTCTTCTGGGACCACCCTGTGTATGAAAGAGTTTTACTCCAACCTAACGACCCTGCCTCTCCTGCAAAAGACATGGAATTGTGGAGAGCACATTGGGAGAGGGGACTGTCCCCTCTCAGGGCTCAGCAATCACAGACCTGGCCACGCTCGTGCCAACAGGCAGCTTCTGTGCAGGAGGTACCAGCACTGCCTCAGAAAAACAGATTTGGCATTTGGAGACGATACAAAGCACTTGTGTTCCTCTGCAGTCCAAATGTTTGCTGGATGTGTAATTCTCTCCACTAACAAATCCAGGAGGAAAAAAAATCTGAAAGAGTTTATGTACACCCTCCCGGGACTTGGTTTCAAGTCTAATTGCCACTTACACATACTCAATTTCAAGTGTTGACCTCACAGTTTCTCCCAATGCAAACTGAGGATGGGAGGCAGAGGCTGCTCCTCTCCCCAGCTCAGAGCAGCAGCAATTGCAGGGGGTGCTGTGTCAGACAGCAGTGGTTTCCCAGCTCTTTGTGGGTGCCAGGGATGGGGCTGAGGCTGCCCCAGCCTCTGCTGAAGGACCTGGATCCACAGACGTTCCCCGTGTCTGTGAGGAGGCTGTGAGTATTTATACTCAGCAGTATTTCAATAAACGCATAAAGCCAGTGAGGTGCCAGCCCTGCACAAGCCCACTGTTCAGAAGGGGACCCCAAAACCCTCTAAAGCAGTGTGAAATTGGGCTGGGAGCAGGCTCTCCAATTAGCCCTGCATGGTAAATGAACGAGCAACCCTCCCACAGCTGCAGCAGCAAGGCAAGCACAGCCCCAGAGCACACCCTGGCCAGGCAGAGCCACACACAGAGCACTGCTCACCTTTGGAAGGAGAAATCCCACTTTCTGATGTACGCTCACACGATCCAGCACTCCTGGATTTACTGTTATCTGTTTCAACAAGTCAAAATCCCCCTGGTCAATACAGCTGGAAGGAGAGCCCATCGCTCAGCCGCCCAGGCTCTCAGGCACGATGATGCATTGGCATCAATCACCAGGCACAGGAGAAATAAAAGCACTGGAATATTGTTGTTCCAGGATTAATGCCTCTTGCTGTGAAAACAAACGTCCCAGACTTGCCTCAACATTCATTTCTGATAAATGATTTGACTTCACCTTGACACTCCTGTAGCAGCGGGAGACCATTATCCTGAGACAATGTTTTATTCTATTGACATTATCTCTTAATTATAATGTGAGGTATATCAAAGAGAGCAAGAGCCCACCAATTCCTCAGGCAGAGTTTCTGTAGTTTCTCCTGACAGGATATCTGGGAGAGGTTTATTACAGCAGTTCAATGATCTGCTCACATCCAGCCTGCAAAGGGGACCCTGACCCACCTCTTGCAGCCAGGGAAGCTGTGCCCCTTCACACAACCTCAGGACATACTGGATATGGTTTTATCCTGTAGCAAGAGGTTGCTTGTCTGGTTTCTCTCTCTCTTTTTTTTTTTTTTTAATTTCCAGAAGCAAGGAGCTTTTCAGAAAGACAGAAAGGTCGCTTGCATATTTTAAACTGAGATTTTTAGCAAGATTCAAAAGGGATTTGGCATTTACTATACGTCAGTTAACATTCAGATGCAATTTTTGGAAGGGATCACAAACCTTATGCTTCAGGCATTTTGCCAGTTGCTAACTACTGGCAGGAGACTGATGAGGTGAGTTATGTGCTCACCTGTGCTATTTTGGGGTTATTTCCCCCCTCCAGGAGCAAGCAAAGCCTGGACACTGCCATGCAGAGCTCAGCCCATGCTCCAGGGGCCCGGCTGTCAGCAAGCCTGACTGGCACTAATTGTTTGAAACACTTTGCTTTGCAAAACCCTTCTGCAACGCACTGAATAAACAAGAAGACGGGGAACCAAAGCACTCCCTCGCTCCCTGAATCAAGGCGAGCATCCCTGCTCTTGTCCGAGAGCCCCGCAGAGAACATCGCTGCTCTGGAAGGAAGAAAACCCAACAACCCAGCAAACGGCGCTTTTAATATTTAAACTGAGCCAAATTAATTAGCTTGCAAGGAAAAATGGCACGGCGTTCCGTCGCGGGATGAGGTTTCTCTCCATCGGGAAGCAGCAGGGCAGGTGCGGGTGCCAGCAGCACCTGCAGCCCCGCGGGGCTGGCACCGGGCGGAGGTGCCCGTGCAGAGTGCCAGGGGGGCCGGGCCGGCAAAATCGGCTGTGACATGTTCAGCCGAGCGGGATGGGAAGGGGAGGACGGGGATCGTCATAACATCTTCATTCCTACCCCGCAGCCACAAGCCAGGGCGGCTTTGCCGGTGACAGGCAGTACTGCAGGTCCCCCGTGTGCCCGGGGGCAGAGCAATTAGCAGCGCCCTAAACACGCAGGGAGGGTCTGGGGTGCCACAGCCACACACGCTGGCAGGTAAGGACATCCTCAAATAACCGGGAGCTCCGTCAGGGACAGAGGGATGGGGACAGAGCCCTGTCTCAGCCCCACAGCAGCCCTCACAATCCAGTCATGCCCAGCTCTCCATCAGCAGTTTGAAAGCAGAGCGTGAAGCTCTCCACAGGGAGCATGTGTTGATTTGTTTCACGATTTCCATTAATTACCAGGTAAATGAGATCCCTGCACACTCCTTGGGCACCTTGCCTCATCTGTTTGGGCTTTGACAGCTGCTGGAGCAGTAAGTATGTTTTCATCACATGATGCCTGGCAGTGCATCCTCTCCTCGCTCTGACCTCCAGAATGATCCCATCTGCTTTATTTCAGCTTCCTCCCCTGGAATTTGCTCTCAGCAGCTAAAAATCCCTCCCAGTGCAGAAAGCGGGGCTCTGAGCCCCTGAGGCTTCAATTAGGAGGGGAAAAGTACCTTGGAGCCTGGAGGCTGGCGGCAGTTCTTGGGGAAATGACACCCAGAGTGCTGAATTTGGGACCTGGCACAGGGCTTGCAGCAGGCTGAGCTACTGTACACAAGGAACCAAGCAGACCAATCACTGGTGCCTTCAGCTTTCCCCGTGAAACCTTTCCTGGAAAGCCAATTAACGGCACCTAGTGCCTGCTCAGCTGCTCTTAATTTGTAATTAAAGTCAGGCCACAGCTGAGCAATAGCAACCTTTGTGGGGAGGCGATGGGGAAGAGGGGAATCATCTTTGATTTATTATAAGGGAGAGAGCCATAGCCTGGCTGCAAGAGGGACTGGTGGAATCACACAGGTTCCATGGCTTAAAACCCTATTGACCAGCAGGGGCTGTGGGGGAGGCAGTGCTCCTTCTCCATCCTAGGAAATTCCAGGGATGGAAAGCAAACTCAGTAGGGCAGGAGGTGCCACAGGGCAGCCCCAGTTAATGGGTGGCTCAGGGAGGTTCTGGGGGATGCAAGCAGAGGTGAACTGGGAGCACCCAGACCAAGGCACACACAGACACGCAGAGGACACCAAACCCATCCCCAAACTGCATCCCTAGGGAGCTGCCCCTCGAGGTGAGCACCCTGCTCCAGTCCCACGTGGTAACACACCTGGGGGGCCAGGCACACTCCCACCCTACTGCCCACGGTGATACCAAGTCAGCAAGCTGCAGTTCTGATTTAACAAGGATGATTTTTCGGGGGCAGGGGGAGGTTTTGGATCAGATGAAGGGGTGGGACATGCTCTCAACCCCACTCATTTACAGCCTGTGACATGCCCCAGTGATTTACAGGCACGAAGAGGGCCTGCAGCCCACTGGGCTTTCAAGGATTACTTAACACAGGATGAAGTAGATCAAATGCAAATGTCTGGATGGTATGTGAACCACTCCAGCCAGCCAGGGCTGCTAAACCCTCTGGTTTCTTTCACAAGGCTTTGAAATGGGGAAATGTAGCTTCAGATAATTTATTTGCTAGGGGCACTGAGGAGGGCAGGGGAGTATTTATGAGCTGAAGAAAATCCACAAGGTCTATGTCTCCAGGGCTACCCCTGCCAGGACACAGAGTGCTCTTCAGGTGGGGAGGGGCAATGTGATCCCTGCCTTCAGCCCTGGCTGCTGGGGAGAGGGGTCACCTCCTCCAGAGCCCCCAAACTATCCCCTTTTCCCATCAGGACACAAAAATTAACATTGTAAACAGAGCATCTTCTGGAGAGGGGGAAAGCACAACCATGGGCTGTCTGGCAGCTCTCTGCAGGCAGGCAGGGACTGCCCCTTGGTCTCTGGGGTCAGACAAGCTGCTTGGTTACCCACAGGGGATCTCCTCTGCACCCCTCCAGGATACTCAAGCACATCTGGACCTGGAGCAGCCCTGCCATGAGGGAGGGGACTGAGTTACTACCAGCAGCAATTACTGTTTGCTAAAGCAGTGTTCAAAAAACTCCAAATCACCACTTATTTTTGTTGTCACTGAAGGTGGTTTCACCGCTCCTTGTAGCATCCAGAGCTCTGCAAACATGGTGCTCACAAGGGAGATAGCTGAGAGAGAGGCTCAGTGTCAGAACTGGGGACACTTAATGCAGATAAGAGCCATGGGCTGTGAACCTGGAAAACACCAACTTCCAGCCCCGGATGTTCCCATGGATCTGCTCTGCTCCAGTTACTGTAAAAATGGCCCCAAGCCAGAGACTTACTTGGAAAAGCAGAGGAAGTCTGCAGCAAGGGGGAGAGGGTAATTCCTTGAAATTCTGTCTTTGGGGATGGATCTGCAGTTGCTGGAAATTCCTTCCCTGGAAGCTCAGTTGCAAGCTCAGCTCTCTCCCCCTGATGGCCTCCAGGCCTGTGCAGTGCCTCGTGCTCAGCAGAGCTGTGCACACTGTGACCCACAAGCCCCACATTTTGTGGGCATGAGGTGAAGCCTCCTGTTTGTGGCATTGGTTGCTCAGGAGGCAATTTCCTACAGGAACGGGTCCAGAAACCAGTCCAGATGGAAAAGACAAAGCAGCTGGGGGCACACCTAAGGAGGTGGGGTTTTTAACAGTGCTACAAGCAATGTTATTAAGCCCAGAAATACAGCTGGATACCCCCAGGAACACTCAGCAGCACCACCCACAGTCACAGGGCAGACAGCAAAGATGGGAAGGATCACCAGGCTGGGAACCAGGCAGGCAGTCCTTAGGGTGCTGCCTGATGAGGATTGTCTCCACCTGAGGGCAACAACCCTGTGGGGCTGGCAAAGCCCCTGACCCGGTATCAGCTGCTGGGGATGGTCCCTGGCCCTGCAGGATCCATAAAGCAGCTGGGGGAGGGCTGGGCACAGCTCTCAGACCTTTCTCATCCTGCAGACACCACACACATCCAAAGCAGCATTTGTGCCATCAGCATCGAATCTGAAGCCAGTTCACGTCTGGGAAAATCATGAACTTACCAAAAGGAGGAAAATAATAAACTTTTTTTTAAGCAGAAATCCCTCTAAAATAGCATTGTGTGCCTTTGTCCTAACCCCCAGGAACCACGGGTTGAGGGATCAAACCTTGATCCTCAAGGGACTGATAGAGCACCATTTGGTATCAATTTTCCATCTGACTGCTCCTTTTTAGGAATTGTTTCTCTTGCTCCAGAAAACTCATGCTCCCAGGGAGCCACTAAGCACAGGGAGCACGGATCTGAGCCTGCTGCATGTCACCAGTCCAAGCCCCACAGGCTTGGATTGCAGCAGGAGCTCTCTGCTGGGCATTGCCCCACATGGATGCACACAGCATGGGGAAGGGAAAGGGAAACAGGGACTCCATATGGGGCCGTGGTCTGGTTTACCCAAACAGAGCTGAGGTTTGGCACGTGAACAGCCATGAAAAGGTGGTAGTAGGGCAACTTGGGAAGCCCTGTGCCCTCAGCAGCAAGGATGGAGCATCCCAAAGAGATGCTCTGTGCGATGGGCTGAGGCTCTCGCTGCCAGGACACAGGGACACATCAGTAAAAGCAACAGCTCAAAGCAAGAAGTACAGGGGGTTTCATTTCCCTTTTTGAAGGGCAGGAGAATTGCTGGCAGCCCTGGGTGGAGGAGCTTGTGCACAGACAGGCTTGTTCCCAGAAATGGTCCAGCCCTGACTCCGGTGACTGGCAAGGCAATAAAATTAAGCTCCTGTGTCCTCACGAGCAGAAGGTGGAAGGACACTTAGTCACACTCTTTCAATGAGGCATTAAGCACCGTAAAGTTTAATGCCGACATCCAACACACCCTTGAGATCCGAGGCTGCACTGCCAAAGCCCAGCAGCCCATATTTGCTCCCTGCCACAATAACACACCCAACGTGGGACTCAGCACATTTCCACGAAGGGAAGGGGTACCCGTGGCAGGGGTCACACCAGGGTCACTCAGCACTGTGTGATGGCCGTGCTGCCAGGGAAGGGACATGGGCAGAGATCTCTGCAGCATTGGGCACCTCTCGGGCGGGCTGGGTGACAGCCAAGGCGGCAGAGGCTGCGCAGAGCTGAGCTGGCCAAGCACAGAGGGCAGCTCAGGGCCAGGGCTACCGGGCACTGCTCGCTCCAGCACTGCAGTGCTGAGCACAGAAACACTTCCAGCTCTGTGGCACACTAAGAAAAGCAGCACAGAGCCCCACGCACAGCCTGGAGAGCGGGGCTCAGGCTGAACCCCCAGCTGCACACAGGAGGGTGGGGGGTTCAAGGTACATGCACCCATCCAGGGACTGAATCCTGCAGCACAACACAGCAGAGAGCCCTGCCCGAGAGAGGATTAAACCCAACCAGCACAGGAGCACAGACAAACCCCACAGGGCCCAGGCACAGTCCAGGCTCTCCTCCAAAACCACATGAGCTGCTTGTCCTCCCTCCAGCTATTTTCTTCCAGACAGAGAGGCTCATTGTGGCCAAATACAAGAGAAAGCAAGTGCCACAAGTCACTTCATCTCCTCCAGGCACCTCCTGCCTGGATTTTGGGTCCCGCAGTCCCACACTGCAGGGACATAAAACGAGGTACCCTATAGCTCCCAGGGAAAAAAACACTTCCCCATCAAACGTCCTCATACCACCCCTACAACTACAATAGCTGCACATTGCTCTGTTTGTTTCTTGTGGGTTTTTTAAGCAATAAGAGCCATAGCTCTGCCCCAGGAGATGCATCTGCCCACAACCACCCCAGTGCCGATCTCACTCACCGCCCTGCATCGCTGGAGGATTCAGTCACTGCTGGAGGAGTCTTGGATGCAGGAGACCAGAGCCACAACTCAGGAACAGACCTGGATGTGATGAAGAGGAGGAGTAGAGCAGCTACACACCACCGCAGAGACTTGCTAGAACTCAAATAGCAGCCTCCTGTCCCCCACAGGGTTTTTTAACCCAGCACAGCTAACGAGGTGCACCTGGCAGCAATGAGGCACAGGTGAAGGGGATTAACACAGAGATTGCTCCTGGTGTAGGAGGGTCTAACTGTCTCCTCAGCCCTGCAGCCTCAGAGTATGGCCAGTCTGGGGGTGCTTCAGGAAAGGTGGGATTCAGATAGATACAGGGAATGGGAAAAGCCCCTGTGCTGCATTTATAAAAGCACCCTACCCCCAGTGTGGATGGAGAGGGCTGTGTTATCACTTTTCTCTCTTCCAGAGGAGACAGTGGAGCCTCTGTCACACAGTGGGGGAAGCAGACACCAAGCCCTGACAGTTCCCCCTCGGTGATGAAGTGCCTCGTGGATGGAGATGACCCGTTCATTTCCCATGGCTATGCCAGGCCGGGTGAAAGGCAGCTCCCACGGCTCCGCACAGTAAATCGAGATTGTTGTGATGATAACTGAGCCTGTGGGGGCCAATTAAAATCCTCGGGAGAGGGTGAATGACTTCAACCTGGCCTGGCACGGTGGAGGGAGGGTGTCGCACCGGGGGCGTTCGGGCTGTGGCAGCTCTGAACGCCGTGTACAGAGGGAATTGGCAAGGGAGAGCGAGTCAGGGCCAGGGAAGGACTCGGGGTTGTGAGAAGCATTTTAAAACGAGTCGGAAAATTCACAAGCAGCCAACAAGGTGACTGAAGTACAGGAGGAAAACAAGCGGAGCGCTGCGTGCCGATGGAGACACACACCTCGGGGGTTGTGGGCAGGGGATCAGTGCCCAGGATCCCTGACCGTGCCCCGGGGGCCGCTGCCCCCCAACTTCCCCGGGGCTGGACCCCCTGTGCCCCGTTCCCCCCTCAGCCGGGGCCAGATCCCCTGTGCCCCGTTCCCCCCTCACCCGGGGCGAGATCCCCTGTGCCCCCCTCACGCGGGGCTGGACCCTCTGTGCCCCGTTCCCCCCTCAGCCGGGGCCGGACCCCTGTGCCCCCCTCAGCCGGGGCTGGACCCCTGTG
>VZRV01002663.1:1394564-1416118 GCA_013398115.1 Falcunculus frontatus
CCCCTGTGCCCCGTTCCCCCTCACCTGGGGGCCGGACCCCCTGTGCCCCCCTCACCCGGGGCCGGACCCCCTGTGCCCCGTTCCCCACCCGGGGCCGGACCCCCTGTGCCCCGCTGTCCCTCGGGGATGAACCCCCCGTTCCCCCTCCATGTCCGCACCCCGTGTCCAGGTCCTGCCGCCCCCCGGGACCACCCTGGGCCCGCAGCGTCCGCGGCCCCACAGCGCCCTCGGGCGGCCGCACGGCAGCGCTGCAGTCCTGCCCAGCCCCCGCCCGACTGCAGCAGCGCCGGTGAAAGCAACGAGCTCCTGCACCGTGTTCTGCTGCAAAAAAACACCCGCCGAGGCTTGTGCTAAGAGCGGTATTCCCGTGTTTTATTTGTGCTCACTTGTCCAACTGCAGTTAGCACCGTAATGTCATTAAAGCCTCTCAGAAGGAGCCCGCGGGTGGGTATTGCTGCTGTACCCCTGCTGTCCCAGAGCCTCTGCCCCACTCCCGGCTCCACCGCCGCTGGCCGAGGCTGTGGGTGAGAGCTGCTGTTTGCCAATGGATACATTCGGATTCAAGGCTGGAGAGAGTTTACAGCTGCAGTTTAAGAATCACTCTCGGTGGGGATTTGTGCCATAGAGATAACCCAGCAGAAGCGGTCACAAGAAGGGACTTGGCCAGTGCTGTCACACCTGCAAGACACGCTTCAGGCATGTTCGGGAGTTTAGCCCACGGACCAAAGTGCCACCTTTCCCCGTTGTGACCTGGGCTGTATCACGGCTGTTTCCATGGTAAGGCAGCCTAGGCCCACTGCAGAACTGGGACATGGACAGTAAGGAATGCACTGGCCCAGCAAGAGTCTGGTTTAGGTCCTGTGCTAAGAGGACCAGTAAGAGAATGGAGGTGTAAAAGTATTGCTTAGCCCACTAGGAAGTCACAGGGCTGTCCTGGACAAAGGTTTCCAGACCCCAAGAGTATCCATGTCACACACAGTGCGACAAGTCCTCTGCTCCAAGACACAGCAGAGATTCCCCGCCTCTCTCATCCTTGCCAGATGCTCCAGCACTGGCCCCTTTGCTTTTCCCAAGCTCCTGGCTGGAAGTGGGAAAGGGAAGTGTGGTAGACAACTACTGACTAGTAATTTTCCAAAACTATTCCTGGGCTGTGGGCTTCCTTCCCACTAAAGTGTGACCCAAGACCACCCACCCCCAGGTAACATGCAGCCCCAGGTCACCCAACACACCATTTCAGAAATCTGCAATACTTTAATCAAACCCTACTTAAGGCCATTGTTACTTTCATGATTGCACATATTCCTCCCTCTCAAAAGCAAAAATATCTTCATTAACACTCAAGGACAGGGTCAAGCTCCCCCCTTCCCGTGGTTAGGCAGCGTGACCAGAGCCACTGACGGCCTCCCAGTGCCGATGGCCATGGCCAGAAGAGCTGATCCTGGATGGCTGAGCAGGCAGCAGGGACAACTGCCAGGAGCTGAGTGACAGCTCAGATGCACCACCGAGGTTTTGCCAAGGCTCATCTCACGCAGTCACCTACAGCCAGGAGAGATTAAGTAACAGGGCTGTGAGCTGGAATCACTGTGGAGCACAAGGTCATGGCACAGAACTGGGGCTTGAAAAGTCACCACTACTCTCCAACACATGCAAAGGCTGGAGCAACCCCAGGCAGGCTCCGGGTACTGTGGGAAGAGACATCACTGAAGTGACAGCACCCAGAAATGATTTGCAGTGTAGTCCAGTTACATCAAGTGGCAATAAAACTGTAAGTGGCTCCAGGACAGCGTGCCCCATTTGGTGAGATGAACAGTGGCTTTTAAAAAGATCACTAAATCCCATCAGTGCTACCTATACAAACCTCATTTATTTTAAAGGCTCCCATTAAAGTGCCTTTTATCCCTAGCAATAGGCAGTTTTAAATTGCAAATAACTTCTCAGATCAGTCAGCAACCATCTTCATTCCACCGGAGAGAGGGGCCGTGCTGGCCCTTGGGGACAAGGATTCTTGAACACTGTGCTGAGTGTCTGGATGGGGTCTCTGGATGAGCGGGAATGCTGAGCAGCAGGACTATCCCGTGGCTTTGCCGTGCTGAGCAGGGCCTCCGCCGAGTTGTCCAGGACTTCACCTTCCAGACAGCTCTGGGGATCCGAAGCAGGTGTCACCTGCAGCGTGGCCGTGTCCCAGCGGGAAGCGTGTCCCTGTGGGAAGCGTGGCGGGGCGGGCGGCTCAGGCCTCGGCATCGTCCTGGCTCAGGGCGTCGGCGTCGTGCAGGAGCGGCGTGGTCTCGGAGGAGGGGGGAGGTTTGCTCTGCGTGGCGGGGGGACGGGGGCTCTTCTCGGCAGCTCCTCTCTGCAGGGGAGGGACAGAGGTCACAGCGTGGCCACCCCCGGCGGTGCCACCGCGTCCCCACCCGGGGCACGCTCACCCCAAGCCTCTTGGACCTCCAGTGGCCAAGGACCCTTTTCCTAAACTGAAGATTTTTGTACCCCCTTTTTGTACCTCCTGCCCTACCAAATGGAGGTTATTTCCATTCCTGCCCACCAGCACCTGTACCACCACCCAAACACCCAGCCTGAAGAGCTGTGGGACAAAGCCCGTGTGCTGCACAGCAACCAAGATGGGAGGGAGATGGACAGTCTGCTGAGGGATGGGAGAACTTGGAGACCCTGAGGCACCCCAGGTGCAGCAGGCACAGGCAGCACTCATTCCTAGGATAATGGCAGGTGCCGCCTCTGCGGAAGGGGCAGGGTGGAAGCTCGTGCCTTCCGGCACCAAGATGGCTCCTCCTCACGTAAAGCCTTACACTTACACCTACAAAACAGGTTCACCACCCTCAAAGCTGAGCAGGAGCCAGATACGCCTTCAAACAGACCACGTGGGCCCTGACCCTAAATCACGTGGGCCCTGACCCTAATGAATGCAAGAACCCCAGGAGGAAGCAGCAGGTGACAGGAGTGGGTCAATTCCTGCTGCTGGGGACAGAGACACCAACTTGCCCCTCACCCAAAGACTTTTTCTTGCTGGGGACTTGGACTGGGGTGTTGTGGAGGGACTGTGAGGCTTGTCTAACCCTTTGATTATTGCCCACTGCTGCTCCAGAGTGGGCACCACCAGTGATTCCACCAGGAGCACCTGGAGACTTTGGGCATGGTGGTATTTGGTTGAAGTTTGGGCTTGAGGATCTTGGAGGAATTTTCAACCTTAATGTATCTATGATTCTAAAAGTGTCTACAGACCTCAGCTGAGGGAACACACTCGGGGCAAAAGAGATGGTTAATATTCAAGGATCACCTCCTCCGAATTCAAGAACAGTCCACCCTAACAAGCATCCCAAGCCAGGAAAAAAATGCCAGCAGGGCAACATGGATGAACCAGGAGCTCCTGACCAAAGACAAATGCAGAAAGGAAACATCTGGAAGGTGGGAGCAGGGACAGGTAACCTGGCAGGAATATAGGGACGCTCCCCCAGCATGCAGGGATGAAGACAGGAAAGCCAAAACCCAACTGGAATTGAATCCAACCAAGGATGTCAGAGACAAGAAAGGCTTCTCCAAGTACCCAGGTGACAAAAGAAAGAGGAGGGAACCATGCGGGCCTGGGGCTGAATGAGGCAGGGGACCCCAGAAACCAGGGGAAAGTCCAGAGCAAGGAAGATGCACCCTTGGTGGAAGAGGATGAGGTCAGAGAATACTTAAGGAACCTAGACACACACAAATCCATGGACCCTGGTGGGATGAGTGGGCTCACGTCACAGCAAAGGCCATTCCCTGTTGTCTTTGAACAGTCCTGGCAATGGGGAGAGGGGCCCAAAGACTGAAGGAAAGCAAATATCACTTCTATCTTGAAAAAGATCAAGAAGGAAGCCCTCAGGAGCTACAGGCCAGTCAGCCTTCCTTCATCTTGGAGAAAGTGATGAAGCAGCTAATTCTAGGAACCATTTCTAGGCACGTGAAGGACAATTAAATCATCAAGTGTAGTCACTGAGCTTCACCAAGGGGAAATTGTGCTTGACCATCTATGATGAAAGGACTGGTTTGGTAGATGAGGGGAGAACAGTGGACATTGTCTACCTGGACTCCAGGCTTCTGACACCATCTCCCATGAAAACCTTATAGGGAAGCTGATGAAGTAGGGACTGGATGAGCAGGCAGCGAGGTGGACTGAAAACTGGCTGAACAGCCAGGCCCAGAGAGTTGAGTTGGAGGCCAGTAACCATCAGTGTACACCAGGGGTCAATACTGGGTCCAGTCCTGTGTAACATCTTTATTAATGATCTGCAAAAACTGGGGAACTGGGGGAGTGGCTGGTACACCAGAGGGACCTCAGCAGGCTGAGAAACGGACTGGAAGGACCCTCATGAGGTTCAACAAGAGGATGTACAAGGTCTTTCACTTGGGATGAACAACCCCACACACCAGGACACCTTAAAGGTCACCCAGCTCTGCAGCAGTTTGGCAGAAAAGGACCTGAGGGTCTCGGGGACACCGAGCTGAAGGTGAGCCAGCAGCATGGCCGGGTGGCAAAAGCAGCCAACCGTGTCCTGGGCTGCATTGGGAGTGTTGCCAGCAGGTCTTGGAGTGATCCTTCCCCTCTGCTCATCACTGGTGAGGCCATACAGGGAGTACTGTGCTCAGTTCTGGGATTCCCAGGACAAGAGAGATGGAAGTACTGGGAAGAGTCCAGCAAAGGACCACTGAAACGATTTTGGGGCTGGACTGTCTCTTATGTGAGCAAAGGCTGAGAGAACTGGGACTGTTCAGCCTCGAGAAGAGAAGGCTCAGGGGGATCTTACCATTGTAAGAAAGTTTCTGAAGGGAAGGTGAAAGTACAAAGCCAGGCTCTTGGTGGTGTCCAGGGACAGGACAAGAGCCAAGGGGCACTTAAACACAGGGGATTCCATCTGGACATTAAGAAATACTTTTTTTTTCTTTCTTTTTTTTTTTTCTGTGAAAACTGTAAAAACGGGAACAAGTTGCCCTGAGGAATCTCCATCCCTGAAGATATTAAGAGACACCTGGACATGGTGCTGAGCTAGGTGACTCTGCTTGAGCAGAGGGATTGGTATAGATGAGCTCCAGAGGTCCCCTCAACCTCAACGACTCAGTGATTTTGTGTTCCTGTAATACAAACCCAGATATTTTACACATGAGAAATTCCCTCTTGAAAGCCTCTCTGTTGAGGCTCCCTGCATGCAGGGGAGGGGTGACACCCACCAGGAGACTACCTCTGTTACCCCACAAGTTTTCACCCATTCAAAAAAAACTTACCTCTGGATCGCAAACACTCAGACACGGGGGCAAAATAGGCAAGAAAAGTATTTCCTCACACCAATCCTACTTTTCCCCCCGATCCCTGCTGACATTACTAGGGCTGAAGATCAGGAGAACCCAGGAGAAACAATAAGAGCATGTGCCTGCAACCTGGTTAAGTGCCAGTATTAAGACATCTAAATTGCCCCGAATAAAGCCAGGAGACAACACCGTTCCATCAAAGCTTGCCAGGAGGGCATGTCTGGGAGATGTGCACAGCAAACGTTTCATTTGATTGGTTTTAAGTGAAGTTTAATCAAATCAGGATGAGAGAAAAGCTTGTTACCTTGACTGGGTACCCACCTACAGTCTGGCTTCCCGCAACACCGTCCCCTTAACCGGAGGCAGGTTTGTGGCAGAGATGGCCTGGTTTGCCTTATTACTGTCTGAGCTCTTTTTATTGCTACTCCAAAATAAAGAGCATTTTTCCTAGAAGACAATCAGTCTAGTTTATGGTGCACTTGGACATGAATTTCACGAGGGTTCCAATTTTCGGAGGAGATTCGAAAAAAATCACTGTTTAACTAGAATCTAGTTATTAATGAAGATTTCGAAATTTCGGTTAAACTAAGTCCTAGTTGAGATTTTGTTCAGCGTCAAGCCAGTTTTAAAATGGTCTGTTTGCCTTTTAAAAGTGTCACCACACAGGCTTTAGGCCACAATGGCAGAGAGCTGCAACGCCTGGGGGTGTTTCACCCCTGCACAGATCACGCATTTTTTAGAGCTGCGAGTCCAACAGATGCATTTCAAACTGGCTCCACTAGAAACTAGACTAAGATTTAAGTGTTTCACAGCACCTCATCTGCACTGGCTTCAGAGCACACTGCTCCCTCCAGAAGCCAGAGGCACACAGGACACCTGAGGGAGGAGCTGGGTTCAGGGAAGCCTTCACGCTGGCAGACACGTGAAGGTGTGGACAATGTCCCTGCTCAGCGTCCCTTCTGACATCGCCTGTGACTTCGGGAGGCAGAACTGTGCACGATTAAGCAATCAGGGCTAGATCAGCAACACTTCAATCGAATGAGGAACACACCTTGGCTGCAAATCGCTGTCATCCAGTTTACAAGCTCTTATCTACTCATTAGGAGGAGACGTTCATGTGTTGTTGTACAGCTTTCTTAGAGATTGGTAAGGTCATTGAAGCTTTTTAATCACTTTCCAGGTAGTCAGGCACTTCCTGCCGTTGATTTTTAGTTCTAACACTTCATGACTCTTTTGGCTGAGCACAGAAATACAGCTGGCTTACGCCTGGGTTTGGGATATTTCACGAGCAGATATTCAGTTGGCTTGAATGAGTTTAAAATCCAGCTTTTCTCCCTGGCCCTTTCTAGCATGGTTAAATCTCTTTGATACCAGGAATTAAGACTTGCACAAAGCAGGGTGAGGAAATGCCAGCTCAGGGCTGCATAAGGTGTTAGAAATAGCTGCCCAGCCCTTTTTCAGAGCCCCTGGGGTCATGCAGCAGACTGCAGCCTGTCTGCCAGCAACCACTCGCACGTGCTGAAGTGGAGCAGTTCATCCCAGGACCATCCTGGGAGCACAGTAAGGGTTTGGTGGTGAGCCCTGGGCTCCATGCTGGGCCCTAACATCACTCCCACCCTGCAGGGAAGTGTGTGGAGGAACAAGGGGATTTGGGATCATGTGTTTAAGTCACTTAAGTAATTGTAGACTTGATTAAAATCCAATTACACGATACTCTGAGAACCCTGGCGCTATTCAAGGTGGGTTTGCGTCGGTGTTTGAGGAAGGGCAGTAACCAGCTGAGCAAAGGCAGCCCCTCACAGGCAGCCCCTTAGTCTGCTCTCATCCCAAGCACTGTCTTTTGTCCCACACGTAGCCTCTTCACCTCTGCAGCTTTAGAGCCAGCCTAAGCCACCTGACTGTAGTGGAAAGCTAAATCAGCTTCCTTTGACATGGGGTTAGGGTAGGGAGTTAGATCTCTACTTCGGGAACTAAAGCTTGTAGAGAGCTTAGTGTTATCAGATCGCTGTGGAGCCAGAGCCACAGATCTCCACTGAGTGTTTTGGCTGTTTTATACTCAGTCCTGACAGCTCAGCTCAGCCTCACCCCACTGCCCACCCCACAGCCCAGCTGCCAGCTCCCAGCAGGCTTCAAAGGTCTTCACTCCTCAGTAAGCCCAGATCCACACAGGCTCTGAGGGTTTCACTTCCAGAGCTCTTTGGAGCAGTTTGTACAGAAACTAAGTGCGTTCCAAGGAAATGCAGAATCTCTGCTGGGCTCAGAAGCAGCCACAGTGGCCATGTCCCCTCTGCAAGAACACAGCAGCTGCATTTCACTTAACACGCTGTGTTCAGATAGCTCCATGCTCTGGAGAAGGCTCTGTTCTGGCTGGAAAATGGTTGGGACCCTAAAGAGAGGCAGATCTGTGCAATGGCACAGACCTGCTGCTGCCCTCTATGGAGGCTGGGTTGATAAACTAGGCTTGTTTCTTCATGAGCTGGGTGAGCTGAGAAATACCCCCTCCTCCAGGAAGCCACTTCCATCACTGCTGTGCACCAAGAAAGCCAGAAATGCTTCATGTTATCTATTTGCAGCCCAATTTCTAGATGGCTAAGGAAGTCCTGCTGCTCTCTGCTGGCACCTGGCACCATTAGGAGACTGTTGGTGGCATCAGCCAACGTTTCCTCAGGCATGTTAGATTTGTCAGCCCAAACTGCATCGTCTGATTGAGTCTGATTTGACTCACAGCATTTCCCATCGGGCAGCTGCAGATTCTTACCTTACTCATTGCCATGAGCACAGCTGCTGAGATAATGAGTGGGACACTCAGCCCAAGGAAGATGTACTGCACGTAGTCCAGCACCGATGGGAGCAGCACCAGGTTGTTGTAAAACTGCTTTAGGACTGAGCCTTCGATGGATCCACTCTGCTCAAAAAAGCAGAGCTGTCAGTGGCATTTCCCTCCCGTCCAGGATTGAGACAGATCAGCTGACTGATTCCTCTCCCACCACCTCCCAGCATAAATTAGGGAATTTATGCAAGATTCAGTCAGGCTAGAAGCTTTGACTAAATAGCTGGAGTCAGCTGGACATGTACCCACAGCTGGAGGCTGCACTCCCAGGCCCACATGAGGACAGGGATGCTGGCAGCTCTGTCCAGGGCCCTATTTAACCCCACATCTAGGGCAGAGCCAGAGATTTACCAAGTATAGTGCAGGGTTTGTTCAGCTCAGAGGGATTAATGGCATAGCCATTATTCAAGTATTGAAAAGCCTTCTGTTGGTGCTTAATTAGTCTGTCTGGCTTAAAGCTTTATCCAAAGTGGAGTTTCCCCAGCACTGGGTGATGGGGAAGCAGGAGAGGCTCTGCAGAATCAGGCCGAGGAAAACAGCTCACCTCTGCAAACCACAGCAGCGGCAGGACCACCGGCTTAATCTTCCCTGTTTGACTGGGGAGATCAAAAAAGAAACACACACTTAGGTTTATGGCTGATCAGGTCACAGTTAGCACCACAATTCTTCCAAAGGGAACATGTCTGACAGACTGAGAGTGGCCAGGAAACCAGCGTAAGCAGGTGGCAATCCCTGCTGCTCCAGTGAGCTGCTCCCACCTTGGGGGACCAGGTCCAACCTGTGCTTTTCATGCAAGAGCAGAGCTTATGGGGGTTAACTGCCCGAGGATAGCAGTAAGTGCCATCCCAGACCTGGGCTCCAGGGAGACGAAACTCAATGAACCAGAATGCTAAAGTTCACGTCTCAGTTGCCTGGATGGCACTGTGGGGTGGTGCAGCCAAGCTGGCACCATGGGGGCAGTCTGCAGGTGTTTGCCCCTCAGCCAAAGCAGCGAGGGCACACTCCCACCCTTGCTGGTATTTAACACCTGGCACCACACAGTTTGGTTACAGAGACCTCCTGTTTGCTTTCATAGAGCTGGAAGTTATCTTTTTGGACACAGGCTTCACTCTCCATCCTGCAGGCAGAGTGTGTTTTGCCTCTCTGTGTTGCAGGTAACTCCTGAGAGGCAGCACAATGGAGCTGAACAGCTCCTGCCTCACCCTGTCCATCCATCAGCTGTCCAGTCAGGGACAGGGACACTGCCCGAGCTGAGCAAACAGGCAGCCACTCTCTGCACTGCTAGAGGATGGAACTTGTGGTCACTGGAATGGCTGATGTGTCAGCAGGAGCCAGCTGGCTCCAGCAATAGGACAACTGGTCATGGTAAAGCTGCTTCATCTTTGGGGAGAGTAAACTCTGCAGAAACCTCAGCATCAGCAGAACTCCCTGCTCAGGGAAGGCACATGGACATTTCTAGAAGGTGACCACTTACATTATACCAGACACCTGCTTTATGTACAGGTTCAGCTGGAGCTTGATGGAGCAGTTCATGGGGATGCCCGTCATCTGCACAGGGAGAGACCAATTCATCAGTAACCTCTAAGTGACTTTGTAGGGACCAACAGACCCTGTCCAGCAACACCCCAAAGACCACGAAAACATCACACTTCAAAGCTGATCTTGTTGACACCCATTAAGACATTGGTTTCTCATGACTCTGCAGTTTTGCAACACATTTTTACAAGCAGAGAATTTTTGTTGGACTGTCGCTGTTTGTAGTCAGCAGCCTGCAGCTAGATAAAAATATAGTTAACTGTACTGTTATCAGTAGATGTTCGATACTGTAATAAACTTAATTAGATTTTCATAACCACGATAAGAAAAGCAGTCAGAACTCAGTTCTAGATAAGACACACAGTTTACCTTACCTCAGGAGGGAAAGAGGTTTTTTGCTGCAGCAAACATCGCTGAACATTTGGAAAAACTGACCATGCACAACACAGGCTGTGGGTGGAAAATCCCAAAGTCCCTTTCCCATCAGCAGCTGGGACAATGATGCCTCAGGACACCCCAAATCATCCCCTCTGGAGTGGTGACTTCACCCTCACGCCATAGGTACGTGAGGGATGTTAACACAGCAGCAGCCCAGTGCAAAAGCAGTCAGTTCCAGATGGGCAGGTTGAGAGAGTGGAAGAAGCCAGCCCAAAAATGGAGGTGCCAGCTTGAGGCACAGCGTGGTCTTCAGATTTTGCCAGCCAGTTCTCATGGCAAATGTGCATTTGCCAATTTGGGGCATAGCTGGGCTGCTGCCAGATACACCTCCTGGTGTTATAGGCCTGAGTCAGTGGAAAGAACTTCACTGTGCTTATCGAAACAATTATGTTTATAATTGGTTCTGCAATTCTCTAGAAGCCAGGCTAATTATTCAATTAGTTTACGGCTTTGATATTTTTATCTGCACGTGTCCTCGCCAGTCTTTGCACTATGGAACCTGCTCAAATCAGTGCCACGAGAGCAGAGCGGTGCCACTACTCAGCTGATGGCAGGGTTCCCCCCCCCCCATCCTGGGCTGGTCCCTGGGGTGAGGGGAGGACCCTGGTGGGTTCACTCACGGGGTGCACATCGAGGAAAAGCCCGTGCTGGTCCTTGGTGGGGTGCAGGCCTTCGACTGCGTTCACCAGGGACGGGTCGGCATTGTAGAAGTGAGGGTGGGAAATGAACATCGGTGCATCTGCATGAGATTAAAGACATCTTAAACTCCTCCACACCCACCTAACAGCTTTTCTTGACATTTTTACGACCTTGCAGTACTCGTTCTGAACAGGCTTTTACATTTTCTCCTCCCAATCCGCAAGTTCCTTCCCTTCCCTCCCTGCAGGTCATTCCGTTGCTCTGGGAGGGTTAAGGACCAGCCACTGTCTCCAGCCATGCACCACACAATGCCATGGTAACCCACTGTTCCCAGACACGAGTTAGGACACCCAGTCTGGACTGTCGCTGCTGCGTGACGCACGTTCAGTGTCCAAAGTTAACATTTAATTTGGCAGCTGCATGGGCTGGCCCCTTCCTTGCTCCCACTGCCAGCCCAGGGGATGTAACGCTCCCACTGTATCCTTGGGCATTCCCACAAATGCTAGGCTGTCATAGGGCTGGGGACTGAAAGAACTTCGGGCACAAGGGTTTTCCCCCTTTCCCTCATTGCTGAGAGGCCTGTGGGAGTGCACGCAGAGCCCAGCAGTACTTTTCAGCATCCCAGGAGACATCAGAGCTGATTTTCCAGACCGTCAAGCTTGTGTTGCATCTGAAATTTAATGTTTGTCCATTAAAGGAGAGCCAGGGGGGAAAGGACTTACTGAGTCTACAAGTGCTGACGTTCTGGATGCCAGACTGCATGCAGGGGCAGAAGCCCTCGTTGGGTGGATAGTCTGTGCCGTTGGCGAAGAGGGTTTTCGGCGCCACAAACCGATAGGTGGGCACACCCTTGAACTTCCCAGACTGCTCGTACACCAGTGTCATGGATCTGGAAGGGTTTCCGTGGAGAAGGAACAGGATTAGCCAACAGGTTCCCAGCACAGGACCGGGTTCTTATCTTGGCTGGATAAGATGCAGTTGCAATGTAACTTAGACTTTGAGATCAAGATAAACCCTCAGAGCAGTGCTTCGGATGGGGAATGAATATTTACGCCTTTTGCTTTCCATGTTTTAAGCACATCTAAAGGGTTGGTCAGGACTAGTTACGGAGAGAAATCACAGGCTTATGTCTGTTTGCTATATCCAGGTGAGATTTGTTTCAAGGCATGTGGTAATCCCCAGGGCTGCTCTCCAAGAGATAATACCCACTTTATGTAAGCCTTGGCTCTGAGGTGCTCCGTTACAGGGCACAGATACTGGATAAATCTCTTTCGCAGGCCAACTCCAGCAACAGGTTGCCAGGGGAGTGGAAAATTTCTCTACATGACACAGCAGGATTTTTTTCTTGCTACAAGAGGCTATTGGTGTTGGGCTGCAATATTGCTACCAGCTGGCCAGGATCGACGCAAGTTTCCAGGACAAAAGTTTGCTCCCTTTACACGTGAGTGAGGCTTGCAGGGATCAGAGAATCACAGAAGGGGTAAGTGGGTCACAGAGGGCACCCAGGACAGCCTGGGCAGGCCAAGGGGATGCTCATTCCTACAGAGGCCTTCTGATGCTGGGACCAAGGATGGGGGATTCAGGACATGTTCAGCAGTTACATATGTGCCTCTTGGCTCTGCTCACCTTCCA
This sequence comes from Falcunculus frontatus, assembly GCA_013398115.1. Lineage (NCBI taxonomy): Eukaryota > Metazoa > Chordata > Aves > Passeriformes > Falcunculus > Falcunculus frontatus. The sequence continues at coordinate 1,406,932 of VZRV01002663.1, forward strand.
GCAAGGAGGCAGAGGTTGCTGTAGCACATCAGCAGGATAAAACCTTGGTAGTTGCACCTCAGCATCAGCTGCACTTCATGTGCACAGAGCACAGGAGATGGGCCCTGCCTGTCCTGCAGCAAGGCAGGAATGCTCTTAGCCTACCAGCTGATGTTTGTGACTCTGGGTGAACAGAGGCCGAGGCAGAGGTCTGGGGAGAAGACACAACACTGTCTGAGAAGCTGAGCCATTTCCCCAAAGTTCTGTGTGGCAGGAACCTCCTGTGCCAACAAGAAACCAAGCTTGGTTTCCTCCACTTCACTGGAAGCATGCTCCGTTCCAGAGACTTCTGCAGTTTTACAGGAACAGGTATGTGTGTTTTAGACTTCGGTTACAGGTAAACTTCCCTGTAAATTCCTGGCTCCGGGTCATTCTGGTGCTTGCTGATGTCCCTTGTGTAGAGGAATCCCTGTGCTATTGCTGGGCTCAGCTGTCTGTTTGTTCACTGAAGAGGTCATTGTTCTCTAATCAACATGAGCACTTGCTTGTTTTGCAGCACTATCTACAGAGCCTGAATTATCATTACCTTCCCCAAGCTAGGGACAGGGGTTTTGTGCCTGCTTCCCCTCCTTCCAGCCTCACGCATAGGTACTTTAACCTCTGTGTGATCAGCTAAGGTCAGGGTGTCTTATACAAGCAGGAGCAAAAACAAAAAAAAAAAAAAAAAGAAAAAAAAGAAGAAAGAGCCTGGAAATGGTGGCAAGAGTTTCCCCCCTGACATAATTTCTCCAAGAGTTTAGTCAGCTGAAAGAGTTCTGCAAACAGTCACAGTTGCATTTCCCTCTGACAACCCTTACTTCTCCTTCTCACTGCCCACATCTTATCTACATAAGATAACCACATCTTGTTATCTTGAACTGATTCACCTCAGGCAAGTTGGACTTCTCCAGTGATGTGGAAGGTATTTATGGACACCACAAGATGCTGATAATCAGACAACTACGCTGTTTGCAAGGCTCAGAACCCCGAACTGCAGCTGAACTTTAACTACGGAAACAAATCCTGAGCCCTCTGCGTCACCGCTCGGGGCCTCTGTGTGTGCAGGATGGGTGCAGCGTGTCCTGCCACCTGCATGGGGACAGGCTGGCAGCTGTGGCCTCACCTGCAGGCATCAGGGCTGTAGAACTCCAGGGAGGTCGGGGACATGAACGGTGGCCACATCTGCCCCGCTGTCCCGTTGATCATGTTGCACTGACTGCTCCGCCAGTAGTTCACCTGTGGGACAAGTGTAGAGAGAAGAACTCAGAAGGACGAGCTTGCTGCAGTCAGCTTTCACCCCTGCATGGAATATCCACCACCCCACACTGCTTCCATAGCAGCTTGGGATAGCAGCATCAAAGATCTTTCCCATCTTAAGCGTATTTTCCAGTCTCCACGGTTCTGTGAGCCAAACATCCACACAATTAATGGACAAGAGCCACCTGTCCCCAGTGATTCATCTCTAGATTCAGCTGATTTTGGTTAGGAGCAGAATTCCACAAGGGAAGAGTAAAGCATCCTTTAACAAGAATGTTTAACACCTTCAACTTGGGCCACAGGAGCCTGAGACTTCAGCCATTAGAGTTAGCCAGCTCCAACGGCACTGCAAGGGAGTCCAAGTGAAACCCATGAGGAGATTAATTTGATGCTTCCTGACAAGCCCCTTACCCCAGGGCTGCCTCCTGGCAACTTGCTAGAATAGAAGTTGCAGCACTTGAAGTCCTGTAGAAACTTGTTTTCAAACCTGACCCACACACAGCAGCACCCAGAGCTTTCAGCTCACCCTGCTTTAAGTCAGGCATTGCCCCATTATTAAAGGTTCGCTTCCAGACACTCACCTTCTTTAGCCCATTCCATGAATCAATCATGTGAACTTGACTGACGTCCTTCATGCCTGTGTTTACTGTGAACAGTCCTGAATTGGTGTTGTTAAACTGCAGAGAGAAGGGACGACTTTTTAATCTACCGCACACAGCATGGCTGCAACACCTTACTGACTCTGGGTGCTCCATCAGCTCTAGGGCTGCCTCACACACTGTCAGCTACTCAACTTCTACTTAGTCGAGCATCTGAGCTATCCCCAAGATCAATAATTGCTGTGATTTTAGCATTCCCAACCAACGCTTTACTTACATCCACAAATAATCCAAACTTCCCCTTGAAAGGGATCAGGCCAGGAACAAGCATATTTATTGTGTCTATAAGGGGGTCTTCATAGCCCCACATGATCTCCCCCACCGTCCGGTTCATGAACGCCTCCTGTTTCAGGCCAGCCAGGGCTCCACTCAGTAAAATCTTCAAAACGTTGGGCAGTTTTTCCATCATCACAGCTGCTCCCTGTGAGAGAAAACAAACCTCTGGGATGAGAGCCCCATCTTTACCAAAGAGGAAGCATTTTTGGTGCTAAGGAAAATCATTCTGCTGCTCCCATCTATAGCCACAGAGGAATCTCCTGGACAGACTGAGGCTCTTCATTTATTCCCAGTTTGGGAAGAAAGCAGTTGAGGGCTCACAGGCTTGATTTCCCCACAGGATGCTCAGATGAGGTTGCAGACTCGAGCCCAGCTGCTTTCCCAGCCCCTCTGCAAACTCTGGTTTTGGAACAGTAGCAGCCCAAAGCAACAACTAACACCCAGAATGCAGATAATTGCCTTTTATGAGCTTAATCACCTCATTACTTGATCAGCCTTAAGACCCACAAGAAAGAGATTCAGTAATCCAGTGATTCAATGCTGGGCTTCACCACCCTCCCTGCAAGCTCAGAAGGTAGAACCCGTCCAGGCAACGAGCACTTACCAACATCAAAATGTTTGGCACAACAACGTACTCATCTTCGGTGCCGCTGGACAGGTCTGGCTGGAAGTAAAGGTTCCGGTACTCCAGGTAGGAAACGGTGTCATTGTCATGGAATGTGATATTTGTTTTATACCTGTACTCCCTGCAAAGAGATGGGAGACCATGGGAACCTTCCCACAGGCAGAGCCCCTGCAGCCTGTGGAGCAAGGATGGCCTGCACAGGCCTGGGCTTGAAGGAGACCAAACCCCAGCAAGGAACCACAGGGCAGGTGGGGAGGCAGCTTGGGAACAGATATAATCCTCACACCCCAACCAGGGTAAGGGTCTGGCAGGAGGAGAGGGCAGCCTAGGAGAGAGGCATCCCTGACAGGTTGGATTCTTGCAAAGTTCAACACCCAAGAAATTTAAGACAAAAGTCTCCTCCACTGCTTCACCTACAGCCACTGGAAAGCCCAGCCACATCTGCCCAGATACACAGAGCCACAGCAACCCACACACCAAAACAACCTGCAAACAGGAGAGGACCAGCCAGGATGCCACATGTTCCACCTGTGAGCCCACGCTGATTTGCTCCCTGGTGGCTCCTGGGTTCAGGGCAGCCTGAGCCTCCACACGGCATTGTGGCCCTTGTGCTCCTCAGGGCTTCAGGCCATCCATGTCCTGCACACTGCCCAGTTGCTGCTGGACTTGAGCCCACGCCACAGGGCAGCCCCAGGCTCACGGAGGCTGCAGTGCTCTGCAGCAGTGTGAGGTTGTCCCCAACATCAAAAGCTTGTTACTGCTCCTGGAGGAACTGAAGCTCAACTCACCAGCAACAACAAAGTCATTCACTGTGGAGCCTCTGTTCTACAGCCCACATTAGGGACAGGCACTAATCTTGCTCAGCAGGAATACAAGAACGCTAATAAGCTTCACACTATTGTTTATTAATATTTAAAGTAAGTGAAGCTTCTCCCCAAGCCAAGTGAGTGATACGATCCCAACGCACAGAACTCACATGGTGCAACCTGCAACGCCAGAGGAAACAAGGGCATATACATACTGCAGGTTTCCCCTCCACACTGTTCAAACAGCTTTGGATTAACCAGTAATCTTCCCACATGAGCTTGCTTAGGCTGCTGGTTTAGCCTCACCACATTAATGTAGGCACTGAGGTGTAGAAGATCGCTGTTTAATTGGCAGTTCACACGCTCAACTCAACACCAACTATCGCTTGCTCTTTCAGGTGCTGCGAAACACCCGGGGCTTCAGCCACCATTCTCAGCCATGGCAAATAGACCCAGCCCTGCTGTGTGCAGGTCTGACCCAGTGTTAGTGCTCCATATTTGTTCTCCATGCTGGTTCCCATGAGCAGAGCACTCACGTTAGGCACATTCTGGGTCTCACGTTAGATAAGGACTGACCCATGAAGTTTGATATTGAGGCGACTCCAGCTCAAGAGCTGGGCTCTTAAATGCACAATGAAGATAAAAGAAGAGCGCTCTGAAGACAGGGTCACCCACCACCACACCAACACCCCTCATACCCATGTTTGGACCACATCAGCCCAGGTCTGCCCGCCCAACAAGCCTCAGAAAAGGATTGAGCTCCACAACTCAGCAGAGCACCCACCAATCTCGCTGCCTCAGTGGCCAGAGGTCCTACGTGTGTCTTTAGCGTGATCAGAGCAATTAGAGCACATTTGGGTCACTTTAAAGTCCAGTGCCACTGGGCTCTCACCAAGCCTGCTGATGCCATGGCCTCCTGCCAGAGGAGCCAGCCAGCAGCCTGGCAGGCAGCACAGCGGCCAGGCTCGTGCCAAGCTGGATCACAAGCGGTACCTGACCTGTACACGTAGGGTCCACGCTGGCTCAGCACCGGCTTCGCTCCCTGGAGGACCTGCTTGGGGTTCAGCACTTCGAAGAAATGCACCGACAAGTAGAAAGGAACGGGGATGTCTTTCCACATTTGGAAGGAGATGCTGCTGGGGTTGATTCTGACGTTCTGGAAGGAAAAAAATGAGGAGACACAACTTTTGGGCTTTGTGGCTGCAGATGAGCACATCCACCCTCAGCTCAATGTAAGGCAGAGCCAAAGGTGACAACAGAGGTTACAACAGAGGCTCTCCAGAGGATCCCGGAGTGTTTGGCAGATGAGACCAAGCTGGATCTACAGTGAGAACTTCTGTGTGTGCAGGAGCGTCAAGTTTATGCCACAAGGATGGCTGCTGGCTTATTTATTCAGGCTTAACTTTTCAAATCATACCCACAGGGTTTCCGAGTTTTTTGATGTGCTGGAGAGTTGGCTCTGCATTAGACAAACCAGCACTGAATTATTCACTGAATTATTCACTATTCTGCATGTTTTATTTCTCTGGCAGGAACAACTCTGTCCCTAAGGCCTTCGCTCGTGGGTTTGGCAGCTCCACACAGCTAAAAGCAAGCAAGGAGAAGTGGCACAGCAATCCTCATAACTGTTTGGGTACCAGCAGGGAGAGCCCACTAGATTCTCAAAAAGAAGACGGAGAGCTGGGATGGTAACCCAGCATAGCACAGGACACCTCTGCCTCCTCTCAGCTGCCAACCTCCATTGACTCACAGCTGATCATGGGGCAGGTCAAAGGCAAGGCACAATCGTGTTCCCATATCACTGTCCTGTGTGCTGGGAAATGCCTGCAGGAGCTCAAAGACAACTTAAGCCCTCCTCAGCTCAGGTCCCGGCATCTGGGCTCCTCTGCCTCCACTCCCTCCCTGCCTGCGGGGTGGCTGCAGTAGGGGCAACAGCTTGTTCCTTCTTGAACATTTACTTTGGATGTGTTCCACCATAATCTTTTCTTCTGCAAGCACAAATCCTTGCCCCTGCTTAGGTAACCCAGCCAGCTTATGGAAGTGGGGTTGATCCACCAATGGGAGGAGGGACATGGGCTTTATGCTGGTGCAGCTCAGCAGCCCCACAGCAGCTCCTGCTCTGGAGCAGCTCGATCTGAGTGAGCACATATTGCTGACACAGGGGGTTGAGGTGGAACTCTGCCAGAGGTTTCCCCACACCACCTCATCTTTCTTCAGGCATTTCATGGCAAGGCTGAGCTACCTGTGAGCAGCAGGGCTCTGCAAGCCCCTCATCCAAGCCCTACCCCTGAGCAGACATCTCCACAGTGCTGTGTAACCCATCTAACCTAGCAAACCCTCCCCATTGCCACTTCCATGCCCACATGTCGCTCTAATTTTGCCAGCCTCAAGGATTTAATGGCAAAGAAGCAGTAATAGGACAAATTTTAATTCAGACTGCTTTACAACCCTGATTCCAGAGTGTCAAATTGATTACGATCAAGAAGATTTTGTTTCCTTTACTTGCTTGTTCTATCTTGCACTCTTTTGATCACTTGTTGCATATGCATTTATTTTTATAACATGTACCCTATCAGAGGGAGCTACATCCCAGGCTCCCTGCTGCCTTTCCCAGCTCCCTCCCCCCTGGGCACAGCAGCTCAAGGTACTCCACAGGTGCTGCTACGATCCCCATTATGGGGTAGCCTTGAAATAAAGCTACTTTTAGGTCAAAACAAACATGGTCATATGTCTGAAATGAAAAAACCCAGAGTATTTGTCAACTAGATGGGTTGCAAAGGGTTACTGAGATGTTTGACCCCTCCTGACCAGGTTGATCTTTGTTCCTGAGGAGCTGAAAGGATCCGGTTACTGTCCATTGGCTCCAGATGGGGCCGGAGGAGCAGCAGCTCCACCACAGCACCCAAAATCCTGCTTCTCCAGGAGGGAGGCACCCTGCTCAGTAAAACTGAGAGGTGAGGTTTCCCCTGCAGACTGGAAGAAGCAGTGAAGCTGGGTGTCAGTCAGACCTCACCCTCCACATTATCTCAGCACCCTCCTCCTCACCCTGCTCCATCAGCAAGGGCGGTGCTGTCGCCTGCTCCTGGCTCCTGCCACCCAGGATGGCATCGGAGTGCTCCCAAGTGGAGCAGCCACAGGTAACAGAGGGACGAGCTGATGCAGCCTCACTGTGTGCAAGCTCATACCTTGGGCAGGTCTGTGGCGTTCCAGATGCTTCCAGAAAAGCAATATCCCCAGGTTTTGCAGGGCCAGCCCCACAGGCAGCCCAGTGCAGATGGGGAAGGAGACAGGCTCCAAGCTCCCTGCTTCCTGTGTCTTTCCCCGCAGACTTCACCCAAAGATATCCTTGAAGCACCCACCTCTCAGTAACTAAGTGTTTTTCCATCAGGACACACCATCCTGGCAGAGCTCAAGAAGCCAGGATGGGCAAATCAGTCTTTACATGCCCAATCCCAGCTCTTCAAGCTCCTCTTACCCATGCTACTCTGAAGATCAACCCAGGAGTTTCAGTAAGGGTCTGATTCTTTCTCATCACCCATCATCACTCAGTTATTAGGCTCAATGTGAAATGGAAAAAATACAACTTCAAGGCAATTTTGTGTCATGTTGAAGATGTGGAGACCATGGGCTTGAGGTGAAGGGAGGAGAAACAAGGGTTGATCTTTTCCTCATCTTCTGTTCTCATTGCAAATTACTAGGACTTAGCTAATTAGGTTGAAAGAATCAGGATCAGCTAAAAAGAGGGCAGAAAGGTTCTTGCACGAAAAATGGCATTTCTGTTCTGCAGGGACCCTTCAGCCTTTTATTTGCAGGTACCAGCTCCTGATGTTGATGGAACTGAACAAAGATTTTCTCTTGTTAAATCTACAGGACTGTCTGGTTCTGCCCAGCCAGTAGCGCTTCCGGGGGTACGTTTAAGTAGGTCATTTTCGGCAGAGACTTTGCGCCACATGCAACGCCAGCCATTGGCTATGAGGTGTTTGTTCACCTCTTTCATCAGAAGCAAATTTTATGGAGCTGACCTGGGTAGGTGGAAGCTTGGAGAAAGGCCAGGGCAGGGAGCACATCTGCTTTGGACAGGGAGAAAAGGGTTGGCTAAATGTGGGGATGAGCTCTACATTACAGCAGGATAACTGGTGTCCCAGCAGCAGGGACAGGAGTGCTGGTTCATAAAACTGTGCAGCAGTTACTGAACAGACCAACAACTCCATCCACAGCCCCACATTTTGGGGACAAACCCTCTTCAGCCTCAGGACCTCTCCTGTGGATAAAACAGGTCTTCAGAGAAGCAACTCTGAAGGTTTTCAGTCTAGGAGAGAGGATAACTCAGAGGCTGCTCCATGCACAAGGCTTCTTTGGAGCGCTCCTGCACCTCATCTGCCCTGTTTCCAGTTGGGAGAGCACCTCACCAGAGCACGTGTGAGCCTACTAGTCTGCTCATCTATTTATGAAAAGAATAAGGTGCTGTAGGTAGAGGCAGGTGAGAAGGGAGGAAGGGTTAGTGCTCAGGGTGATGCTCTGCCAAGCCCTGCATCCCCAGCCAATTCCAGGGATGCAAAGAGCCCTCGTTAACCAGAGATGGTTAACCTGCTCACTCCGGGCAAATTTGCTGTCGCCAAGGGTGGAACACTCCAAGCCGACATTTGCCCAGAGAAAGAGCCTGAGGCTGCTCGGAGCTGCAGCAGCGACACCACCACCTGCATCGCTCGGCTCTCCGGACCGCACTGCACAAGTAAACGCGCCCGCGCACCGGCCCCAGCCACCGACCGCACCGCACCGCGCCCCGCACCACACACGGGCTCCAGCGCACCCCGCTCGACCCCTCCACCGAGCCGGCACCAGCTGCATCACATCCCGCTCCGCCCCTCCACCGAGCCCCAACCCGCTGCATCACATCCCGCTCCGCGCCGCCACCGGCCCCGCATCCCGCATCCCGCATCCCTCACCGAGCCCCCGGCGCGCCTCCCGCGCCGCCCCGAGCCCCGCTGACCTTGATGACCTGCTGCCTGATGATGAGGGGCCCCAGGAGCAGCAGGCAGCCCCCCAGGAGGGCGCAGGCCACCCCGGCCAGTCCCAGCCCTAGGGACAGCGTGCGCCGGGCCACGGCCATGGCGCGGGGGAGCCGGGAGCGAACCGGCACCGGGAGAGGGCCCCGCCGCCGCGGCCGCTTTATGGCCCCGCGGCCCGGCCCGGCCCGGCCCGGCCGAGGGGGCGGGTCCGAGCGGGGAACGGGCGGGGCTGATGTGCCAGGCCTCGCCCCCGGCCCCGCTGGCCCGCGGCGCGACGGGAAAGGGAACCCGAGCGTGGTGACAGTGTGAGCACGTGTGTCCCCGCGGAAAACGGGGAGATTGGTAACATATACAGAGAAATAGCATATAGAAGTGGATTAGATATCGTTCGGTCATAGAATTGTAGAATGAAATGGTTCTGGGTTGGAAGGGACCTTAAAATTCATCTCGTTCCATGCCCTACCATAGGCAGGGACACCTGCTCCAAGCCCCGTCCAACCCGATCTTGGACACTTCCATGGATGGGGCAGCCACAGC
>VZRV01002663.1:1416295-1429804 GCA_013398115.1 Falcunculus frontatus
TGGCGCGGGGGAGCCGGGAGCGAACCGGCACCGGGAGAGGGCCCCGCCGCCGCGGCCGCTTTATGGCCCCGCGGCCCGGCCCGGCCCGGCCCGGCCGAGGGGGCGGGTCCGAGCGGGGAACGGNCCTCCTCACAGTAAAGATTTTTTTCCTAATATCTAATCGAAACCTACTTTTTTTTCAGTTTGAAGCCATTCCTCCTTGTTCTCTCACTACATGCTAGATAAAAAATATATAAACGTGTTTGTATTCACGTGTATATGTATATATATGTCTTGCCTGAGGAGTAAGCATCCATCACCTATTAACCTGCCTCTTCCATTTAACCCAACTCTGCTTTACCAAAGAATTGGGTCTTTTGTCTATCTTGCACATCTGAATGTGGCCCTGAATAAAAGTCTCGTTGAGCAGAAAACAGAGTCCAGTTTATGACAGCCTGTTTTAAATCAATCATGTGCAACATCCCATTGTCCCAGCTGTAAGTTGACCTGAGCTAAAACATCTGGGAACTGGAGTGCTTCCACCTGCCACACAATGTCCTGCATGATGAGAGGAGACACAATCCCGTGGCTGCCACTGGGCAGGGACCAGCACAGCACAGGACCTGCCTTGCCATGGCCTCCACCTCGGTGGGACATTTGTATCTTTACACTTAACTGTGTAACTTTTTTTCCTTCTAAACCTTTAACCCTGATAGTTGCCTCTGTTTAACTACCAGATCAATTAATCAATGTCTCTGTTCAATCCTGGCCAGTCTCTGCTGTGGGACGACCCCCCCCCCTCTCCCAGCAGCAAGGCCTTCAGAACAGCACAAAGTAGGTGTTACGTTTTCCTTTACTTTTTGAAACATTTTGTTACAAAGAAATGCTGTGAAAGGAATATTTCTTCAAATCCCAGTAAATCCCAGTAAAATCCAGGAGATTCCCTGAGGCGCTGCAGAACAATGTGACTGTGAGATCTCTGGGAACAGCATGTTCTGCCACAATTAGAACAAAAGACAACCTTAAAGTTTACGAAATGCTTTGCTGTTCTCATCAAATTCTGCTGTTCTGTGGTTGATCCCACCCCAGCTGTGCTCTCCGCTCACGGGTGCTGCCTCTGAAGCACTGACAGTGCCACTGTGAGCCTTGAGGTTCCTCAAACCCAGCAAAGTGACCTGCAGAGGTCACAGAACCATAGAATGTCCTGCATTAGAAGGAACCCGCTAGGATCAAGTCAAAACCCTGCACAGGACAGCTCCAAAATCCCACCACGTGCCTGAGAGTGTTGTCCAAACTCTTCTTGAACTGTGGCAGGCTTGGTGCTGTGACCACTGCCCCAGGAATCCTGTTCAGTGTCTGACCATCCTCTGTGGTGGGAAGAACTTTTTCCTAATATCCAACCTAACCCTCCTGACACAACTTCCTGCCATTCCCTTTGTGGTCAACAGAGGCTGACCCAGCTCACGAGATGATGGCACGGGTTTCTTCTCCAAGCTTCCTGCTCTGCCCGGTTGCAGCCCGCTCCAGGCCATTATGGATTTGTCCAGCATTGTGGGTTTTAATTACAGCGTTGTAAAGGTTTCTTACCGAGACACTGAAAATAAAGGAATTTCTTAAACACAGCTCTGCAGTTGTTTGTGCAGGCTTTTGACATTCATTGAGCACCCCGTGTCCTCCTGCAGCTCTCCCCTCATGGTGGTCAGGCTGCCTCCAAATCAGAACCACTTGCAGTTATGCTCCCTGCACTCCAGTGACTGACCAGACATCTGCCTTTAAGGAGCTACAGCTCTGCTGAAGAGCTGCTCAGTTTGTGAATTCCGATGTCCCAAGAGGACAGAAAACCCACACAACAGCAAACTGCTCACTGCTGTTGTTGGGGTTCAGCTCAGGAACCGGGAGCTAGGGCAGGCGTGGGCAGAGCCCCGGGCACTCCCGTGGTGGAGGACAGGATGTCCAGGATGGCACAGCACCAGCTCCTGCCCACGCAGGATTTAGCTCCTTAGCATTCAGATATGTCCTCCAGCCCAGCACAGATCTTCGTGCTCCTAACTTTCTCCTTAAGAGGTCACACAGCACTAAAAGCAATTGGTGTTACTTGAGTCAAATCCTGCTATCCCACCCAGGCAGTGTGAGATCCCTTCAGGTCCTCCTGAAGCCAGCCACCAGCTGAGACCATTATTCAGCTCCCCCTGTATCCCCTTCCACAGGTGAGTCCACGTCACCACTCCTGGAAAGGGCATTTCTGTTTTACTCTCCCTTTTCCCTCTCCCCATGCCCAGCACAGCCACAGTTAACTCCTCATCATCCCCTTGTGCAACCACCACAAACACTTCAGTGGAAACTTCCCTTTTGCCAGGGCTTGAAGGGCATACAGGAACTCCTCTATGACATCTCAGGTCAGTAGTGCAGCATTTCCACTTGGGGCAAAGCTGGAATGAAGCATATTCAGATTTCCAGTAAGTACATCCGAAATTACTGCTTGCTTAATGCCATTAAGCTTAATAAAAAACAAGTCCACCCTGGAACTGATGAGACCCACACCTCCCACCTCACTTTTCAAGCCCAAGGGCTGCAGGACCAGCAGTGACATCCTGTTGCCCCAGCCTGTGACAGAACTGCAGGATCACCCTCCTGCTGTTTCTTCACTAATCCCAAAATAAGGGCAGTTGCTGGGCAACCAGGAGCTGTTTCAAAGCCTTCCGACTTAGGAGCATCTACAGTTTCCTGCTGCATATCCATGTTTTTACTCAACGCCCACAACTGCACAACATCTGCAGGCGGGCACTGAGCTGCAGCCAGGTATCAGAACACTTACACAACCCCAGGAAAACCACGGCTCAGGGATTAGCTACAACCATCAGGCATGTGGAAGCCTTGCATAAGGCAGTTTTGCAACTCTTTTTTCAGTGGAAACTACATAATTATTGTTTATTAGAGAGCTGCAGTCAGGCAATGTCACAGACAGCTGTTCATGTAACTTGGGACACAAACTTTTGTGGATGCAACAGCTTTATTGGAATGAACAAGTGCAGGGAAACCCTTTATTTGGAAGCAACAACCTGCTGGTTCAGTTACCACCCCGCAGGCGCAGGACAAGGTGCAGAGTTGACTCCTTCTGGATGTTGTAGTCAGACAGGGTACGGCCGTCTTCCAGCTGCTTGCCAGCAAAGATCAGCCTCTGCTGGTCGGGAGGGATGCCTTCCTTGTCCTGGATCTTGGCCTTGACATTCTCAATGGTGTCACTGGGCTCGACTTCAAGAGTGATGGTCTTGCCTGTCAGGGTCTTCACGAAGATCTGCATCCCACCTCGCAGGCGCAGAACCAAGTGCAGAGTGGATTCCTTCTGGATGTTGTAGTCGGACAGGGTACGACCATCTTCCAGCTGCTTGCCAGCGAAAATCAGCCTCTGCTGATCAGGAGGGATGCCTTCCTTGTCCTGGATCTTGGCCTTGACATTCTCAATGGTGTCACTAGGCTCGACTTCAAGGGTGATGGTCTTGCCCGTCAGAGTCTTCACGAAGATCTGCATTTTTCCCTGGAAGAGGGAAAACCGGCCGTGCTTTAGTGACTCTTCCCTTTCCCTGTACCCAGGGCCGCGCTTCCCGTCCGTGACGTCACAACGGAGCCCCGCCCACTTTCCCTTCCCGCCCGAGGCGCGCGCCCGCAACCATCTTGAGGCACCGCTGCGCCTGCGCCGCCGCCATTTTCCCAGTGGCCGCTCGCCCTCGCCCTTCCCCGCGGTGCCGCCGTTAAAGGGGACGGCAACGTCCCAGCCCTCAGCCCGCCATCACTGGCTGCCATCACCCCCAGCCACAGCCCCTCAGCGCGCACACCCCTCCCTTCCACCCGGACACCCAGCCCGTGTCTAGACCCTCTCGCCGCCGCTCTAAACGCTTCCCCCCCGCCGAACTCTCACCGCGGCGCTGCTCGGCCAAGAGAACACCACAAACCTCACGCAGCGCCAACTACGCCACACATCCCCCCGCTCGGTGCTTATATGGCGCCCGGCGCTCCGCCCCGCGTTCGGATCACTCCGCTGCGCACTATTTTCCTCGCGCCGCCGCTCTCCTGCGTGGGTGAGAGCGGAGCGCGGTGAGGCGGCGCGGAGGGATCGGCGCCTCGCGAGGGTGCGCTGCGATCACCGCGCGCGGGACGGCGAGCGGCGGGAAAACCCGGCCTGGAGCTGCCGGAGCGGGGCCGCGGCTGGGGCATCTCAGTGACCCCAGCTTAGAGACGCAGCCGCATCTAAAGCTTCTTTCAGGGCCTTTCGTTATGTTTAGGGGTTTAAACCGTGCAGTTGCGCTTCTGCTTGAAAAACACCTCCTTAGCTTCCACCCCTGAGGCAGGGCGAGGGTCGGCTCTGCCCGCGGCCACAGCGTGAGGGGGGGGTTCCTGAGGGAAGGAGTTCGTTGCTTTATCTTCAGGGGCGCCTCGAGTGTTATTTCTGTGTGAGAGGCCTCAAATGGTGGAGGGACAGAGTAGTGTCTGTCACTGGGACGGGCACAAGGTGGAACAGGTTTGTGCCAGCCCCTCGGTGCCACCGTGACGGTGGGACAAGGGACAGGGCAGAGAAGGTGCCTGGCTGCTGTGGTGATTCTGGGGCACCCGCCGAGGTTGGAGCAGCCTGAAGGGCAGGGACCACCCCAGGAAAGGAGGCTCCTGCCTGGGGATGGAGATCAGGGAGCCTGGAGGGAGGACGTGAGGGGCAGAGAAAAGCCTGATGGATAAAGAGATCAAGTCCTGCGGATGGTCTGCCTGAGATATAATCAATGAGGGTGTGTATATGTATGTGCACACATAAAGGGGAGTATGCATCTGAGCTGTAATGGAGTTTATAGCTTGGGGGTAAAATCAATCAGAAATAATAGTAATAATAATGCCTATTTCTTACTCTGTTCTCACAGAGCACCTTCTGATAGGCGTCTGCTGCACTCATTCGGCTCATGCACCATCCTACTCAAACTGCACGGCAATTCCAGGGCACAGCTGGGAACAGAACGGAGCTTTGTCTGCAAGATTCAGGCAATGCCATTCGGTTCAATCCGCCTACAAAATCCTTCATTTGCCAGCGGCCAAGGAAAATGGAAGGGACACAGGTAACGCCCGGGGCTGCTCACCAGCAGGAAGGGAGCAGAGCTCCAGAAACAGCTTTGTGGTTTGAGGAAAAGCGCCTGTGTCTGCCTGACACATGGAGCTGTTACTGGAGAGGAATGCTCTGGGGAGCTGTTTGGCCTCTGCTGCTTTGTGTTTGTATTAACATCACAGCTGTAGTGATAATAATCTCAAACACTCGGGTCATTTAGATGGAAAAAAAAACCCCACAGAAGTCTTGGTTACTTCTCAGTGCTCAGTGGCTGACGCTGTGTGCATTGGGAGTGTATAAACATCAAAAAATTGGAGAAACCTTCCAGGTTGAGGTCTTTCCTCAGCAGAAAGTGAGTAATAATGTTAAGCTTGTTCTTTTAGCTACAAGGCAAGCACTTAGGAGTGGTCAGAAAATCATCAAAAAAGGCACATGGGGAGGTATTTTGTGACAAAAAGCCTGTTACTTTATGCCTGTTACCACAAACTGTCTCTTACATTCACGTGCAGGGCACATTCCAGAAGTACAGCTGCCAGGGAGATCCAGGCAGTAATTTACAACAGGGATCTTCACACTTACCAGAGCTGTAGCCAAACATTGGCTCAAAATAACAACTGTAAGTAAGACGAGTAAATAAATAGCACAAGGAGCTTTTCAACCACTGTGGCAGGAAATGTCACTTTGCATTTGTCAGCGGTCAGCTCCTGCTGCTGTTGGTAAGCGAGCAGTGAGATAGAGCAGCTGCCACTTGAGCCGTGTAGATCAAAGCTGTTTCGGGCTCTTGCGTGGGTCTCTCTGGGCCAAACTTCTCAGCTGTGCCACAGCTCTCAGCCCTCCCAACTCCACAGAGCTCCCCGATGAGCCCAGCCAACCTGAGGAGATCAAAGCAGGGCGGTTGTTTCCCTGAGAGCTCTTCCCAAGGGGCTGAGCAGGACAGCGGAGGGGAGCGGGCACTGCAGAGCCAGGGAGAAGCTCCTGCAGTGTCGCAGCCACGAGTGCAGTGAGCTGTGGTGTCGTGGCTTTCGTCCTTCCCCGACAGCTCTGGGAAGGTGCAGCAGAGCCCCTGAGCTCTGTGTGGCTGCAGGGCTGCAAGGCTCTGGATGTGCCAGTGTCAGGCTGGGATGAGTGGCCAGTGTCCCCCTGCATTTCGGGGTTTGGTGTTTTGTCCTTTTCGGGCCTCCTGTGTCTGTCCCTTAGTGCGCGGATGGGACACAAAAGCTGTGTGTGGCCTGAAGAGAACCAAATGGAAAAAACCCCCTCGTTTTATGCCGCTGGGAAGTGCCACCGTCGGCCCATTTCGGCCGCACGGTCAGTTTGCTGCTGTTTAACGAGACGTGGTGACTTAAACTGGATAAAACATTACCAAATAAAGGGTGGAAAAAAAAAAGAGCAGCACCCACGTGGAGATGCCGGGGATTGAACCCGGGACCTCATACATGCAAAGCATGCGCTCTACCGCTGAGCTACATCCCCCTGCCCGCGGTGGTCCCCCTGCCCGCCGGCCACGTCCGCGCTCCGCTGGCTGCGGTGCGGAGCAGCGCGGGCGGACGGGGCCGCACCGAGACCCCGCCAGGCCCCGGCGGGCTGTGGGCACTGCAGTGTACAGAGCCCGGTGCGATCCTCAGGCAGCCTTTAGAAAGACAGGAACGCGCTGGTTCGCACACACAAAACGGAATGGTTTTGCTCCGTCGGAAATCAAAGAAACGCTGCGGGAAGAAAAAAAAATTACTGCGAAGGAAAAAAGGATGCCCAACCTCCCCGTCGGGGAATCGAACCCCGGTCTCCCGCGTGACAGGCGGGGATACTCACCACTATACTAACGAGGACGGCTTGAGAAGAGCTCCCCGCGGGCTGGGTCATGCCCGAGCGGCCGCCGCGGGACCGGTTCCATCGCCACCGTTCTTCGGTTCCTGACACAAAAGTCCCACAGGCGCGAGCGCCTGCGTTGGCACCGGCTCAGCCACCCGGCGCAGGGACAGCAGCCCCCGCGCTCTCCGCTCGGCGGCAAAACGAAACGTCCTGACGAAAAGAAGGAGAAAAAAAAAAGAAAAGCTTCTGCCGAAACCCGGGATCGAACCAGGGACCTTTAGATCTTCAGTCTAACGCTCTCCCAACTGAGCTATTTCGGCGGGCGAGAGCGCCCTCGCTGGCCGTGGATACGACCCCGCCCCGCGCCCCCCTGGGCGCCGCTGCCCGGCCGCTGCCCGCTCTCCCACGCGGGTTCCGCCGCCCGCTTCCTGGGGCGTCCAGGGCTTTACGCCTTCCTCCAGTGATTTCCACTCCCTCCCGGGACCCCAGGGAACCTCCAGGTACCAGCAGCCGCGGGGTGCTCAGCCCGATCCCCTCCCGTGGAACAAAACGCGTCTCTGCCGGCTTTGTCCCGCCCCTCCGGCGGGGGGGTTCCGCGGTATCGTCACAGACAAACCCTGCGCGGGGCCACCCACAAAAAATGGCCCCCAGAGACAAAAATTACGTGGCCTCCCCGTCGGGGAATCGAACCCCGGTCTCCCGCGTGACAGGCGGGGATACTCACCACTATACTAACGAGGACAGACATGGTGTGGGTTCCCTCGCCTTGCACTATGAGGGTGCGGTCCCGCCCCAGGTGGAGCTGCGGCCACCCCGCTCCTCTCCCTCGGGCGCTGCCGCCGCCGGGGCCCAGCGCGGGGCTGCGCGGGGCGCGGGGGATGCGGGATAAGTGCGGGGTGACCGCGGTGTCACCACCGGGCCCGGCCTGCGGCTCGCGCTATCGCTGTATTCACTGTGGACGACTCCTTTTCCACAGCGGGGATGTAGCTCAGTGGTAGAGCGCATGCTTTGCATGTATGAGGCCCCGGGTTCAATCCCCGGCATCTCCACTTTTTGCCGTCTCAAACACGGCGGTGCTGCAGCGTTGGACTGAAAACAGACAGTGCGAGGGCTCTTTTCCTCCTGGCTCCCAACCTAAACTCGCTGCTTATTCACCTTTAGATGTTTTTAATGCTTACTTGAGTCCTGGCCTCGCCCCTGCAGCGCGTGGGAGCGGCAGGAAGGATGGACACACATCCAGCCACTTCAGTGTTGGGCTGCAGCAGTTTCCTCCAGAACACGGGGACAGGAGGGTCCCTGTCCACACCTTGTCCTGCAGCACTGGCACAAGCAGCAGCCCGTGAGCACTGGGTTTAGCAAGACTCAAAAAGATCAGGTGAAGGTAAACTCGACCTTCTTCCCTGTCGCGAGCAAGCAGAGACCGAGTAATAAAGCACCATGGACGATCCGATATGAAAATCAATCGAAAACTTTATTTACAGAACTCTCTCATCTATACCTTAACGCACACACCGACATGCAGGGTATTGGTTCACTGCCCAGCCACCCCCCAGAGGCATTGGCTGAATCCAATACACCTACTTCAGATAAGTTTTCTCTTTGTTATGAATAACAATATCACGGTTTACATATTCTTCCAACCGTTTTCCTTTAGCGTCTGTGAGAAAGCAAGGCTTTCACACAGGCACTGTTAGAAACTGAGAAATCTCTCTGCAGCCAGGCTTTTAGCATCCACACTTCCCCTCACTAATTAAACCATTCCTATCTCAACCCACGAGTTTCTTCAGTTTTGTGCTTCCTGTCCTGAGCTGCTGCCAGCCCATCACCAAAAGTTCTGTCTGCAGCTGCATGTGCTGACACAGGTCTGAAATTCTGCTCATTGCAGCATCCCGCACAGCAAACATTTCTCCCATCCACACCAAGAACTTTACATATTTATTACAGTTCATACGACTAATATAGTCCAAAGAGAAACTTCAGATAAAAAAAAAATTAAAAATCCATAAAATACAATGGATAAAATTATCCAAACATTAATATTATGAAGTACCAGCTGAACAGCTGGTAGGACTTCTGGGAAAACAGAACAACACCTGGTTTGCTCACAAAAAGGTATTGCTGCAGCTGGTGAGTCCATCTGTTTCAAACTCCCAAGGAAACCCTTGGAAAGCTCTCAAAACATCTTGGAGAAAAGGAGTCCATCAACTCTTGGCTACTGGTGGCCACTTGAGGGCGAGGTCCTGGTGCATGGCCTCGGGGACCCACTGGCAATAGGCTGCGAGCAGATCTGCAAGGGAAGCACAGCTGTTACATGGTTTGGCTGGAAAAATGAGCTGCTGTGGGATCACCCCACTGGGAGCCAGGACCAGCTTTCCACTGCTGGGATGGTGCTGGAGCTTGGTGCTTCCATGCACAGGTGACAGCATCCCCAGGAATTTCTGTGAGCCACCACTGCAGCACTTTGCTGCTGCTTCTGTAAAGGAATTCTTATCATCTGGCACCCCATATTGAACAAAATCCATTTTACCAGGAAAAAACTTTCCAATATCCATGGACAATACCACCATAGTCTAATACATTTTAACTGTGGTTACAAGTACAGCAAAAAAAAAATCTTAGACTACAAATAAATGTTGCTTTCTGAAGGGCTTTCTCTCATTTTTCACAAGAACCAAACACAGGGCATTACTCCTTCTGGTAAGAAAATAGGAAATATGTGGAGCTTAACAAGTGAAATAGTCCATTTTTTAAAATTATAACTCAACAGTGCTCGAGGTACTCCACTGATATGACTGACAATTAGGCAAGCACAACACTTACATTTAGGATTTTTCTTCCATGCAGCCAGCAAAGCATCACGATTATCACACTTTTCTTTAACCAGAGCCTGCAGGAGGGCTTCTGTCCTGGGCTGAAGTCTGAATCAATGAAATAGTGCAAAAAAACAATGTTCATTAGCTGTGACCAGCAGAGCCCAGCAGTGCCCAGCAGTGTCCAGCAGAGCCCAGCAGAACCCAGCAGAGCCCAGCAGTGCCCAGTGGAGCCCAGCAGTGCCCAGTGGTGTCCAGCAGTGCCCAGTGGAGCCCAGCAGTGCCCAGTGGTGTCCAGCAGTGTCCAGCAGAGCCCAGCAGTGCCCAGCAGAGCCCAGCAGAGCCCAGCAGTGCCCAGCAGTGTCCAGCAGAGCCCAGCAGTGTCCAGCAGTGTCCAGCAGTGCCCAGCAGGCTGCGTGTCCTGCACTGCCCTCACCACCACCAGCTCCCCTGGGACACACCTTTTCTTGGTGAGAACACTCATTTTCCTCTCCCTGCAGCTGCAGCCAAGATCACAATCTACAACACCCTTCCCAGCATTGATTTTTTTTAATTTAGAAAGGAAGTGAAAAGCGTTTGGTGGAGACAGTGACCTGAAGTTTGTTTTTAACAACTTACTTGGACCACGTCTTCAGCATTATCAGGGGACTGGACAGCAGGCACTGGCTGTAAGAACTCAGCTTTTTAATGACCTGCAAGATTTGTCACAACAATTATATAATGAATAAGGTAAATTAATTGTTATATGGTAACAACCATCAATGAACTTGTGCTACTATAAATTTCCATGTTATATTCTCCATTACCATCTTCCTCCTATCCACGTGCCCATCACAGTCTTGTCCTGACTGGCTTGTTGGACAATTCTTCTGTCTCAGAGTGGACAGAGACATGAGCTATTGGCTTTTTTTCCTTTGCAAAAACAGGACTTAAATTTGGGGGCCTCTTCCACTGAATACTGATTTTTCATGCTTTTTTCTGTTTTAAAGATACCTTCCCAACCTCATCAACCACAACAAACTCCCCCATCCACCAGCAAGTCATGAGGAATGGGCACACACACAAAAAACAAAGCCACAAGGCTCATCTCCTCCAAAAACTGAGCTAAAAACTTACTGATAACATCAAGGAAATGATGCAGCTGGAACACACTCACCTTTCCTTCCAGCAGGAACCTGGCAAAGTGTTTGTAACGATCAATTCCTTCGGGGTAATCCACTTCCACAGCAGGGAGCTGCCAGCCCACACGGTCTGGAAACAAAAAACCCACCAGGTCTCCTCCACGCTCCCAGAGGAGGGACATTTCCAGGGAGGTGTGACAAGAGAGGCACCAAGAGAAGTGGGGAGGACGCTGCCACCCCCAGCCAGCCCTCACAGGGCGGGCAAAGGGCTCCAGGAAGTGCCCATTTCGGTGGGAAATGCTGATATTGAAATGCTATAAAGCCCACAGAGATGCTCAAAGCACTGCTGAGCTCCTTTGTGGAGCTCCTTGTGAGCCTGACCTTTGTGGTGCTGTGACAGGCTCTGGGACAGAGCTCCTGAGTGACACCTTCAGACACTTACAGAAGACACTGGGCCTGTGACAGCGAACTCGGCCCCTTCCAGGGCAGTAGGAGGGAGGAGGATTTTCCAGAGGCTTCCCAAAGTGGCAGTAGGGTGGCAGCAGGGCAGGAATCCACTCAGGTTCGACTGCAGACACACCTGAGGAGGGAAAACACAGCTGAATGCAGGTTTGCTGCCAAGGGCCACAGCTCCCTGGCAGCCCCACGGGTACAGGGCACGGTCAGGATCTCATCTCCACGGATTTACTTGTGTTTCATTCTTCAAGTCAACCTTTTCCTGTTGTAAAAAACCTGTTCAGAGACCAGCAGTGGGCAGCTGTGGTTGGCAGGGCAGGGGCACTGCAGCCATTTCAGAAGCTGAGCTTTGCTCCAGCCAGTTCCACCAGACAAATAAAGAAATAGGCCAACTTATCTCCTGATCCAGATCTAGAAAGCCTTAAGGACCCAAATCCCAGGAGTCACAACCACTCACCACAGAGGGGAAACTCTCTGCCAAGGCATTTCTGAGCTCCCCACCAGGGCTGCAGCACAAGCTGGCCCTCAGCACTCACCTTTCATGTACAGCTTTGTAGTCTCTACAATTTCTTGGTACACCACAAACTCTGGGAGCTCTTTGAAGAGGACTGAGCTCGGGTGGATGAACACTGGGTCCTCCAGGAGTGCAGTCTGTGAGGAGGCACAAAGATTGAAGCAGAGTAAGACAAGTTACTGACAATTCAGTTTCTTCATTGCATCTCATTTCAGTTTCTCTCAGATGATAAGATTTCTTTAAGTGACGGAGGTTTTAATAACCCCATCATCTTCTGCTTCACCTTCTCTGGAGACACCAAGCACTCTACAAGATGAACTAATGGTACTTCTCAGCTCCTTTATAACATTTTCTACCTTAACACCAGGAAATTGCAACACTGCAAACTTAAATTCCACAGAGAGAAGTTGCAGGAAGCCAGCACAGGCATCCTCAGTGCTGCACCCAGCCAGAAACCCAGGAGCACCTGGCACAGAAACCCAGAGGCACCTGGCACATGAGCACCTTTCTGCCATGCAGGGGAGGAGGAACTGAGCCCAGCCAAGCTGTTCACCTTGTAGGCATTCTTCCACTTGTCATCCTGGAGCTCCTCTGCCTGAACCCTTCGGGCAAGGTGATCTCCCAGCCCTGCCAGCACAATCTGCCTCAGGTAGGTTACTTGAGCTTCTGTTGGGGGCTTCATTTTTGGGTCAACATAGAGCCCAGCATCCGTGCAGACCGAGTTCACTGCGGGGGGAAAAGAGGTGAGAGAAGATTCAACAGGAAACAAATCAGCTCTGTGGATGTGTCATCCCCCAAAAAGGGAATAAACACAGCAACTCCTCCCCAGCCCCACTCACCTGCTGTGGTCAGCTGTCCTCTCAAACGCCGGATTTCCAGCATGGCTTTGTACCTGAGCCCATTTTCCTCACAGAACTTACGGGTGCACCCAGCATATTCACAGGCCCCCACTGCTCCTGGGAGTGGACAGACAGGAGCTCATCAGTTCTCCTATCAAAGCAAGGGTGGGGCAGCACTGTCCCAGTCAATGGGTGCGTTTCACAGTTCCCTCTGGGCGCTGGGAATTGGAGGCTGCCCCGAGAGCAGCCTGGAAAACACTGCTGAACTCAGTGCTGCAGCACGAGGGTGCCTTTGGCTGTGCCAGGCTGAGGGCTCGGGGGAACAGGAGGAGAACAGGATGGAGTGAATGGGAATCAGGGGAATCTGGGGCTGTACCTAACATCACCATGAGGTCCCCCAGCTTCTGCATCGGCCCCTGCCCAGCCCAGACCTTCTGCATCTGTATAAACCTCGCTCTCTTCCCCTTCAGCTGGGCTGCCTCTTCCTCACTCACTGCTGGCCTGAAAGAAACACACAACGGCACCAGTGAGCGCTGTGCCTTCAGGCAGGGGGGCACTGCTGTGCCAGGGACACAGGGACACAGGGACACCTCAGAGAGGTGTGAGAGGCACAGCTGTGCCAGGGACACAGGGACACCTCAGAGAGGTGTGAGGGGCACAGCTGTGCCAGGGACACAGGGACACAGGGGCACAGGGACACAGGGACACAGAGACACCTCAGAGAGGTGTGAGAGGCACAGCTGTGCCAGGGACACAGGGACACAGGGACACAGGGACATCTCACAGAGGTGTGAGAGGCACAGCTGTGCCAGGGACACAGGGACACAGGGACACAGGGACACAGGGACACAAGGACATCTCACAGAGGTGTGAGAGGCACAGCTGTGCCAGGGACACA
>VZRV01002663.1:1429820-1441505 GCA_013398115.1 Falcunculus frontatus
GGGACACAGGGACACAGGGACACCTCACAACGGTGTGAGAGGCACAGCTGCGCCAGGGACACAGGGACACAGGGACACAGGGACACAGGGACACAGGGACACCTCACTGAGGTGTGAGAGGCACAGCTGTGCCAGGGACACAGGGACACAGGGACACAGGGACACAGGGACACCTCAGAGAGGTGTGAGAGGCACAGCTGTGCCAGGGACACAGGGACACAGGGACACAGGGACACCGGGACACCTCACTGAGGTATGAGAGGCACAGCTGTGCCAGGGACACAGCCCGTGAGGAGCTCAGGCTCAGCCACTCACCTGTCCAGCTCCTCAAAGAGCTCCCTGACGGTCATGGCAGACACGATGGTGATGCTGTAGGGCAGGCAGTTGTGCTGCCTGCTCAGGGCCAGCATCTTTGCATAGCGGGGGGCTACAGGAAAAGTGGCCATTACTCTGCCCAGGGGACTGATGGGGCAGCTCAGCTTCGCTGCCAGCTGCTGCTTCAGCCTGATGGAGGGGAAAGAGACCTCATGTAAGGAAGTAATTCTGAATTAGAACAAGTTTGTGCTCCTGGTTTTGGCGCCCGATTAATTGGATGTGTTTTCTCAGGATTTGTTATGTGCTGGTCCCAAAGGCCAGGGAAAAGATTCCTCTTCCTAACGCAGCTCCCACCAGCCCTGGACACTCCCAGCACAGTTTTACCCTGCCAAACACACCCAGGGCCAGTGAAACAAGCAGAGGCGAACCAGAGACTGAAATGATGCCAGTTTCTGTGCCAAAGCACATCCTTGGATGCGAGGGCTGAGGTGGCAGAGGAGGTGGGAGGACAGCAGAGCCCACAGGAAATCAGTGGGGGACCACAGGCATTACCTTCCTGTCACAGGGGGTTCCTTTAGGGCACCCAGGGCTATCAGCAGCTCCTCAGCTGCTGCGAGTGCTTCCGTGGGAGGTGGTGTTGGGAATGGGAAATTGATCACCTAGAGAAACAGGAGAAAAAGCCCTCAGCACATCACTGACACAGATCTTTGGGGGATGACACAGCCATGGAATGGATTTAAAGATCCTGCAGGACTGTCACTGGAAAACAGGCTGAGCGCAGTCAGAAGCTGTGGAAGGGAGTGAAATCCTCCCCTGTGGTCATGTGTGCCAAAGAAAAACATTCAGGATGTTTGCCAGGAGCGAAAGGAAAGGACACATAATGGCAGGAAGTGCTTGGAACAAAAACATTAGGAAACAGAAATACCAGAATCACCCTTTGCTGCCACTCACTGCAGGCACCACCCAGGGCAGGCTGCTTGAAGGTCTAAATTTAAGTGTTGTGCTTTCTGAAAGTGCTCCAGTATCTCTAAAACACAGCCTCTGTTTAGACAGGGTTTTTTTTAACCTCTAAGAATGTAAGAAAGCATTTACTACCTGAACAAACATGTCTGTTAAGGCCCAGTAGAATTCAGAGCAGCTTCTGCAATTTGCAGAACCAAAATGGACTCTCAGAATCTTAATTTCTACCACAAGGCACAGCTTCAAGCAACAACAATAAAATATATTTCTGTTCATTTCTGGCTCCCAGGGGCAACCACTTTAATGGGTGCTGTAGTACACAACCCTTTCCAACTCACCTTTTCTATATTTAATGCTTTCATTTGCAGAATTAAGTCTTCCACCGGTCGCTTTGTTATTTCTGGAGCAGAAAATTTCTCAAAGTCCATGAAAACTGCTGAAGAGTATAACCTAGTGGACCACAAGTGCTGTTTAGATTCTTGAAAGAAATCTTAACTCAAAAGATATGCATGAAAAATTAGCAAGGGATTTTAAAAAAAGGCAGCTGTGGAGAGTATTTACATAACCATATCATAATTTACATGGTTGGGGCATTGGCCTTATTCACAAGCTAACCCTGCTTGGAGTTAAACCCATCTGGCCACAGTTAAATCTCATCCGGTCATGCTGAAATCTAACCCAGCCATGAAAATAAGAGTTTTCAACAGGAGAAAGACCCCTGAGAAGCCAAACCCAACCCAACATCGCCAGCAACAGCTCACACTTGGCATCACCTCTCCCATGGAACGCAGGGCAGACAACCCCGAAACATCCTGAGCACCACTGGGTGCTGTGGGAGGGGCAGTGGGATGGGGGATGATTCAAATTCACCGAGACACCCCGGGCTGGGTGCTCCTGCCCAGCAGGGAGCTGACCTGTAGCAGTGGCCTGGCTCGGTGCGGCCGGCCCTGCCCGCCCGCTGGTTGGCCGAGGCCTGGGAGATCCAGGTGACCCTGAAGGACGAGACCCCCGTGATTCTGTCATAGAAACGTTTCTTGACCTTCCCGCAATCCACCACGTATTTGATGCCCGGGATGGTGAGGGATGTCTCAGCCACGTTGGTGGCCACGACGCAGAGCCTGGTGCCAGGAGGAGGAGCCCTGAACACCTATGAGAGACAGATGGGCATGTGAGAGGCTGTGCCAGCAGTGGAGAGGGACAGGACAGGGACAGGACAGGGACAGGACAGGGACAGGACAGGACAGGAGAGGGACGGGACAGGGACAGGGACAGGAGAGAGACAGGACAGGGACAGGAGAGGGACAGGAAAGGGACAGGAGAGGCACAGGGACAGGACAGGGATGGGAAAGGGACAGGACAGGGACAGGACAGGGACAGGACAGGGACAGGACAGGGACAGGAGAGGCACAAGGACAGGAGAGGGACAGGGACAGGACAGGGATGGGAAAGGGACAGGAGAGGGACAGGAGAGGGACGGGACAGGGACAGGAGAGGGACAGGGACAGGACAGGGATGGGAAAGGGACAGGAGAGGGACAGGAGAGGGACGGGACAGGGACAGGAGAGGGACAGGGACAGGACAGGGATGGGAAAGGGACAGGAGAGGGACAGGAGAGGGACGGGACAGGGACAGGAGAGGGACAGGGACAGGACAGGGATGGGAAAGGGACAGGAGAGGGACAGGAGAGGGACGGGACAGGGACAGGAGAGGGACAGGGACAGGACAGGGATGGGAAAGGGACAGGAGAGGGACAGGAGAGGGACGGGACAGGGACAGGAGAGGGACAGGGACAGGACAGGGATGGGAAAGGGACAGGAGAGGGACAGGAGAGGGACGGGACAGGGACAGGAGAGGGACAGGGACAGGACAGGGATGGGAAAGGGACAGGAGAGGGACAGGAGAGGGACGGGACAGGGACAGGAGAGGGACAGGGACAGGACAGGGATGGGAAAGGGACAGGAGAGGGACAGGAGAGGGACGGGACAGGGACAGGAGAGGGACAGGGACAGGACAGGGATGGGAAAGGGACAGGAGAGGGACAGGAGAGGGACGGGACAGGGACAGGAGAGGGACAGGAGAGGGATGGGACAGGGATGGGACAGGGACAGGAGAGGGACAGGGACAGGAAAGGGACAGTACAGGGATGGGAAAGGGACAAGCAGTCGTCCTGGACGGGCTGCAAAGGGATGGCAGCACTTATGGCACTGAAAAGGGAATCCAGGAGCCAGAGCAGAGATTGAACTCCGTGTCTCCAGCTCTGGAGCTCTTTGTCCAGCTCAGTTAAGCCTCAGAAATGACCACAGGGGCTCTGGGTGGAGCACACACCAGCACTGAGCTGTGTTCAGACACTGCTGCTGCCTCCCAAGACAGGAGGGAACACAGGAATCTGTTCAAGCTCCCCGTTGGCAGCAGCATCCCAATGTGCCCAGGGCTGGGATGGGTTTAGAGACCCTGCAGGACTGTCAATGATCATCCCTGCCACCCTGCTGAAGTGGCACTTCAGGGAGACCACAGCCCACGCCAGGCCTGCCCCAGTCCCATCCCAACTTGCCCACTGGGCCATCCAAGGATGGACAGCCCAAGATGGGAATTTCAGCTCACTTGTGATTTCAGACAATGATCACACAGATCTGTAAGACTTTCTGCTCATTGTGACAATAAATCCTTTACCTTTGCCTGCTTCTCTGGTGCCAGCAAGGAATAGAGTGGGAGCACATACAGAGGCAGGGACGAATCAGATTTCTCATCTGTGGGGAAACAAACCAGTGTTGTTCAGTCCAACTTCCAGGCTCAGTCCCAACAACATCTGCACAAACACCACTTCATTAAAACCAGTAAAATAATTGGTACAAAGGGGGAAAACCTTAACAGCTTCCCACGACACGGGGCTGCTGTGGTACCACAGCAGCTCAGCACAGGACAACCAACTCATGTCACTCATTTCACAGGTGACAGGAGACAGGGATTCTTTCTTTCGTATGTGCCAAACCTTCTTCTGAGTCTCCATCTCCTAAATCCAGGTCAAGATCGGAGCCTGCAGCATCCTCATCACTGTCAATGTCTCTGTCTTCATCTCCTTCATCCACTGGCACCACAGAGTAATTGTTCAGATCAATTTTGGGGAGTGTCTGAGAAAGAGAGGAAAGATGACAACAACTCGTTAAGGGGGGACACAAACAGCTCTTTGCATTGCTTTGAAAGCAAAGCTGAGCACTGACTGCAAAGGTGACAGAGGGACACGTCCCCAACATCAGTGTACCCAGAACATCAGCATCTGCTGCTAACAAAGTGCATGGGCACGAGCCAAGCACCACCCTCGGTAACAAATGCATCAGTCCCAATTTTAACAAACGGTGAGATGAGGGGCAGCCCTGGTGCCAGCAAGTCTGGAGCTCCTTCCATTAAAGTTTTAGTGGTCAGTACTCAATCTGAATCAATCTCCTGCCGTAATATCCAGAGCTTCAGCACTCTGCAGCAGTGTGGGCAGCACTGCTGGAACTCCTGAGGGGACACGTGTGGGCTGCAGGGCTTCAGGCAAGTCTGGAAGAGCTGGTGAGAGGCACAGCTACACAGGAGTGCTGTTTGCAGGGAGGCTCCTGCTCTCTCCTGTTCTCCTGGAGGAATTCCACCCATCACACATTACCTGAACTTTCCTCCTCTTCCTCGATTTCTTAAATTTCCTGATTTCTTCCACCGAGTCTTCTCGGTCATCCTCTCCTCCTACAGAAAGAGCCAATGGAACAGCTGTTAGCTGAGCACGTTTTCCTCTTGGAAAAGGCAGTGGGAGGAGTCTGGTCCCACTCCCACCTTTCTGAGGATGCACAGTGTGGAAGAAGGAAATGGTCACACTGAAGGCAGAGGGGAGCTGGAAGGGACCTTTTCCCAAACTCAAACCAATATTTAACATCAGTCATAACAATCATCCACAATGAGCCCTTTCCCCAAACCTTGTTTCTTGTGGTTTTAAAAGAAAAGTTCACATTTTTAGGTGCAAATTAAGCTCACTTCTCAGTGGGATAAACTCAAAGTATAGCAGTTTCTACAGCATTACCTGCAGTGTTGTTTTTTTGGTATGGGAAGGCTTTCCTTAGTCTTCTACAGAGAGAGTGAACTTCTGCCTGGCCCGTTAAAAACACCAAAATTCCACCTGCAAGAGAAAAAAAAAATAAAGAAACAAAAACCAACACCAAAACTTTAAACACATTCAGTAGGAGGAATTTGAGAGGTTCTCAGCAGAGAAGTTCTCTCACCTGCAGGCAGCATCCGATGGATTTTACACACTTTTCTGAAGCATTCCCCACTGTAGTCATCCAGGGGGGTTTTCTTGTTAAAATGAACAGTGACAGGGAATTGCCTTGCATCTACCTGGAGAGGAAACACAGAGAAAGGGTTTGTTTGCTGTCACAACTCCAGCACAATCATTACAGCGTTCATGGGACAGCTGGAAAAGCTCACCCTGTATTTTTGTTCAGCTCTTGGCTCTGGTAGCCTACAAAACACCAGACCCACAGAAATTACTGCTGGTGTCTGCTCTGAACACCACAAAACCATGCTAGAAACCAAAACTTTTCTCCCTTTCAGGTCATCAGCTCAGACTGAGGCTTTCCAGTTCTCCTGAACCATATCTTAAAGAGTTTTTCAAGATAATCAGATTTTGCCAGGGCGGTTTTCTGATAAAAGTGCAAAGAAAAACACCGAGTCCCAAAAGAAACAATAGCCTAAACAAAATGACTATTTTTCAATTGGTATCTGAAAGATTTCAGCACCAACTGGAAAGATTAGAGTGCCCCTATTTTGTAACTGGTTTGATAAAGGCCGCCCTCGCTGTGTTTGAGCTCCCAGGGAGGGGAACAGTACCTGGATGACAGGAGGTTTAACAGAGAACAGCCTGGTGTTGTCAGTGAAATCCTCCACTCGCAGAGTTGCAGACATGATGATCAGCTTCAGGGGCAGCCCTTTCTGCAGGGACACAAATCTGTCACCCTGTGCCCCAAACGTCTCCTCCCAAGCACTGCTGCTGGCAGCCTCAGCCAGTGCAACAACAAACATCTTGCTTTCTCCCAGGCTGCTGGGATTCAATTATCTACACGTGTCCTGTGGCACTGTAAGTCTCAAATGAACTGGATTTTGCCTCAAAAGTCACCTCTTGGTACTGATATGTGCTATTTCCCCCTTTGTGTAGGCTCTGTGCTTCTTCAATCACGAAAGACAAACGTGTGAACTGAGTGTTATTTCATCATTTCTGTCAGATTTCCATGAAATTCCACATCACAGAGCCTCTTCATGTCTAACATCCCCTCCCTGGCACGTCCCTGCCCAGTGCAGGACCCCTGCCCCTCTCACCTTGTGACGCAGGGGCACGATGCGAGACAAGAGCCCGATCAGGATATCTGTGTACATGCTCCTCTCGTGGGCCTCATCAATGATGATGACTTTGTACTTTGAAAGCAGAAAGTCCTGGGGAGAAAGAGATCCATTTCACCACAGGAGGCCTCAGCCAAGGACATCTGAGTCAGGACATCCCTCAGCTACACGAGCACCGATTCCCCTCTCTCAGAGCTGTTTTTGTCACACAGTTTAATGCACTCATCCCACACAAAGCAGCCTGGTTCCCAAGAGTCTCTTCCTTGCTCTCATTTTACACAGCAAGATAACCTAATGTTTAGGGACTTGGGCAGGAATACCAAGGGTAGAGATGAAATAAATCTCTGGTGCTGAAAGGGATTCTGATTTGAAAGATCGGCAACAAATCCACAGTGGCTATACAAAAAATTTCCCTTTTTATAACACTGAGGACAGCAACCCACCTTCTGAATCTCTTTGAGCAGCACACCATCTGTCATGAACTTGATCTGTGTTTCATCTGTAACGTTCCCTTCGTATCGGATTTGATATGAAACCACTCTGCGAAGAAACACCAGGGCAGCCACAGGAAAATGCATGGGGAGAAGCAGAAAGTCTGTGTCACCCCCAGAACATCTCAGTGCCATCTTCCAGCAAGGTCTCAGCCCTTTTAAAGCTCACCTGTGTGAGAGGTTCATCTCCTTGGCGACTCTCTGGGACATGGACACTGCAGCCACGCGCCGAGGCTCCGTGATCCCGATGGCGCCGTTGGAACTAACGGGGTGAGGAAAAGAAAAGGGTGGGCTGTTCTCATTAAACACCCCAAAAAATGACAAGAAGATTTCTCACCATGCTTCTAGATTAAGTGGCACCATTCACACAGCCTCACTCTTAAGTTAGAGTTAGAATAAAATCACAGAAAGGAAGTTTTGGGATTCCCTTCTGTTAGCTGTGTATTGATGTGAAGATGCATGGATTACAGCAAAGTTTTTCCCAAAATCTTGTCTCTGCAATTCCATTTGCTGCATAAAAATCCAATTCCTACCTGGCATATCCAGCTTCATAGAGGAACTGAGGCACTTGTGTGGTTTTGCCACTTCCTGTCTCTCCACATATGATCACAATGGGATTCTCATTAATGGCTTCCATGACCACTTGCTCCTCAGCAAGGATTGGAAGCTTCAGTCTTGCTTCCTAAACAGTGTAAAACACAGATTTTAGTTGCATTGTTTCTCACTCCTTTTTTTTTGTTTTCCCCAGGATTGAAAACTGTTCCTCAGACCATAAAACCCACAAGAAGGAATTCTGCATTTCCGTGGCTCGGAAAGCTCTAAACCAGTTAATACCACACGAGCGTGTCTGAGAACCAGAGTCATCAGAGCAGCCTCCCAGAAAGCAGATGGCAAGCCCTGCACTTTAATTTGTGAAACTTCAGAGTCCCTCGAGTTTCTCAATATAACACTTCAAGGGAAAACTCATTTCACAGCTGTCTCATCTGCTGAGACCCATGCAGAGCTTTTCCCATTTTACATGATGCCCTGCCTACAACAAATGAGACAAAACCATCCAGTGAAAGATACAGCACAATGGAGAGCTGAAAGAGACTTCACGAGATCTTCCAGCAAAGGACAATAAAGGACTGCTAACATTCTGTAGGTAAAACTCCAGACAAATGCTTATATCCATATCTGCTGGACCAGACAGGTTTAAAGCTCAGATGTGCACCTGCACCAGCTGCCAGAACAAGGACCCTGAGTGCAGCCAGCTGATGAATTCATCATCCTTCCCACACCTTTGACAAGCACTGTGCTGTTCACCTGAATCTCAGGAGTCCTGTCCACGGGGATGAACACTGCAGGCTTGCAGGGGGCTTTGCTGGGGGCTGTCTGGGGCACTGGGGCACTGGGACCAGCCCCTGCCTTCCCCACTCCTCCCTCTGGCTTCTCAGCAGCATTCACAGAGGAATGAGGACTCAGCCTCGTCACAGAGGCTGAGGACTTCTCAGTGTCTTGTTTCTGCTCTTCCTCCTCCTCCTCAGAGCTGCTGGGCTCTTCCTCAGGCTCTGATTCTGACCCTGAGCTGTGCCTTCTCTTGTTTGCACCGCTGATGCTCCTGATCTTCTCAGGGACATCAGTCCTCGGCTCCTGTGTCACCCTGGAACAAAACATCTGCATGTGAACTGTGTTTTGGCACCTCAAACCGGGCATGACTTCCCCAAAAACCAGGATCTGCACTCCTTGAGGTTTTCACAACTCTGCCAGGTAAAGCCTTGGATGACCTGATTGCTGGATTCATATCTAAGCATGTTCTATCCTGGGGTCTATTCATTTCTTCTGAAGGCATCTTTGTAGTTTAATCTATAAATGCAGCTCTTGATAAATCCATCTCTTGATTAATCTAGCAACTAAAAACCACATCAGTAGATGTTTTCCAGTACAAGAAAAAAATGTTTAAGTAAATGCTGAATTTAGTTTTGTAGTTTAGCATAGTTTATAGTTTAGCATAATTGCTAAACTACACGAGTTTTGTAGTTTAGCATAATTGCTAAAAGTCTGCAGATGTCACCCACCTCATTCCTTATGAAAGACCAACTTCTTTTAACTAACATCCAAAAAAACCCCTATCACATTATCAGATAAAACCAGCAAATTATTTAACTCCATCCATTCTGAAGAACCTGTTTGCAGCAAGAAGAAGAAAAATCGAGGAAAAGAAGCTCAGAATGTTTCTGTTCAAATACAGTGATCAATTCCAAGGGTTCTACCCAAAAAAATCACTTTACCTTTTAGCCTGATACATGCGCTCCCCAATCCCCAGTTTGGAAGTGGTGTACAGGAGTTTCATTTCTGCCTCAGAGGCCTGGACCTCGTTCAGCTTGCTCAGCAGCTCAGCTCGCTGTTTGGGGAAAACAACCAAAATCAGAGCTTGTTTTGGCCAGGAAATAATTTCATTTCAAGATTTGCACTTGAGCATTACAGGGCGTGCTCTTTGAAATCCTGCTGTGCAGCTGTAAAACCTTCCTGCTGCTCCATGGTCAGTCCCCCCTGATGAAGATTTCAGCCCTGTACCAGAGCAAAAAATAGAAATGAGGACTTGACATCACTGCAGTGAGCAGCTCAGCTGCACCCTTCAAAGAGCAGCACAGAAAATGGATTTGAACTAAACCACTGGAATGAGGCCTGGAGCAATGGGAGCATCCCCTCAAATCCCTCAGTGGGGCACAGCACTGGCAGAAGGTCAGGCAGCCACAGTCTTAGAGCACCTCCAAAACCAGAGCTCCTTTCTGACAGCCATTATTCAGGCACCAAAAAGGACCAGGAATTTTGCCTGGAAAGGTTTTACAGGGACAGAAAAGCTCCATTTCCAAACTGAAAACACCCAGTAAGCATTTCAGAAGCACTGACAGGCCAATGTTAGGGGTGCACTGAGGTTTGCAGGCCAAAGCTGCTCTCACCACCTGTTTCACAAAGTGTTTTCAAATGCAATAATGTCACTGACTGCCAGTGATGTGCTTCACAACACCTGGTCAGGAACAGGAACCTGGACCCATAAACGATGTGTTCCTGCAACACCTGATCCACTGAGAGGGAAGGGAATGTACCTGTTTTTTCTTTTCCTTCTGCTCCAAAACTTTCTGCAGGTTTTTCTTCTGTTTCTTGCTCAGGGGTTTCTTCTGCTGTTGCACAACAGATGGGACTTTCTTCTTCTTTGCTTTTTTTGCTGGCAGGACCAGGGCATTACTTTCATCAATTCCCTTCAGCGTTGCTCCATCTGAAGGCAAGTGTTTGGTTATTCACTCGTGCCACGTGGATTATTTTCAGCACACTGCTTAGCAGGCTTATCAAGCACCAGGCCAGATTTGGCTGTTTTAAAAAAACACAACCCTCACGCCCAGCCAAAAAAAAAATAAAAAAAAATCCTGCAACATCAGCAAGGGCAAAAGACCTCGAAGCTGGGGATTCAATAACCCTGAGCTTACTATAGCCCTGGGAGCGATTTTCCATGATTTATGTAACAACGTTGTGCAATTTTTGCCATTTCACTCAATTCCCCAGGGTCGGGGGGCAGCACAGGACACGGTGTGCCCTGGGGTGACAGCCCCAGCCCCTGCCTCGCCCGGGCACCGGTGAATTTTAATACTTAAAAACTGCATTACTAAATTCTGAATAATAAAAATAGAATAACAAAAGCGCTTTTTAAAAAGTAACACTTGAGAAAGCAAATGTTAAACATAAGAAGTAAGATTAGTAGTTGCTTTAATAAATAATGGAACCGCTGAATGTCGTGAGTCGGAAGGGATCCGGGAGGATCATGAGTCCAACTCCTGAACTCCCCGAAAGCAGAAACTGCTCTGACAGAGCTTTTCATGCAAAACCGGCCAGATCACAGAACGACGGAATCAATTCGGCTGGGAAAGATCTCTGAGATCACCGAGCCCAGCTTTGACCCCACACCTCCATGGCACCGAGTGCCACATCCAGGGACGGTGACCCCACCGCCTCCCCGGGCAGCCCATTCCAGGGGCGTTTTTAAAAATAACAACAATGCTTCCAACAAAAGCGTAATAAAAATACAGTAAAGACGTGGCAGCAGCTCCAATCTGAGCAGCTCTGCGCTCCCTTTTAGCCCGAGATCTCAATGATGAGTACAACACGCCGGGTCCGGCCGCACCTCCCAGCTCCAGCGGCAGCTCCAGCGGCTCGGCGGCGGGCGGCGGCGCGGGGCCCTGCGGCAGCCGGGCCTTCCAGTTGTGCCGGCGGCGCGCTCGGCCCATGGCGGCGGTGACAGGGACAGGGACAGGGAGAGGGACAGGGACAGGGACAGGGACAGGGGCAGGGACAGGGACAGGGACAGGGACAGGACCCGACCGTGCCCGGCCCCACGTGCGGCTCCCGCTGCCGCCACTTCCGGGAGCGCGGGGTCTCGCGAGAAGGGGCGGGAGGAGGCGGGGGCGCGGCGGGCGCATGCGTGGGGCGGCCCCGGGGGTCGGGACCTCGCAACCGCATCCCGGGATCCCCCAATCCCATTCCATTCCGTCCCGGGCCCCCCCAATCCCATCCCACCCCA
>VZRV01002663.1:1444022-1507664 GCA_013398115.1 Falcunculus frontatus
ATTTACAAAAGTTGAAAGAGGTTAAATACAATACCACATTCATGTCCCAAAAGCGCTTTCACTACAGTGCATGTTTAAAAATACAGAGCATTTTTAAAGTATATATTTATATATATATATATATATTGAAGATTAGATTGTGCTTTAAAAAAATCATTACTTCTGAATTTGACTAACGTGAAAACTGAGTGCTGGGAAAAATACTGATTAAAAATACCCAATTTTATATATACTGCTTTTCACATAACATTTTGCTATACATGGAACGCAAGTAAATATAAAAATACCATTTTTCAAGCAGCAGGGTGATCAAAATCAAGAGTATTAATATAGGAGGGCTGATTTTACAAAACTAAGATAAATGATTAGAGCGAGACAGGGAGAAACTATAACCCAAATTAACTTTTATATCATACTTTTAAAGAAATCTTTATCATAGACAACTCTTAATATAGAAATGATTCAGTATTTTTAACTTCAACGTTAAATATGGATTACACAAAATACAATCTATGCAAACTGACCCATGCACATTGTCCTAAGAAGGCAATGGAGCCGCTGACACGAGCAAGGTTTGCAAACTTTGGTCCTCGGGTCTCAAATTTGACAAAACACATCAAGACCTGACAAGCTTTACTAGTCAATTCCTAATTTCCAGGTTGGTGCTTTAGCCCAGTCCTCTGTGCATAACAGTAGGGAGAACTGAGTTTACAGGGAAGACTCCGTAATACTATGGAAAATGAGCTGGAAAGAGGAATTTACTGTAATTTACATTTTCAGCTTGACAAAGTGGACTATTCATTGCCATAGTCCCTATCCGTTCACAGGAAAGATTTTAAATCGCAATACTCAGTTATTTAACAACTCTAAACCGTGTACTTGTTGATAAATGGGGTGCAGGGGGATTTACAGGTGACATAAAAAATTAAAATGCATTCCAACCGTGCCAAGTGCATATGAACTTCAACCGTGTTGAACCAAAGTGATCACCGTTCAGAGTAAAGGCCATTAACATGGATTTCAAAATAGCCCCCATGGAAATGCCACACACAGACCCAAAGAGGTTTAGGCAAGTAACACACGCATTTCAAGAAGAACATTAAACTTCAGCATGAAGAGAAGAATGAATTCGCCCCACAGTTACATTCAGTTAAGCATCACATCCAACAAAAGCTCTGCCCAGTGGAACAAGAAGCTGTGCTCAGCTGCCCCAGCCTGTCCCACTGGAGCTGGCACTGGCAGGCACACCTGGGGAACCTCCTCCTCCTCCTCGCTCCCTTGCTTTGTAGCCAGGCCTCATCACACACCAATTTTTGTTGCGCTTTTTGATGTAGTTGTTCGTTTGGACCCTACGGAATATGGAGTGCTTCAGCTGTGCTCCATCCTACCCCTCATGGTATCGGAACTGTGCTCATCACTAGGGGGTAGATGCTTCCCCTCCCTCCATGCATCTGTATCCTTGGATGCTGCTGTTTCCAGGTTAAACCACATCCCAGACTTCCTTCCCTGAGGTTACCTTTGTTCCACTGCATTTCAGCAAACTGTGCACAGCCAGTGATACCCTACCAGGCTCGTTAGTTCTAAGAAATACAGAAATCCTGCAAAATAAAATTGCTTCAAAGCTCCACCGCTTTGAAAGAGAACCGTTTCCTACACCTTCCTCTTAAAGGTGACTTGCTTTTCCCAAAACCTAATGAGGACACAGACTTCAAGCAAAAAGCTCCTATAAAACTATTGTAATTTTAGAAAAAAATCCAGATCTTCCTGAAGATAATTTATTGCCGCTTATTGGTCCTGAGAAAGCTTTAAGCAACAATACATTTGCACGTGTTTTAACTGCTGCCTTTTCTGAGAAAGCACGTGGGTCCTGAGATTAAAAATCATGTTTTACTCTATGCACTTATGCTTGGAAAATGCTTCACTGTGCAGATCAAATATGAATTACAATTTGTCACGCTACATCTTCCTTCTGTGCCAATTTATTAAACCAGATTTCCTTCCAGACACTAACAAATTAAAGTTCTCGAGATGAAATGCAACAATAAAATGCCACACGTGCGCTTCCTCACACTGGACTGGCATTTAAGGACTTCAAATCTTCCTTCTCCCTCATTCCCCACCTCCTGTTAAAAGCTATGGTGTGAATTTTTTGGCCTGGATACCAGAAAATTCCTCATCTGATACTCTATGAAAGGCAACTTCAAGGCAATGAAATAAGCCAACAAAAACACAAAAACATTCACAACTTTGAAGAAAAAATATGGACCCACAGCAGTTACTTCTCAATGGAAGTGCTTGGTAACTTGAGATTTTTTTTTTCTTTTTAACTGTTAAAGTGTCAAATTTGCATATGTTTAACTCAATTTCAATATCTGAAAGACTACTCAATTTGCTTTTATAAAAACTTTACAAAAGATGTTTTTAAATGCTTGTAAAAGTAAGCGTTTATCTACTGAGAAAATTCTAGTACTGGATAAAACTCTGAATATACAGCTGAATTTTGTAAATGTTTTTCTTTCTCCTAGAAGTCTAATGGCTGAGTGTTTAATCTAGATAAATTAGTCTCACACATGATGAAAAGTTATAACTTTGCACACTTTTTACCATGTGATGTTTTGTTGCTTTGTAACTTCGGATGAGACAGTGCTTAGGACTTTTCCGGAGCTGGTGTACAGTGGTCTGTAGGGGCCGGTTCATTGCTCACTGCCCCTGTCCAGGTTCTCAATCACCCTGGAAAGGCGGATGTTCAGCAGTCTGATCTGACTATCCAGGTGGTCCATCTTCTCCTCCAGGCTGCTGTTGCTGTTTCTTCTCCAGTAAAATCCAACGGGCCCCGTCATGAAGTAGACGGCCACGACGAAGCAGAGGGGCAGCACGGCGTGCTCCGGGTCGCCCTCGTATTTCTGCAGGATGTACACGCACGAGAGAGTGAACAGAGCCACCCTGGCGATCCAGAAGAAGCGGCCAAACAGCATGTGCAGGAGATAGAAGAAGAATCCAAGGAAGAGAGATAAAAACCAATAGGCCAGTAAAATGGCACCGATCAGCAGGAGGGCGCGGGTCGGGTTGTTGGCAATCGCGGCTGGGCTGAAATAATGAGTCAGGTTGGAGGCTGAAAAACAAAGGAAAATGCACAGAATGTTAATGACAACCTTCAATGCGGGCTGAAGGTGGCAAGGGGAAAAAACACGAGCACAGCTTCCAAAGGGTCAATCCCCCACGGAAGTGGGGTCACGGCTGTGTTTTCTGAAGGAAGGGGTAAAGCTGGTTCATCCATTTCTGGACGAACCTTCTTCAAATCATTGGCTCAGCTCCAATGATTCAACTGAATTAATTCCAGGAGAGGTGCTAAAGGCTTTTTAAAGACAAACCACTGTAGAGCCTAAGGTCAAAATTCATACTGGGGCTACAGATCCTGCTTTGTAAAAGCTACATTCTAAAGGCTCTCAATTGCATCTTTCCTTTCTCTAGTCCTCATTGATTTCCCTGCACTGTTCCTGGCTGTGTGAATCCATTTAATGATGACACCAAGGAACCAACCATGACTTGTAATTCATTCTATACACATCCTGTAGAGACACATACAGAAATGGAATGGTGGGGTTCAGTCTTCTTGTTTGAAGATATCAATAGGAAAATCAAAGCCATGTGAAGCAGAGAGAGACACCACTGAGGGATGTTTAAGCAGCATGATAAAATGTAACTGTTTTCCCATTTGCTTCTAAACACTGATACAGCTGAGACAGTTCAAGGGTGAACAGGCATCACACTTACCATCAATTCCAAGAACATCTAACAAATCAGTCCATATTCTCCAGAATGTGTCCATTAATACATCCACCCCATTCACAAACCTCTCTGTCAACCTTGAGAAAAACTGAGAAATAAAATTGAAAATTAAAAAAATCCTCAATTCCTAAAATAACACTTTGAGACTTATTCATCATGAGTAGCATCATAATTCAATAAGCAAGAATTGCAGATTATTTTGTAGTCCCCAAGGGAAAAACTGTAATTCTGTAATTTTTTTAAACTCTGTGAATCATGAATTTACGTGTTGCAATTATCCTTATTGTAGGTATTTTGGCATGTAAATGTAGCTGTTGGCAGGACAAAAATGCACTTTATTGGCTTTACTATTGTTTTGAAGTTTAGACAAAACACTATTACCAACAACTGGTAAAGGAAACCAAAGAATTAGTTTTATCAAGCAACTGACAGATGTCCCCAGCATCACACACAAATATCTCAGGTGTACTCAGAAACCAATTCAATAGAATTTATTATTTCTTCCTAGAGCCTGAGGAAAGCAGGAACAGAGGAACGTGCAGGTCCCGCACGCCCGATTTCCTGCAAGTTCCGATGGCCTCACAAGCACAGGATGCTCTGCTGATGCAGACAGACCGGATTTCAGCTCGAGGGCTCCTCACCGCCAGCGAGCGGCCCCGGCCGTCTCCCCCTCCTAAAACAACCTTTATTTAAGCATTTCCCTGCTATTTTCCCCAGCCTGCTGCAAGCCTCGCCTCCCGTTTTTCTCCCCAAGCAGCGCTCCGGCCGTTCCGCCGCGCTCGCAGCGGGACGAGGCCACGGCCGGTCCAGCACCGAACCCCGCACCGGAGGGCGATGGGTTGCGCCCCAAGAGCCGCCCGTTCACCGCCGGAGCCCCGGGGAGGAGAGCGAGGAAGCGAAGGAAGCGCGGGAGATGGAAGGGGATGGGGGTGGGGGGAGCAGCAGCCGGCGCCTCACCTTCTGCAGGGCCCGCACGTTGTCCTCGCCGAAGAGGCCGCTGACGCCCTGGTAGAGGCCGCTGGCGGCGCGGCGGAGGCTGTTCTGGCGGTCGGCCCCGCGGCCCCGCGCAGCCCGAGCGCCGGGCCCCGCCGCGCCCAGGAGGAGCAGCANNNCGCCGCCACCGCCGCAGCGCCGCCCGCGGGCCGCGCACCGCAACGGCGCCCGCACGGGCGGAGCGGAGCCGAGCGAGGCGGGGCTCGGGCCGGGCCGAGGATTTGAGGAAATCACGGAAGAGTCGCCGAGCTTGGGAAAGGCCGCTGAGGTAACCAAAGAGAGCGGCCGGCAGGAGGAGGGCGCTGGTCCTCCACCTCTGCTCGGCCCTAGAGAGGCCGTGTTTGGAGTGCTGTGTCCAGCTGAGGGCTCCTCGGTACTAGAGAGACAAGGAGCTGCTGGACACGGGCCCGTAGAGGCCCCAAAGATGATTTGGGGTCTGGAGCATCTCTTATGAGGAGAGACTGAGAGAGCTGGGCCTGTGTAGTGTGGAGAAGAAAAGACTGAGAGGAGATCTCATTGATGCATATAAATATCTCGTAGGCGGGTGCCAAGAGAATGGTGCCAGGCTCTTTGCAGTGGTGCCCAGCAACAGGATGAGCAGCAGTGGCCATAAACTAAAATGCAAGAAGTTCCACCTCTACATGAGGAAGATCCTCTTTACATTGAGGGTGGAAGAGCACTGAACAGGCTGCCCAGAGAGGTTGTGGAGTCTCCCTCTGGAGACATTGAAAGCCCACCTGAATGCGTTCCTGTGTCACCTGCTCAGCCCTTGGGGTCCTGTGTTGTCCTTTCGGCAGCAATATCTGTCTTGGAGTGTGAAGTCCAAACCTGGGCACACTACTTCAGATGTGGTCTTGCCAGTGCCAGTGCCAGGGGAAGGATCATGTCCCTTGACCTGCTGGCTTTGCTCTTACACTGCCCTGGATGCTGTCGGCTTCTTTGCCACAGAGCCCATTCCCAGCTCTTGATCAAGTTCCTTGGCTCCCCAATCCTCTCTGATGGAGCTTTTAAATTACTTGGCTATTTGGGCTCTGGAGACTCACCACAGTCTTTACAGGGACTACAAGTAGATTTTTCTACATAGGTAGGAACCTCTGAGGACGCTCCTAGACACAATCCCTAAACGACAAGGGAAATATAGAACTCTCGTCTCCAAAAAAATGACATCTCTCTCCAGTACTCTGTCAACTTCACATCGAGAGATTCTGAAGGATGCTCATGTCCTTTACCCTTGAGAAACTCTGACTCAGGTGTACATGCTGAAATTCAGCACGTTTCATGGTGCAACTCCCTCTTCCGACAGGTTTTGTGTCGATTTTTCCCGACTAACCAGGCTAACAGAAAACCAGCTGAGAAGTGTAAATTAGACAATGTTATCAGCTCCTTCTAGGTTATGGACCCCAAGCACACTGTTGGCAGAGTGAAGTAAGAATCCCCAGGAGATAGAAGAGCACTTTATTGCCTTCAGAGCACATTCTGATTCATCCAGGAACACAATGATGGTGATATAAAAATAGATCCACAGGTCTGTAGCATAAATCCTTACACCAACTGATGACGTGACCTAGGGCAGCAAATATTTGCTAAATTGCCCAACAGTAACTTCGAGGCACGAGGGATCCCGATGTCCTCCCCAGAGCTTCTCGTTGGGCTTGGGAAGGTGTAGGCAACCCATGCCCATTTCCATGCACCACTCAGGGTCTGAGTTTTACCTCTCTGGTTTTACTTCTAAAAATTACAGGGCAGATCTCTGCTTTTACCACCCCCTTCCTGGGGAGTTCCTGCAGAGTCAGGGGTGCAGCTTGTAGCTTTCCTAGTCATTGGAATAACTTGAAGTATCTCCTTCTGATTTTATGGTCTGTGTTCTTGATGTTTAAACCTTGTGGCTCAGCCCTAAGCCTTGTAGTTGAGTAGATACTTAGAATACAGACATCTCTGCTATGGCCTTTTTCCCAGTTTTAGTCTGGCCAAAGCACTTATTTTCACATTTAGCAGGACAGCCTAGACCTTTCAGCATCGCTTTCTATTTGGCCCTGGAGGGGTTGGGCCCACATCCAGGAGGCTACTTAGGATCTTATTCGATTTCAGCAGGATATAGATGCTTTACATATTTATAAAGGGTGCTTTCATTAAAGATGGCCCTGAAATTGCTGATCTGTTGATACCTGTGTATAGTCTGAAGTCTCATCCTCTTCCGGAACAGGCTGGTAACTGATGACAGATATTTTTGAGGTTCTTATGAGGTTTCTGGTTATCTGCTCTCAGTGCCACGCTGCACTTATACTCTGAGCACACACAAAAGTCAGCTTCTGGGGCATTTCTTACATGTAAAGAGCCTCATGATACAAAAAACCCCCTTGATGATAATTAACTGTCGTGAGTGTTGCTTTCTGTGCCTGGTATAATTCTCAGATTTGTTTCCAGTTGGCACGGCCTTCTCTGGGCCCCCCTGTGCTGTTTATGGTCCAATGGGTCTTGTTTGTGCGAGTTTGGGAACATTCTTATTTCTCTCTGTGAATTTCCGTGGTGGAATCCCCTCAAAAATCACTTCCCCACAGTGCCTGTTGTTTCTTCCCATCTGTTCTTTCCAGAGTTCCAGAGGCCTGTGGTAGTGGCTGCCTTCAAAGGCCTGCGCTCAGGGCTGTCCTTCACACGAGGTCAGGATAATTTGGGAATCTTTCCTGGTATTTAATTGATTTCCTGAGCTGTCTCAATGAGCCTATTTCAGGTAAGCTTATCTCTCCAAATGCCCAGCTCTTATGAAATTACGCAGTATTTCACCCTCCTCGTTTAAATAAATGACATAGCGTCTGCTCAAAGAATACATTGCATCATGGCATGAAACACAGACCTCAGCCACGCTGAACTTCTTAATGAGGAGAGCTGGGAGGTTTCTAGAAAGGTCCTCTGATGAGGGTCTCACTGTACACAGGAAGTATGAGTGTGCTTCTCGACTCCCTCCTCTGCACTAAAAAGTGTTCAAGTTGTCTTACTCAGTTACAACAATTTGAAGTGTTTAGAAAAAATTGGGGTCTTCTACATGTCTAAGCTTTAGCAGACCACAGGGTTCTCTCTTTAAAAATCATCTTTATGCTGAAAAAAGTGGCATAGCCTTAAAGAAAGCCAGCTGATGTTAATGTGGACCAGTTCTTAACATCACTGACCCTTATTTTTCTGTCTTTACTTCGTCTCACAGCCTCAACCTGTCATAGCTGATTGCTTTGTGACCATTTGTCATTTTAGGCCTTTTTTCCTTAATGTTCTCCCCATTCTTCCAATATGTCACTGTTTCTTTTCTTCTTTTTTTCCCTTTTCCTTTCCTTTTCCTTTTATTTCTTTTTCCTTTTCTGCAAATGCCTTTGATTTTGATTCTGATTACTTGTACTCCTGACACCATGGAGAGGTTGCAGAGATCATGGACATCAAATGAGCCAGAAGTTTCTTATTCTTATCCAGACTCATTAACCAGCTGGCCAATGCTCTGAATATAGGATTTTTAAAAAAAAAAGCTTTCCAAAATCTTTAGATTTCCTAATCCAGTTGTTGGATCAATGAATCATGGTCAGGCCTCGGCATATTGCAGAGATCACCATGAGGTATTATTACAAAACTTTTATCTCATAGATTCAGGCATTTCATCAGTCAATTTAATCTTACAGGTGACTCCAGGTTACCTCAGAGCCCACAAGGGGGTAGTGCCACCAGCAGCATTAGTGCTGTTCATCAGCTCTGAAGCATCTTTTGAACGGCCCCTAATCTAATCTGAGGCAGAAAAACATGATTTCATTTCTAACCTGTTATTATTATTAGCAGGCATAAGGCAAGGCTTAAAAAGATTTTGAAATGGACAATTCTAGTTAATCTTATTCAGGCTATTTTCCTCCAGCTATCCTACTCTAGTCTCCAGGCTAATTGCAGTAGTCACCGCAGTCCTCTTAATGCCCATTTTCTCATTAAAGTTTTGTTTAATATTCCTTCTTTTGCTTCCCATTTTTCCAAAGTCATTTTTGAAAGGCAGAAAATCTGGTTTGAATAAGGGAAAACTGGAATGAAGGCAGGAATGTGGATTCATAATCCCCTCTTAAGTAAGGATGCAATAGTAGAACTCCTGCTAATAAGTGAGAAGCACTGTCAGGCTTTCCTAAAAGCCCAGTTTTATCAGCAAATCCATCACACCCCTTCCTCCCTGAGCTGTAACTGGGTCAGTCCTTTCTAAATTCTACTTTTTTCAGCTCAGCAAGAGGATTTTTGGGTCCCTTCTCAGGTGATTTGCCAGCTCGTTTTCTTCTTAGGAGTACAGGTTGCTTTGGGTGGGAGAAAGCGACAGTTTTGCTGCTGCTTTTAGGAGGAAACTGTTCACAGAAAGTGTGTTTTAGACATTAAAATGGGCTGCTCAGGAAGGTGGTGGAATTACCGGCCCTGGGGGTGTTTAAGGAAAGGTCCCATGTAGCGCTCAGTGCCATGGTGCGGTTGACAGGGTGGTGTTGGGTCATAGGTTGGAACCGATGACCTCAGA
The DNA here is from genome assembly GCA_013398115.1 of Falcunculus frontatus. NCBI lineage: Eukaryota > Metazoa > Chordata > Aves > Passeriformes > Falcunculus > Falcunculus frontatus. The sequence continues at coordinate 1,453,321 of VZRV01002663.1, forward strand.
CGTCTTTTCCAACCGAACTAATTCAATGATTCCGGGCTTTTTTTCATCCTAAAACGGGCAATTTCAGCACCCCCTCAGCACTGAGGGGAACCACGGCCGGACCCCTCCCGCCGAGCGGCATGAGAGCGCTCATCTGATTGGGCACACCTCCCCCTGATCCGGCCGCTCATTGGCCGGCAGAGAGAGGGGGCTGGAGAAACCTCTGCGCTGATTGGTCCCTCCTGGAGCCGGCTCTTCCCCCGTCGGCCCAGCCGCGAGGAGAGCGGGCTCTGGGCTGATGTGGGGCCAGGCGCGCCGCAGCCAATCAGGAGCGCCGACGTCACGGCCGCCGTGCGCCGCGAGGGATCCGTCCGCAGCGCGGGCCCGCCCGGCCCTGAGGGGAGCGGCTGAGGCGGCTGAGGCGGGCGGGTTCCGGGGTCACGGCGTCGCTTCGGTTGGGAAAGGTTTCTGCCATCACCGGGTCCTGCTTGCGACCCAACACCACCACCCTGTCAACCAGATCGGAGCACTCAGTGCTATGTGTAGCCTTTCCTTAAAACATATCCGGGGACGGTGATTCCACCACCTCCCTGGGAAGTACATTCCAATATTTAGTAAGTTTTTCTGGGAAGAAATTCTGCCTAATGTTCGAACTAAACCTCCCCTGGAGCAGCTTAAGGCTCTGTCCTCATGTCCTATCATTGGTTCCCTGGGAGCAGAGCCTGATCCCCCCGGCTGCCCCCTCCTGTCAGGGAGTTGTGCAGAGCCACAGGGTCCCCCCTGAGCCTCCTTTTCTCCAGCTTCAGCCCCTTCCCCAGCTCCCTCAGCCTCTCCTGAGGCTCCAGACCCTTCCCCAGCTCCCTCAGCCTCTCCTGGGGCTCCAGACCCTTCCCCAGCTCCCTCAGCCTCTCCTGGGGCTCCAGACCCTTCCCCAGCTCCCTCAGCTGCCCCTGGGGCTCCAGACCCTTCCCCAGCTCCCTCAGCTGCCCCTGGGGCTCCAGACCCTTCCCCAGCTCCCTCAGCCTCTCCTGGGGCTCCAGACCCTTCCCCAGCTCCCCCAGCCTCTCCTGGGGCTCCAGACTCTTCTCCAGCTCCCTCAGCCTCTCCTGGGGCTCCAGACCCTTCCCCAGCTCCGTTCCTGTCTTTGGACTCACTCCAGCACCTCAATGTCCTTCCTGAACTGAGGGGCCCAGAACTGGACACAGGACTCATGGTGTGGCCTCACCAGAGCACAGGGGTCAGTGGGCGGCCTCACTGCCACCCTCCTGAGCTGTGACCCCCTCGGGACACGGGGCAATCTCGGTAAGAATGGGAAATCACAGCTTTGCTTCCAGTCCTGGCAGGGAGCACCGTAACCATAGATGGCATCCACCAGGTGTTTGCTCAGGTGTGATTCTCGAGCTGTCCAACACCCGGCCCAAAGCTCACCCCAGAGCAGGGCACGCTGTTCATCACCGGGGGTAAATGGTGCAAAGGAGCTGCCCGCAGGTCTGAGATGGGCTGGGAGGCAAAACCCTCCTGCCCCTTTTGGGTTGTGAAAGTGTTTATGACACTAAAACAGTGTGGGTACATCCACTGGTACACGACAGGCGGGGCAACCAACAGAAGTTATCTTTTTCACAGCTTGCAGAAAGATGGATTCTCCAGGCAGTTTCCCCACCACGGGCTGCGGATCCCAAGCTCATTGAATGCTCTGGGACCTGGACACTGGAGCTCCCGTCCTGCCTTCTCTCTTATCTCTGGGCTTGGCAGGTGTCCGGCCATGGATTTCACACTTCCACTGACCTCCGAGCGCTGCCAAGGCGAGAGAGGCACGTCAGGCAGATAACGTGTCCCCGTTCCACCTCAGCCTCCCCGAGTCCCTTCAGCTCTGGGGAGAGTTATTTAAAAATACGCCAGATGTAAGGTCTATCTCGAGGCAAATAAAAATTGTGGATTGTTTAAATCACATTTCCGGGGGCCTCCAAATTTAATAAAGTAGTTGTATTCCGGTAGCACAAAAATCTAAATGAAATGTAGAGCAAGTATACAACCTATTATACATATTTTACTTTCATATATAGTATGCCTGTATAATTTACCATCAAATTCCCATTTTTGAGGCTTCTATGAATTAGAAGCAAAATCATGACCTTGAAAATAAATTACATAAGCAGCATGTATACACCGTGAATCGTGGAATCGTTTGGTTTGTAAAAGACCCTTAAAGATCACGGTCTAGCAGTGAATTGCACGTTGTTAAGTGCTTTATCACCACCAATTCCCGGCTGAAATCGGTTGCTGCAAAATCTCGATGGTCACTCGCAGAGCTCACGTTTAGAAAGCACAGCAGCAAGAGCAAGTTTTAATCCAAGGTGCGAGCTGTGTAGGCTGGCAGCGTTACACAAGCGCAGCTGGGCTGGCGAGGCCACGGCGAAACGCGTTCCTTGCTCCATTTTTGGGTCAAAGCCTCTTGTTAGTACTTCTTCAGGCCTCCCTGAGGAAAAATTAATAAACAGAGCAGCAGCGATTTTGCGGAGATCCGGAGAAAAGCGCGAAGCGATGGTTCCTCCCGGTGCCGACGCGGCGTCTGGTGACCTTTAGAGGTGACAGGGACCGAGCGGCGGCTCTCGGGTGTCCGGCGCGGCCGCTCCCCCATTCATCCCGCACCTCCCGCGCCCTCCCCGCGCTCCCGGAGCGGCTGACCCCGCGCTCCCCGGGCCGTCCCCGCCGTCCCTCCCCGCCCATCTCCCGGGCCCCGCGCTGTCCCCCCGGTCCCCGGGCGGGGTGGGGCGCACCGCCCCGCACTTTTCTCTGCGGCGGAAGATTACGGAGTGAGGCGGCTCGGCGGAGCCTTAAAGGGTGCGCGCGGAGGAGGGGCCGCAGTCAGCGCCGAGGCGCGGCGGGAGCGGTGCGTGTTCGGGCTGTGTGGGTGCCTGCGGGACGGACCGTGCTCGCCTCGCTCCACTGCCGCCGCCGCCATGTCCCGGGAGCCCGAGATCATGGAGTCGCAGGTGATGTGGGAGCCTGACACGAAGCGCAACACCCACATGGACCGGTTCCGCGCCGCCGTGGCCAGCAGCTGCGGGCTCCGCCTGGGTGAGCGCTGGGTGGGGGCAGGCGGGCGCTGCCCGGGGCCGTGCTCGGGCTGTGGTGGCCGCTGGGCTCTGCCTTTCGGGGGCTTGCTTCACCGTGGGCCCGCGGAAGGTCTGGGGGCCATCCGTGTGCTGCTCAGATCTCGGTCCCCTTGGGTGCCCGGCACCCCCCGGGGCAGGTGGGCACAGAGCTCTTCTGGGCTGCGGGTGGGATGCTCTGCTTGAGCCCCAGCCAGAGGCCTCCGGGGCAGCATCCGCTGGTGTGGAGGTGTGTGCTGATGAGAAATACAAGCAGCCTTATCTGCGCCTGGTGCTGCGGCTGGATGTCAGCCCGGGCAGTGCTGGCATCGCTACCTGCGGGGGCTCCCGGTGTGCAGGGAGTTCTGGGGCCGGGAGCGGCACTGGAGTGACTTAGTGTTTTAAAGGGATGTGGGAAGGCGGCATCGCTGCCGCCATGGCTGTGAGTGGAGTGTAAGCCTCAGCGTGATGCTTCAGCAGCAGAGGAGTGAGAGTGGAGTTATGGCCATGCTCGTCTTTCATAGTGAAGAGTATGTGTCTTGTAATATTTAGGTGTACTGGGAGGTGAGTGGTGATGCATAAGCTTGTTCCGTGGTGGAAGGTAAGGGCTTTTTGCCGTGCATGTGCCACAGCTCTTGAACTACAATCTCTGCTTCCCACTTGTTCAGAAATACCTGTGAATAGATGTGTGGTTCTTTGACTTGGAAACAACCTGTTGCCTTTGAAAGGAGGCCTGTATTGAGCAGGTGTTGGCTCTCCAGAGGTGTTTCCAACTGAGAGTGTTGTTTTTTCCATAAGTGCTGGCTGTAGGTTGTGTCTCCAGGCTCTCAGGAGTCAGTCGTGCTGGTTCTGTGGGCTCAGCCACATCATGGCCCAGGTAAAACTTCAGTGCATGTGGAGGTCAAACCTTTCAGTTCTGACTTGTTCATTTTATATTGCTCTCTCTAAGTATTTGGGGCCCAGGTTGCTTGTGTAGCTTTCCTGTAATCATTTGTCTGATGGGGGGGTGGAAGGAATAGTTTTGGCAAGTGGCTTGGAAGTTTGTCAGTCTGGTATAGATGTCAGTGGTATGAGCAGACACATTCTGGAGTGGTAGCAGTGTCAATAGTGCTGCTGGCAGTTCATGTCTAGAAAACAATTCCTCACCTTGATTACTATGTGGGTAAGCCAGGTCATTATTTTGACTGCTGGTGATTTCCCATTGGAATCCAAGTGTGTAGTGTCTAACTCTCCTGCTGGATGGGAAGCAAGTTACTCCAGGGTTTTAGCCAACTCCTGAGTGGAATGTGATGTAACTGGTACTCATATGATCAAGAGCAAATGCAGTTTCAGAGGGGCTGCCTGTGTGTATGGCTGAAACAACTAGAATTCTTTCCATCCCACTTGGAAGTGGCTTTCTCTATTTGAAGGTGGATTCCTGTGTATATATAGAAACCTTTGTCAGCTTCCATTAGGTTTGCACTGAGTGCTATTCACAACAAAGAATGGATGCTTTATGTAACATTAAGATGTGGACTCTCTGGGGAGAGCTGAGGGCAATATAGCCCTTTAGACAATGGCTCTGCCGGGCTCTGGAAATGTAGTAACAAAATGCAGTCTTTGATTGTTGAGTAACAGGCCTGTGCCCTGAAGGACTTGCATGCTGAAGCTTATTGGGAACAAACTGTATGGACAAACCAGAACAAACTGTTCATGCTGTAAGAAACCAAATTAGTAGTGACCTGTAGCTTCTTGCATGTATCAAATGATTTGGAGCACATGGTACCCACTGGGTTTTGAAGGAGGAGATGGAAACTTAAATTCTTCTTGTGTCGAGTCTTATCTCTGTGTGGCTGATGTGTGGAGTAGAGGATAGTGACGAGTAACTTTGGAGTGTAAAAAGGGTGTGTAGAGGCTGGGATTTGGGCAATGTGTAGATAAAATCTGTGTTATGGAGAAGAGTCTTTGCCTTGTCAATCAATAATACCTAGGGAATAATCTCACTTTGATGGAAAGGATTGAGGTGGGATAAGACGTGGAAGGGACAGACTGGGTGGGGAAACAGCTACATAGTGGCTAAGAGTGAGAAACAGTGCAGAGATGGTTTTGAATGCTTTTCTCTTAAAAAGCTGGAAGATGTCCTCCTTGTAGGAAAGGGATTGCAAAGATGACTTTTGCAGCAATTGGCTGGATAACAGGCTGAAAAACCAGAGATAATTGGTGAAAATGCCTTTGAGTGGTTTAGCTGAAAGCATTGCATAGAGAACAGTTGGCAGAGCAGGAAACTTACTGTCACTGATGGCAGATACTCAGATTTAATTGGTTGCTGGCACAGCTTCAGATAGCGTGGACATGATGAGGAAATGTCACTTCCAAGCTTGTGATGAGGAATTGACTTTAGTTATTCATACCTAGAACTGTTTTACACTAAATTTCAGCATTTAGTTTGAATTATGGGGTTTGTTATGCTTCAGGTTACTTCATCCACCTCACATTCATGGAAGACTTAAACTGCTTACTTCCATGTTTTTAATGACAGGTCATGGTTTTAATATCTAGCTGGTAAACATCTTGTTTGACTTCATTGATTCAGTTTCAGCATGAAAAGGTAAGCTGCTGTTTGTGAGACCCCATATTTACTGAAAAGTAGCCGTGCTTCCTGTAGCAGTGATGTTGATACCATGGTTAGATAACGAGTGCATCTAATCTCAGTGTCACTGAACTATCAGAGGCCTTTGGCCCCAGACTGGGACCTTACAGCAAATGTCCCTTGTCAGGAAGCCTTGTTTATCTTTTGCTGTGTGAAAGTATCATGTTGATAGATAGGAAATGTCAACAAGCGGGGCTTGTTTAATCTTCAGTTGCACCGATGGCAGGGGAGTGTGTGTAGATATTGCACGGAGTTATTAGAAAAGGTCACTGTGTCTGTGGTGGCAAATGGCTCGTAACACAGTCAGGAGAAGTGGTGCCATCTGTTCAGGTGTCCAGGTGGACTCTGTTGGTTCTACTGTCACTTGTCTTGAGCAGAAGCGATCTACTCTGTGGTCAGATTTATCTTCCTGATTGTTTTAGCCACAAATTTTCTTTCTCCGGGATATCCCTAATTGTAGTTTGTCTCGATTCCTCTCATTATCTGTACAGTGCTGACACATATCTCTTACTTCCAGCCAACTATGATGATCTATACCAGTGGTCAGTGGAGTCCTACTCAGATTTCTGGGCGGAATTCTGGAAATACAGTAACATCGTCTGCTCTCGCCTCTATGACGAGGTAAGTTCAGTGCTTCTCTTGCAGCAAGAGCAACACAAAGGGGGAACAAACTGATTTCACAATCAATCTTTTTGACCTCTTCTTAGAACTCTGGCAGGTGATAAGAAGAATCTGTCTAGTCCTGAATTTCCTTGTGTGGTGGATGGTGTTCAGTTGGTGGTACACTTTAGGACAGTGAAGTCCTCAAGTTTTGTTGGCCTCAGCAGTTCTGCTGTAGTGTCCTTGTGGTCATGTGCTCTTGCACATCTTGTCGTTCCTGGCTGCTTGTGAGGGGTTTGCCAATGCCCTGCTTTCTGCCTTAGGATTGTGCTGGTAGAGTATCATCCTGGTGTTGTAAATGCTGGCATGCTGTCAAGCTCATGTTTACCTTCCCTGAGTCAGCTCACCTGATAAGCACACCTGTTACACTCTGGTTTTGTAGAACTGGTTATGGAAGCTCTGCAATCAGGTGTAGGCTTGAAATACCTCTGAGGGAATGGTAAGTGGTTGAATGCAGGCACGGGTGGGAACACCAGACAGCGCCACAGAGTTCTTTGGAATAAAGGTGACTCTGCAGATGTTGCAAATGGAGCCTTTGTACGGTGCTGGTGTAGGATATGGACATCACCCTGTGGTTTTCCACCTGAGGAAGATGTTGGGCTGATTCCTTGAAAAGATTGATGCAGTGGAACCTTCCTGGGATTTAGTAGGGAGGACTGGACTTGGCTTAATCCCTGGAGTCCATCTGTTCCAGAACCCTCAGAGTACTGGCAGTCCTGTAGAGGGGACTGGTAAGGTTCTTTATGGATTTCTGTACTGATATGACAGATCAGGTGCTTCTTCCTGCCATGGAACTGAGTGCTCAGGTGCCTTATTTAATGTGACCCACCCTTCAGAAGAGGGAATGCAGCAAGAGTATAAGAACTAGCCTGCTTTGAAATGTGTGGTCTGAGGACTATAAACACTTAATCTTTGTTTTCTATAGATGCTAGCTCAAACTCTGGGAACTGTCAGAGTAACTGAGCTGGCCTGTGGTAGCTAGAGGGCTGAAAAGTTTGATTTCAAGTGTCTTACAGCTTGATCCTGGCTGTCTGTTGGAAGTAAACATGGTGTTTTGAGGTAAATAAAATTTTTAATGAAGCAGAGTTGACTCTCTTGTTCCCAAGCAGTGAAACGGCTTCTACTTCCAGAGGTCATTCTAAGAAAAGCAATAAAACCTTATGTACATAGCATAAAAGCAGCCAGTATTTTATTTAATCCTAGTAAAGGTTTTAAGTCTGTGATGTAGACGTGCTGATGGTGCTCTGTAGCAGTTGACATGTGTCACTTGTGAAATGAACAGAGGTACTTCAGTGTGCAGAGCTGTACTGGCATGGCAGCACTGGCATTGGAATGTCAGCTTACAAGCAGCTGTTTTTAAATGAAGGATGTCTCTGAATTTCTCCTTTTGCTGTGAGGAGCACCTGACACGTGTTGGTACTGTGGAGGGGCCTCGAAGGGAGGGATTATGTTGTTCATCTAAGGAAGTACCACTGCCAAGGATTGAGCTTAACTGGGAGTCACAGGTGTTACCTGGGGAGAAAAATACTCTGGAGTATGAGTCCAGCACCTTGTGCTAGTGGAGCTCTTCGAAGCTCTGTGAAGGATTTTTTCCACTTCAGAAAAAACCAGTTATGTTGGAACTTGTCCTGGAAAATGTTGAAAACATTCTGCTCACTTTTCTTCAAGCTGAGGAAGTCAGAAATGAGTCAGTTTTAAGAGCAGCTTCTAATTGCTGCAGTAATATATGTTAGTATAAAAATCATTTGTGCAGCCTGAGTTGATAAAATATAAATGTTACGACTCGGTTCTTGCTGACTGTTAGGAGCAAAGAAATCTTGAGTTCCCTTTTTTTAGAAAATACATTTGAAATAAAGTAATGCAGTAGTGCACTTCCACATGAGTTTTAACTTAAAAGTTAATTTTAAGATTGCCTCCAGTTGTACATACACTGCTCTCAAAGCACAAAACCATTAGGTTTTCTGGAATGGGATGTATTTTGAGCTCTGCTTGGCTTCCAGAAGAGCCTTTCACTTGGCTGTAGGAATGCTGTTTCTCTAATGTATGTGCAATCCATGAGAGAACCTGAGGGTATAAACTGAAGCTTTCAAAAACACAACTGTAAAATAAAGTTTCTATTTAAAGATTTCCAGATAAATGTGCTGCTGAGCAGCTGAATCACTGAGCAAGGGGACATTTTGTAAGGAATTTAGACCTGTGTCTAGTGCTAGGGGGCTCTTTACCTATTATTAAAGTTTGTCTTAACTGTGACTTATGAAGGGGTAATTTAATACTTTGAGGCTTAATTAGTTCAAGATGGGGGAAGTTGTTTCAGCTGAACGTATTTTTGATGATTTTTCATTGCATTTTTCAATTCTTTGCATGTCTTAGCCCTAAGTGGGGAGTCACTTAATATGGGTTTATTAGGTTGTTGGATCTTCTTAATCCTAAAAAACCGGGAACTTGAATAAAAAGCTGGAACTGTTCAGTTACATTTGACTGTATAATTCATTATTTTGAATTACCATTGTGTGAGTTCCTGCTGTTGGTCTCTGTACACCGTGACTCACGGCAGGGATGCTCACACCTTCCTGAGAGGGAGGCTGGGCTGTGTGGGGTGGCAGAGAGTTACAATGTGCTGCAGCTCAGTCCCTGTTTGGGGTGTTCCTGGGGCAAAGCCCCAGTGTGTCCTGAGGTCTGTGTGGATCTCCTGCTCTGGGTGTAGTCACAGTGGTTTGTTTTACTTGTGTATTAAAGGCTGGTCCAAAGGTAGAACTGTCAGCAAGGAACTTTCTCTAGTTTTGTTGTAATGACGTATTTGCTTGTGACAGTTGACAAATAATTAAACTTTCCAGGCCTCTAATAACAGGATTCAGTGTCTGTTTGCCCTCTGTAAGCTGGGAGAAGTGATTCTTGCCTAATAGAGTCTGCAAAGATCTTGGAAGTAATTAGCTGACTTAGGTACAATGCTGTGAAAAAGCAATTATTTTACAGTTCTCCAGGAATGAATGATGTATTTCTTTCAGGTGGTGGATACCTCCAAAAGTATTGCAGATGTCCCAGAATGGTTCAAGGGCAGCCGTCTGAACTATGCAGAGAATCTCCTGAAGCACAAGGACAATGACAAGATTGCACTCTATGCAGCAAGTAAGGAAGATTAATGCCTTGTGTTTATTTGCTGTTCACAGGACTAGGCCTTATGAAACAGCTCTAATGAAACGTGGAAATAAACTGGTTGGGATGAGGAGAAAAAAAGGGTAATGAAGTCAGTAACAAAAGTCAGTAACACTGCACAATCTGTGATACAGCTTTGCAAAAAAAACCCTAGCAAAACATGCTCTGGGAATGTAGATAGTTCTGGAAAGTCCTTGGCAAGCTAAATGAAGCTTTCTTAGAATGTGCTCAGCTGCATGAAGGTAGTGGAGGTCATGCTGTGTTTAACAGCACTTGATATTTGAGGTATTATTTCACATTTGTCAGAAACACTCACCTACCTCTTGCCTTTGGGAAGTATTTTGGCACTGTAGCTTGGTAATGTCCTTCCCACCCTCTTCCTAGGCCTTTTATTTTGGGAATACTACATGGGGTTTAGGTAGGAATTAACTCTGCTTTTGACAACACAGGAACAACAGTTATGTGCATGGAAGACTTGGAATTTTACTTCTCTGGAACACTAAAGCTCAGTCTTAATTTTTGCTACGCTGAAGATTTGAGCATAGTAAAATCTGTGTATATTCATGAGGATGGTCATGCTCAGACACAGAGAAGGGACTTCTTTTTTGTCTGCTGACTTTGGTAACTTTAGAAACCAGTTCTAATCTCTGTTGGATGGGATTAGCTTCTGTGCAGGTGTGTGAATGCTTCCTTAGGGAGCTGCATTCTGGGCTTCCATTCTGCTGGACCTAATCCTTATCATGAGACTGACCAAGCAGTGATGCTTCTTAGTAGCTAATCAATGAACAATGAAGCCTTGCAGCTCCTTAGCAGAAAAAATAATGCAGAACTCTGCATTGATTGTGTAGGTGTTAAAAGTCTTGGTTTCTGGTTTTAGATCGGTGGAATCAGTTTTTGAGTTACAAATAAATTGTTTTTAAACAGCTATGTGAGACAACAGTCACCTTCTGTAAGCTTACTACTGGGGAAATACTTAGCAGTTGCATTTCACTGCTGAAAGGTATTGAAAGAAACCTCTCTGATCTCATATATATATATATAAATCAACTATCAGTTCAAAGAGAATGGTGAAATCTATGACCCAGTTTTGGTGGAGTAAGAATTGATCTGGTAAAGCCTGATGGAAATGAGGCTTGTAACCAAAAGCTGGCTTCAAAGTAATGGACTCATCACTTTCAGATTTTGAGATCATTAGGAAAGCTTCTTCTGTATTATTTAGTGGAGGAAAAAAGTCAATGTAGTTAAGTACATCTTGTGGAGCACCTGAAAGCCAAGCATTGATTAATAAGTCAACTCTAAATGTATGTAGAATTGATGTGATTGATTTGTTAATGTTAAAAGCTAAACATGCAGCTTGAGAAAGTGGAGTTAAATATTGTCACTTCGAATTATCAATTCAGTGAATTGCTTTGTTTGACATGTGATTACATTGTTCTGTAGGTCTTTTTGTTAGGAAGTCATGGGGTGTACCAGAGACTGCTTTGTGTCACATAATCACAGGTGGTGATAGCAAAAAGAGCAAAATTATTTTCTAGTTGATTATTGTATGAGTGCTGGAATTGGCTCCTCTGTGGTGAACAGATTTCCACCTGCATTTCTTTCGTGACCTTCTGCTGTGTTTAATCTTCTTAAGACCTCTTAAGTCAGAGTATTTTTTGATAACTCCCTGCTGCTAGGTCAGAGTGGTGGTTTGGAGGCCTGGGTCAGGTTTGTGTTCACTGGGGATGATTCTGTGGGAGCAGTGTGGATGTCATAGGGCATAGGAATGTAAATGTAACTTTCCTAAACAATTCCACTTGTCACTGGCTCCCACGGTGAATCTTTTTTGTGATTCCCTTCTCCTGGGGCTTTAATCGTGGAGCAAGATCAGCGTCTCATTTCCTGTTGTTCTGTGGGAACTTAGGCTCTGTTGGCAGTCCCTGCTCAGTTTGTGAACTACATATAGCAGGGACTGGGGTTGTTTTGCATCGTGACCTGCTCCCTTGCTCTGTGTAAGTCCAAATTTATTGGTGTGAAAGTCTAAGAAGGCAAAAGAGTAAAAAATACATTCTGCGCTTAAGGCAATCAGACTGATGGCAGCTGTTCTGTAAGGAGCAGGGTGTGCAGCTCACCTTTCCTGTGACATCCCTGGCATGTGTGCCTTCATGAGAAGTGCTGGACAGTGGAAGTAGGACAGGCCTCATGGTTTGCAGGAATCCCACTGAGGAAGCACAGGAAGGGACTTGAAGGTGACAGATTTTTGCTTTCATAACATTTCGGTTTGTTCATTTTGTTTCACGAGTGATTTATTAACAGCTTATGTAACATCTGACATTCAGTACAATAGGGAAAACACCCTGCAGATCCTTTCAGAGGTGAATGGAGTCCAGTTCAGTTTGTTTGCTTTGTGCTATGTTGGCAAAGGCAGATGTTCCAAAAGCACATTGAAAGTCAGGCCTGTACATGCATGATTTTCTAGTCAGTGACTTGCTGTAATAAAACCTGAACTTTGCAGCTTGTGCTGCTTCCTAGACCTAATGAGAAAACTGAGCAAAAAGGGAAAATGAGGTTCTTACCATGTCAAAAATTAGCCTTGGTGAGTGCAGTCTGTTTGCCATGAATCCTCTGAGAGTGCACCTTTCTCCAGTGAATAGTTTTTGCCTATGTTTATGTTTAGAAATGTCCTCATGCCTACTGAACAAATACCACTGATTAATACTTGATTCCCATTAAAAAGAAGAGGTTTTGGTGCAGCACGAAAAGAACTTCAAAAGCAAAAGTATAAATATTAGTGGAAGCTGTTCTCTTAAAATTGCTTTCTATTCTTCTAGAATTAGTTGTTTGTACTAGAGTCACTGATTTTTGCAATGCCTGATTTGACTGGTTGCTTTAATTTTCTTTCCTCAGGGGAAGGCAAAGAAGAAATCCTGAAAGTTACTTTTGAAGAACTGAGACAAGCTGTAGCTTTGTATGCTGCAGCCATGAGGAAGATGGGAATAAAAGTAGGAGACAGAGTTGTGGGTGAGTAATTTTTTTAATGGACAGGAGGTGGATTTTTTTCTGAAATGTGCAAGCGAGTAGTCAGAGGTACAGAAACATGACCATGAAATAGTGTTTCACAGAAAATTTCACATAAACATTCTAAAGAAAAGGCTCTTATGCTGCTGTATTTACATTTGTAGGAAATGCATTTCTAGAGGGAAGGAACCCAGGTTAGCCTGCAGGTTCTCTAGCACTGAAAGGGGGAAGGAAAATGCTTCATTCACAAAGGTCTGCTTCATAAACACCCTGTGGAAGCAGAAGGGATGGAGACTCTGCCTCTAGCTGAGCCTTGAGTCACAAGGTGTGGCAGATTCATGTGGGGCAGTCTGGGAAATGGTGCTCCAAGGTTGGTTGTCCTGGTGGCACTGGCAATTCCTTACCCTGTGGCCCCAGTGCTCTGTGAGCTGCAGATCTGGAGGAGAGAATTTGTCCAGCCACCAGAATGGTGGGAGTGAGCAGCTGGTGGGCAATAACTCTTCAAGGCACCAGTGCAGAGATGAGTAGTCAGAACCCTGTGATCCTTTCAGTAGCTCACCACATCTTCTGCAGTAATATTTCCTGTCATGAGGCTGTCATGTGTGTTTTTCTATATAAACAGGTTTTTGTCCTGTGAACAGCCTGTACAGTGTGCAGTCCGGGCATGGAAAGGAGTTACATTTATTTCTAAATTGCTGGTTTTGGTCTTCCAGCTGAGCTGCTTTACCTCTGTTTTGTGTGCTCTGTGATACTCTTCAGTTTGTCAGTGTAGTGCAAGTCAGAACTGCAATATCTTTGAAGTTCCCTGGGTCCTACCTGGCAGTTCTGCTGGTGTTTGTATCCACTGTACTGCTGGAATCACATCTTCTTTGAGCAACACTTGGCCATTATCCTAAATAAGTGTGTGTAAATTCTTACGTGATGAAAACCCAAAGTGATGAAACTCTTGGTTTGTTTTCTGCATGCTGCAAACTTGAATCTGTGTCTTGAAAACCAAATTTTAAACACACAGCTATGACCTGGAAATGTAAATCTCTGTAGAACTCATTTCTTGCACATGGTATGAGTATTCTCTGGAACTGGCAGCCAAACATTGAATTATCACAGCTGGTGGCTTGGTTTTTAACATGGAATTAGAGCTAAATCCTTAATTAGGTAGGAACCATACAGTGAAGTTGAAAAGGTTTGTCTGAATGAAGATGAGGATGCTCTTAATTTTATCTCAGTTTTAAACCTTAATGCTGTCATGTTCATATCTGACCATTTCTGAAGCAGCAACAGCAGGGGAAATGTACTCTGAGCTGGAGAAAACATGGTCTTGAAATACAGCTGTAGCCTGGGCTGCTAATAATGCTATTGTAATTTCAGTAACAGCTCCTTTTAGTTTATGACTTGTTTGGCACTGCAGGCTGGCTGATTTTTTTCTTGTTTTTGCAACCATCTTACCTCTTATTTAAATTAAAAAAGCGTAGTTGATGCTTTAAAAAATATTGATAAAGTAGTACAATTTAGATACTTCAGTGAGGTCTCAACTTCTTTCCTGTGTTTCTCTGCTATGCCAGAGGATGTTGGCAGTCCTTGGAAGAGCCAAACTGTAACATTGCAGAGGCTGAAGCTTCCCAAACTGAGTTGGGGAAGAGAGGAAGAGACAATAAGTATTGAGTGGGAAAGCTGGAGTCCTGCATCCACCTGTGGTATCAAAAATCAGACTCTCCAAAACTTGCCAGAATCCACAGGGCTGTAATTTGTTCCAAAATTTAGAGCAGATGGCAGAGGGAGAGGCAATTCTTGCTGTGGTTTGTAGTAGTAACACAGGGCATGCTTCTACTGCCTCTGAAAAATCAGTTTTTAAATAGAAGGGAGCTATTCTATGAACTTTATTACAGCTGCCTAACATGTAGTCAGCCTGTCAGGTTCTGATACCCTTTGTTGACGCTTTCTCTTAGAATCTTGAGCTGTTAGTCTCACACATGATACTATTACTGTTGTGTTCTTGTGAATTTCATCTCCATGCTTTGCTGCCTCTAAGACAAGACTGCTTTAACTTCTCATTATACTTAACATACCCCCTAGTTTGTTCAATACAATTTATGGTTGCATCATGACAGTAATAGTATTTTAAAGCTGGAGGTGGGTGAAGTGTGGGTGGACAGGCAGGGGTGTCAGCACTTTTTCAGCTTGATTTGATCCTAGTCTTCCCTTTCCATCACTGAGAGCACTTACTAGTGAACATAATTGAAGCAGATGTGTTGTGAAACATATTTCTTCCTCTAAAAATGTCTTGCAGTACTATCAGTGGTGCTTGAACAGTTGGGTGAGGCATACAATACCCACTGCAAGCTGCACAGATCCATGTGTGAGGTACTCCTGGTCTCCCACTGGCCATCTGTTTGGCAAATAACAATGACTGAAATAGGAGTAAAATAAAACTGGGAGGATGTTTCTCCTCTCTGGAGTGGTTGCTTCTACTCTCTCCCTGTAGCCAGCTTTGCTCTGTTACAAGTCAGCAGTTAAAAACAATCTGATCTTCCCCATGTGTTCACACAAAAACATCCTCAACAAAACATCAATGAATTACATTGTTTAGAGCTGGTATTTTATCTATAGCAACTGCATTAGCCCTGGTTGCTTACGTGGGTTTTAAAGCTAGCTTTGTAAGAAGATTAGCATGGTACTAATAGTCTCAGGCCACAGTAATGTTAGCCAGGGTGGCCACTTGCAAGTCCTACAGGAGTATGAAATGCTGTGTGAACATTGAAAGGGGAAACTGGAAGTATGGTGTCTGAATTCTGCTTAGTTTCATTCTATTTTCTCAATAGTATAAGACATTGAGAAAATATTTTAGTTGCTGCTCCCTCTTTTCCTTCTTCCTGGTGTGTTCTTTTCAAGGCTCAGACAAAATCTTTGATCCAGGGTCCCAGTTCAATTGTTGATATATTTTTTTTTTCTCCATGCAGATAACTGAATATTTGGGTGCCTCTGTTTCTGAGTACACCTTTATTAAACTTTATGAAGGTATTAGGTGCTTGCATGGAATGTGTTCTCAGCACTCTGAGAAATTAGCCTTTGCCATAGTTTTCAGCATGATTGTATCAAATTTTTGGGCTGCAGTTTTTACCTGTTCTGTTGGTAAAGTGCTGCAGTGTAAATGAACACATCTAAGTGTAATCTTGTTGTGTGCTAGATTAAGCAAATAGCAACTGACAGAAAATGCTGAGGCACTTAGTCCTGAGCAGATCAGGCTGTAAGTGCCTCTTAAAAAAACCAAAACAAACCAGAGAGTGTTTTTAAAATACCACTTGTCCTGCTTAGAGATTTCACAGGTTTTATGTCAGGTAAAGCTTTCATTTCTCTGTTTTTATGGAGACTGTGTACATTTTTATAAGTCAGGAGGAGTGCTGCTGGGACCCTTGTGTGTCATACTCTGATATTGCTCCTTGATGAGTTCCCAGCTCCTGTTTTGATCTCTTTATTCAATTGCTTTCTAGTTCACCCAAAGTAGGAAGATCCTTTTCTTTCTAGTAACACAAAGTAGTTTCTACCTTTCTTACCACCTTCAAGAAAGGGGTAAGTTAAGATGCAGAGATGGAGAAATACCTTCTGTAGCCTTTCCCATGCTGACAAATCCTAGCTTTGATCCTTAGCTGCAATATTATATCAAGGAACATGGAGGCTCTAGTTAAATATATGAACAAACATGATAAATATTTAAATCAGCAGTACCATTATTCTTCTGTAGTACAGAGCTTCTGTACATAGGTCACTGCTCTGTGACTGCTGCCTGATGTTAATCCAGCTAAAGAAGTTGCCTTTTTCATCCTCTTTGTCAGCAACATTCCTTTTTCTCCAGTTTTAGGCACTTGGGACCTGTGTCAGCCCACTGAGTGCCCTGAGGAGTGTGCTGGTATCTCGAGGGGCACAGTCAAATGCAGGGAGCTTTACATACATGGCAGTTGTTGTGATTAGCTTGAAAATCTCAGATGTGAAAGGAAGAAAAACAGTAAGTTTACTTCTAAATGAGAATCCAGTTTTAATTGGAAAGACTGGCAGGAGAAGTAGTTTGTGTCATTTAGCTGCTGAGAGAAAAGGAACATGGGTTCTTACACTGCTGTGTTTGGAAGATCTCCAGGCAGAATAGACCCATATTTTTTATCTGTGGTGGTGTTGGGACAAATCTGTGAGATCCTAGAGAGCAGCAAGGCTTCAGGGATTGGGTAAAGACAAAAATGCAGAGTCAGTTGCTGTGTGTGTTTCATACCTTTGGGCACTTCTGGCTCCTCCAAAACTCAAAACACCACCTCAAAGCCAGCTGACAAATGAAAGTAATGATTTAATTGTCTGGCTCACAATAATCAGCAGAGACTTGTGTTCTTGCCTTGAGGGCTTTTGTGTAGGAGTGGTGAAAAGGAGAATTGCTTAGAACAGAACTGAAGCTTGTGATCTGTGGCAAAGTAACAACTGCTCCAAAGCACGGGGAGAGATCTTTCAGTTTTCCTTGCACTCTGGCCCCCTGATGATCCATCCAAGAAGTGCTCAGTGGAAATATTTGGCATCAATTGAAGAACTGCTTTCGTCACACAAAGTGACATTTTGATCTGTTCTGGTTCATATATTTCAAATTATTTAGAGAGGACTATTTGTCTTACAAGAAAAATCACGAAGATTTTGGGATACTGTGCCTTGTATAAACCTTGACCCCAAGGGAAAAATAACAAAATAAATAATGCTTTTATGGGCATGAGCTTTTGCTGCACTTTATGTGCTTAAGAACATCACTGAGCAAACCAGTGTAAGCTGTAGGCAGTTCTAGGGAGTAATTTATATCTTAACATGGCATGAGGCTTTTATTCACAGTTGTGTGTTTTCCAGAAATTGTTGGGCCTAAGTCATAATGCTGCTTTAAAAGTTACTACTCCCAAAAGCACAGCAGCCTTCAGTAACTGCAGTGGCACTGCTGGTTTAAGAAACTGATTACACTGATTTTTGCATGAGGAGAAATCTCAGTTTAAGACTTAATTTTCAAGTTTATTTTTTACAAAGTTGAAAAAGGATGGATTTTTTTCAAGCTGTGTAGAAAAGCCTCACAAAAATCCATCTTGGTCCCCTCCTACTTGATAATATTACTGTATCAGGAAGCTCTGTTATGATCTGTGATCCTAGTTCCTGTCCTGAAAAGTCCATCCATAAATATCCTTCTTTGAGAAGTGCCTTGCACTGGTGTTTTGCTGTCTGGTAGATACTTATGGTGCACCTGCAGTCCAAGATCTCAGGGCCCACCACTGCTGTTGAACAGGTTGGAAAGCATTTCTATTGCTATTTAAGTTTTGCTTTCAAATGCAGAATTCTCATTAGATGTCAGAGTACTGCAATTAGGCCCAGCCTGTGCTTTTTTTAAGTACTTGGATATCTTTTTGGTTACTTAAGGAGGGTGATCTGAAACTCCAGATCTTTGATCCACCTCAGTGTAGTTTGTGAATTCCAGTTGCATGTTTTCATTTGTGGGCTGGATTCTGAGCAGTGCAGAGTCAGACTCAGCCACCCAGCACCTTCTGGAGAGTCGCTCAAATTGAGCTCACTGAAACTAAAATCTGACTTTCTTGACATTAATTTATTCTGTATGTCGTGATAAATTGAATTTAAATCTTGAAGTCTTGCTGCAAGCTGATGAGAGAAACCTGAAGAGCCACAATTCTGTGGGAATGTTCCAGGGCTTGTCCTGCTCTGTTACTTATCAGCTGAGACACTGGTTTTGCTTGTTTGTGTTTGAGAGTCTGGCAGTGTCTACCAGACAACGTTTAGCTTTGTGAAGCTGAATCTCTGCTCTTGAGCTATTTATAATCTTTCCTTACAGATACTTGTTCCTTCTCTAATGGCTGTTCCTACAGTCTTGGTCTATTCCCCTGCATGCTGCTGTATTCTTAGTCTCTGTGTACCCTAACCTATCCCTTAACTCTCCCCCAGTTCCTCTTTTCACTGTGCTGCCCTTTTATCCTGGAAAGCTCCTAATTAAGCAGGAACTTTTGTAAATTGGGAGTAACATTGTTGATAAAAAGCCTGATACAAATATTTTTATAAATGGATTTATTACTAATTCCTTGTGTAACTGATTTGGCTTCAAGGTACAACATTGATTGTGCGGAAGACTTTAAAGGGTGCTTCAGTCTAGGATTTTGTATTTTTAAAATCTGTTTCCTGTGTACATTATAGATATTTTTTTAGTGTTGTTCCATCTCTAACCATTCCACCTCTGCCCTAGGTTACTTGCCCAACAGCATCCATGCAGTGGAAGCAATGCTGGCTGCTGCAAGCATTGGTGCCATCTGGAGTTCCACATCCCCAGACTTTGGCATTAACGTGAGTAGCCTCAGTGCCCGTGCAGAGCAGCCCCTCGCTGTGTCTCAGAGGAGTGTGAGGGTGATAAATTCGGGTGGCAGATGGATTCTGTTCCCTTCAGTCTTGCTGCCACCTCCTGGCACAGCCGAGTACTCCGGAGCTTTTCCAGCTCCATGAACTGCACAAACCCTCTCGCTTTCAGTTGTCAGTACTGATTTTCAGCTTGGTGATTTGAATGGCTTTAGCTACTCACTGTTGGGATATTTTCACATGGACTCCATGGTCTCGGTGAGCTTTTATTATATTAAATATGCAAATGAGCAGCAGTGCAACGGAGTTGTCTGAGGCTTGGCTCTTCTTCCCAAATCCTGCCCCAGGCTGCTTAGCCACACTCCAATTTCTTTGCCTAAGTCGTCCCATCCTTTGCCTCCTGTGAGGGTAACTCAGCACCACCCTGGTTGGTCTTTTCCACAAGGCTTTATTTGACAACAGTGAGGAATTTCATGTTAATATCACTAACCTGATTAACTCCTTTTATTGTAGAAATAAATGCTGTGTGTGAAATCATGACATCCAAACTGATGTGCCCTGGAAGCTTTGGGAATATATTCTGCTTCCTTTGGGAAGTTTTTAGCACACATCAACAACAGATATAAACCACTTCTAGGAGGGGGTATTGAACCTTTCTTCTGCCTAAAAGTTTACATGTGAGAAGTGTAGTGTTTGTGCATTTCACAGTGCAGAGATCAATGTTTTTAGATAATACCCTCAATTTTTGGTGTTTAACCCCAGTGGCTGGGAAAATGTATGGAACAGTCCCTCCTGGATTAGCACTAGAGGGCAGCAGCATTCCATGTTCTTACACTTGAAGGTCTATCATTGGGGAAAAAAAATGATTAAAAAAATCATTACAGCATGTAATGATCAATCTGTTCTACAAATATTTTCTGCTTGCTCAGAAAATGATGGTATAGAGCATTTTCCGTGCCATGTGATTCGATCTCTTATCTGGGGGAAGATTGTTCACTTTACTTGCATTACAAAGGACTGGGGTATATTTTCTGTCCATGTTGGTGTGCTGTTGTTTTCAGTGCCCAGCTTTTAGGTTTTTATGATAGCTTTTTAATGAGACTTGGCCTTGGAGCTGCAGTGCCATCAATATCATTTATTTTCCTTTGGCAGCATGTGCTGGCATGAATTCAGATCCTAAAATCCTGAGGGAGATAAGCAGAGGCCCTCAGAGACGTTGGCTTCCACCCTAAGGAAAAGCTGTTCCTCCTGTGAAGTTGCATTAGCCTTGTTAATATAAATGAAGATTTTTGTGCTTGGAGAAACAGCGTAGCATTTTCAACATTTAAAGTCCAATTGTGTATATATGTTTTGTGAAGCTCAGAAATGTCACCCCTCAGAACTGCCTACACACTGCAGGCTCTGAATGCCATCCCTCCAAAGGCTTCAAGCATTGAGGAAGTCTGCTGTCAGAGAAGCACCGAGCTCCCTCCCACGCACAATGCCACTCTTGGCAGCTGCTGCTTCATCTCTCTACTCCCTGTTATCCATTTCCATAAATTAATGGGAAAGTGGTGCTCCGTGGCCTGTGCATGAGAAATGGTTGGGTAGATAAGTTGATAAAGAAGCTCTGCTCCCACAGCTGGGTGAGGAGCCTTTGGTGAGCTCCAGCACAATCAGTGCAGCTCCATTCATGGGGCCCTGCACAGTTTTTTTGGACTGAACTGGAAGCTCATGGAATAGGATGAGCCATATCTGCTACACCTGAGCTTTTTGTGGAAGGAATTCCTTGCTGAGCCATCTGGTTGGATTAAAGTTCCAGTGTAGCAATTACACGTTCCATCTGCTTGTACTGCCTTCATATCATATCAGGCTGCCCTGTGGGATTTGATCCTGCCAGTGCTGATGAATCTGACTGGGTGTGTTAGCAGATTTGGTAGGACCCTGAGAATTGGAGCCATCTCTGCTACTGATTCACACTTCCCTTCAGATTTGATTCTTCTGTTTAGAGTACCCTTAGTGCTCATTGGTCTTAATTTTTAAACATCAGGCAGCATGGAAATGGGATGTGTGTGCTCTGCACTCAGCATGGGGATATGCACACACACATAAATGCACACAGCACGTGTGTGGCTGCTTGGTCTGTTCCTGGAAAATGGTGTGAAGAAGGAGGTATGAGAATATACCCAAGAAGCAGGAAATTCAGCTTCATGCTCCCTTAGAGAATAACTGTAATGTATTAATTAAATCTCCATTTCTGGGTTTGTTAGGTAACATGTTAGGGGCTTCTTGAAAACCTTCTTCTGTCACCAGAACAGATTGTGGTGATTTTTTGTTTTCGAGTAATTGATAAATTTGAATGTCAGTGCATTGTCACTGTATTTTCTTATAATGTGAACAAGGAAAAAGAAATACTTCTTTGATAGGAGGGAAAGCTGTTAAGTGACATTCTCAGCACATACATTTGTATTTAGCCATATCCTTGTACCTTACCTGTGGTGTTCAGTGAGCTTTCCTGAGGAGACTGCATGGGGACATTGTCAGGACAGGACTTCTGGCCTTTTTCAGCAGATTTTTTTGCAATGCTGAGCAGCCCAGCTTGGAAAGGAGTTTAACAGACATGAGTTGATGGTGATGTTTTTGCTTTCATCTTCTGATTTGGTAATAATTTGTTTCTCATTTTGGCTGCAAAGTAGAGGGCAAAATAGAAAACAGAGGAATAAAGAATGCTGGGAAGAATAAGCAGATGACTCAAGTCTGATTTCAGCAACATGATTTAGGAGGTTGTTCTTGAACAGTTAGCTGACAATTTTACAGTATTGTGTAATCTTGTAGTTCTTAATGCTTCAAGTAATGGAGCTAGAGAGGTTTGAACATCAGTGTGCTGAGAGCTTTTATTGAAAGGATTTGCTTCTTGCTGCTGAATACAAAAAGATCCATTTCTGGTAGGCTGCTGCATGCAGTGTACATGGAAAAAAGTAAATGCCAGAAGGGTTTTCATCTCAAATAGAATGATAGCTGTGGTAAATTCCTGAACACAGTGTAAGCTGGAGGAAACACCTTAAAATTTAGCATTTGAATGTGTTGTGCTGCAGAGATTCTGAAGGAGCTGGGGTATCTTTTGTTGGTAGTCTGTGGGTGTTCAATATCAATTTATTTTGTTAAAAACAGTGGTGATGTTTCCTTTGTTAATGGTGGCAGAACAAAGCTGCCAATTCCTGCGAGGGGCCACCTCATCACATAAATGTCTCCCCCAAGACTGGTGTTTGTTCCCCCCAGCAGCCTTGGGGCACGTGGAGCCCCTTCCTGCAGGTGCATCCAGGAGTCCTGTGCACCTTCATGGGGATCATTGCCCAATTCCTGCTCACATCACAGCTGCTTGTCCTCTTTACATGAGTCTCATCTGACTTGCAAGGCGATTTTTTTAGCTGTTTAGAGGACTTTGTGAGCTTGGCTCTTCCATAAAGGATGTGGTGTGATCTGTGGGGGTTTTAGCATTGGTTGCTCTGTTTGGGGGTCATGAAAGAGAGTGTTGCAAACCTGTTGTGCTTCAGAGATCTTGTGTGAGTGAAAGACAAGCAGGCAGTCTTTTAACAGCTCTCTTGTTAATTCCTGTCCTTACTCCTTGCTTGAATTGAAATTTGCATTTAGCACCCACTGAAGTTTCCTACTGTAGCAGTTAATTTCATGTTTTTAACACATTTTTCTCTTTATCCCTAGGGGGTACTGGACAGATTTTCCCAAATTCAGCCTAAGCTCATCTTCTCTGTCGAAGCTGTTATATACAATGGCAAAGAACACAACCACTTGGAGAAGCTGCTGAGGGTGGTAAAAGGTATTTCACTGCATCCCACCTGGTCTGTAGCTCTGTGAGCACTCAGAGCCACTGCTTGTTGCTGTCCTTCCTTCTTTACAGTGTCACTGTGGCCACTGAGATTTTCAGAACAGATTTGAGTAAAAGCTGAGTGGTCTTTTCTGTAGTTTTACCAGTCTTCTGCTTGTTTAACTTTAATAGATCATCAGAAATTAGCCAACAGGAGAATGGGGGCTGATGATGGTGTTTTTAAGCTCAAGCAAAGTGCTGCTGAAGACAAATGGGGAGGCATTGCAGCACTAAAGCTTGCAGATTTACACATAAAAGGCTGGCAGCATTGAGGAAATTACATCTTGGGTAACAATTTAGTCTTTCTGGGGTTTCAATACTCAGTGCATCAAAATGATTTCTGTTACTTAGTGCATTACACTGTATGATTCAGTCAGGCAGAAAAGACCTTTGGTTATGTAACTCAAGGTAGGAAATAATTCTTTTCTTCCTTCTTCCAGGGCTTCCAGACCTGAAAAAAGTGGTGGTGATTCCATATGTATCTTCAAGAGAAACCATAGATATTTCTAAGATCCCAAACAGGTAATGGGAGCACTACTGGCTACAGAGGTGATTTTATACATGAGCTGGGGTAATGCTTTCAGAAAGTTTTGAAATGTTGATTTTCTTCTCCCCTTCTTATGCAGTGTCTTTTTAGAAGACTTCCTTGCCACTGGGAAAGGAGACCAGGCTCCCCAGCTGGAGTTTGAGCAGCTGCCTTTCAGTCATCCTCTCTTTATCATGTATTCCTCAGGCACCACAGGGGCACCAAAATGCATGGTTCACTCAGCAGGGGTATGTCCTCCCTCCTGGAGCTGCACTGTCTGTGCTTAACTGCTTGGGTTATGTTTTTCCTTTAACACTGTCACACCATGATGTATTTTAAGGAAGAATTGATTGCTAACAGTTTTTCAGTAACTTGCAGTGAACCTTTTTATTTGCTAGTGGCTATTTGAAAGCGAGTGTGGATTGATAAGGATATAAAATACATTGGTTTAGAGGTCAGTATGGAGACCTTTCAGAATCCAGGTGTTTCCTGGGAGCAAGTGTCATTCACAAAAGCACCAGTAGAAGTGGCCTGGCTGATACTTGAAGAAGAAAAATCAGAACTTGAATTGAACTTGAATTGGGTGTCGTGTACTGATTTTTGGACACTGTTAGCTTGAGGCCTGTAGGGAATTTTTGCAGTTTTTGTTATCTAGATAATTTTTTACCTTGAACTTTACTTCTTGTTTATCAGTTCAGTATATGTCATCCTCATGAATCCTTTTTTAAAGGAAGGAGGCCAGAAGCCTGGCATCTCCTTGAGTGTAGGTTTAGCTTTGTATGGGAACTTTGTTTTAGGCAGTGTCTTGTTGTGGCTAAAAATAATGTCTGATATTGGTGCCCCTTGCTCACATGCTTTCTACTTGTTATTGATGTTCTGAAGCTCTTGAAGTAGAGGAAGTGACTGCAGCAGTGTTGAAACTTTAATTCTGCTGTAATCCTGAATAGAAGGCAGGTTTTTCTTCCATTTAAGGCAGGCAGGATGTGTTGTCTGGAGCATTTGTACCAACGTGTATAAATGGAACTGCACAACTTTTAGCCAGAGTCCATCATTTCTGCTGTTTGCTCTGCAAGTCAGGATGAGCATCCTGCAGGGCTGGGTGGCCTGAGGGCAGGATCCTTTGATGCTGTGCCCACAGTTTGTGTGTTCTTGCCTCTCTTTGATGGCAAGGGCTGGAGGATTTGCCCACAGACAAATCCCCTGCTGCCTGTAAACACTCTGCTTTATATATTATCAGTAGGAGATCATTGCAGGCAGCACGTGATGTACAAAATGATCCCTTTGGGACACAAATCCAATGTTTGTGAAGAAGAAAGGAGGTGGATTTTGAAGTTTGACAGCTGTTTTGAAGCTGTGCTGGCTTTAGACTGGTTAAGTACTTGCAGAGGTGGATTAGCAAAAACAGGACAGGTATTTTGCTTAGTGATGGGTGATAAACAGTAGAGATGAAAAATAGCTGTAGATCAGACAATAGCACTTTACTCTTGCAAAGTTCTCTCTTTTCCCATGTTACCTGCATTAGCTTGCCCTGAATCATGACTCTGCTCTCAGCTGAATCAAGCACAGAGCTACCTTAAGCTTTAGGTCCAGACTACTCATCCTTGCTGGGGAGGAGAGCAGGTGATGGATGGATGGATGGATGAATAAGATCTGTTGTTTGTGATGATTCTGTTCCCACTGAGCAGCTCTGTGGTGGTGCAGGATGATTTTTTTCTGGTGCTAACACCTCTGGCCTACAAGCAAATATTGCTGCCTTAGGGACCTCAGTGTTTGCATGCATTTTATGTCAGTTTGAATAGGGCCTACACAAAGTCCATGCAAATAAATTCTTAGATGTCTTTTACACACTTGATTGGGTTTGTCTGTTTGTTCTTGGCTTAATCTTATTTCCACTGGAATTAACAGGATGATTCGCATTGATTTGATTTTAAAAAAAGCAGAATTAGCCTGCTGTCTTTGTTTTATTTTCCAGCCTTAGATTAAACCAAGTGTGTTTTTGGTAGTGAAAACAGCAAGAAGAGATGACATTTTGGTGAAGACATTTCAATTATTGCTTATTTATAGTGTGCTTCATTGCTGTTTTGTTACTGTACTGATTTCAGATGCCAATAGGCAGCTTACTTTAAATTCACAACTCAGTTTATCTAATTGTGCAGTATGGTTCTGGTCTGTTTTCTTGCTATACAGTGATATGACATAAATAAATAAAGAAAATGAAGCCAGGTCATGGGAGATGATATAAAAAAAGGTGGCTCAGAGGTGTAGGATTTTTTTTTTTGATCCCAGAAACAAAGCTGTATGGTTTTGGCCAGTTGGGTGTGCTACAGAAAGATGTTACTAATGGTTATTCTTTAGTCCTAAAAACATTGGTTCTTCTTCTTGCCTCATTCATACCAGGCCCCTTTCCAGTTATTCCATGTTCCCAGCTATCTAAGGAGAGAATTTTGGGGTAAAATCCTCTTCAGTTCATGTCTGTCCATCTCAAGGACTTGCAGAGCTTGGGCTTGAACCTCTGCACTGCTGCAGATTCCTCATGCAGCTGCAGGCAAATCACCTGGAGGTTGTTTTCATGCTCAGACTCTCCCTGAACACTGCTGCAGAACACTGCTGCTTTGGGGCCAGCCCTGAGTAGCTGCTCCTGGCTTTCTCAGCTGTGTAAGTGCTTAGCTCTGGTCCCTCCTGGGCCGTGCTGGGGCTCAGGAGCAGCTGTGCCTGGACATTCCAGATGCTCAGCACTCCACCAGCCCTGTGTTGGTCCCAAGGAGGATAAGCAAACCAGGGAGTTTTATCAGCTGCCAGATCTGTTGTGAAGTGATAAATGCTTGGGGTTTATTTGGAGGGTTGTAAAACTCCTGTAAAAAAACAAGTCCTATAAATTAAGAGAGCATTTTGGGCTGTGAGTTCTTTAGAATAGCTCTGCCTTCTCTCGGAGTCCCTTTGTTTCCAGCCTGAGATGAACCAGGTTTTGCAGGCAAATTGTTCAAAGCCTGTACCTAAAGTCATTGTTAAAAATCCTCTTTTGGTTCCAACACTGTAAAGTAGCAAAAACTAAACAAAGGAAAAAGAAAACCAGTATTTATTTTAATTGAATACGACTTTTAATTTTGCTGTTTTGTGTGGCTCTTCCAGAATTTCCTGCAGGGACAATGTGCTTTCCTTTATAAATGCAGTAATTATGTTAACACCTGCAATTCTTTTGGCAACCTTAACAATTCAGTTCGACACAGTGTTTGTAAATCCCGATTTTTTTGGGTGATTTTCAGCTGTAGAAGATGGTAGCTGTAGCTAGATGGCAGCGTTGTGACAGCTGAAGGTGATAAAACAGCAGTAGGTGAATTGAGACCTGGCTCCTTTGAGCGGTGAAGTGAAAATAAGATTTACTCCTTTATTTTTATTTAATGTTTTCTGCTTTTTCTCCCGAAGCGTGTGCCAGTTTTATGACTCTCCTTTTTCATTTCGAATGTTTATCTGTAATCTGTTTTCTTTCAGTGTAAATCTTGTTTCATGCTTATGAGGCTCTTAATAGTTTCACTATGACTCCTTGCATAAATGCAAAAACCATTTTTTATTTTAACATCGGCTACATTAATTTGTCACTGCAGTGAAGTGACTTAATGAAGTAGTCTGTAAATTTATTTATCCTAGCAAGTTATGCTCTAATGATGATCAGGAAAGTGGTTTAGCAGCATTTCCAACAAAAGGAAGTAATACGTTTAAGGACATTATTAATATTGATGCTCTGAGCAGTGAGACATTTCACATTTCTTGTCACTCTAGTGTTTACAAGAGATCTGTATTGTCAGGTCTTTTGTCTCCTAGATGCTAATAGATAAGATAATATGGATAGATAGTGCTAATGTTTAGCAGCTGCTGCAGTTTATAGCAGCTCTCAGTGCTTCACTCCTGCCATTGCCCAAATACACTGAAAATGAAACTGTCAGAGGGCCTCTCTTGGAAAGCCTGCTGTTAAAATGAGGGTCTACATGGAGTACTCTGCAACTCTGATGGCTGTGTGGAGTTGGAAGGGAAGGAAGTTGTTTATTCCATGGATTAAGAGTGATGTGCAGTGGGAATTGCTGAGGTCTAATGAGAGAGGCTGAAAAGTTACGTGAGAAAATGAGGAATGCAATTGCTGCTGCTGTTAGATAGGCCCTGGGATTTACTTCAGTTGTAGTTAAAGGAAATCCTTGCTTTAATCCTGGAGTACATGCTGCAAGGTATTGACTATGTTAGTATTTTTAAAGTCCTAATGTGCTGTCAGAGTTTTGCTTTTCATTTATGTGATCTTGTATTTTGCTTTCCCTCTTTTTCCAGGGCACCCTAATACAGCACCTGAAGGAACACATCCTTCATGGCAACATGACCAGCAATGATGTGATTATGTACTACACAACGGCAAGTGGGGCTTAAGGCATTCTCCAAAACACTGTAATATGTTTTTCCTATAAAGATGGGACAGCTTTTCATACAAATCCACAAGTGTTAAATATTTTTACTGCAAGGGATTGTCATATCTGAGTTGAAAAAATCGGGTGAAATAATAAAATGCAACAGGGACCTTTCTGATGAAAGGTCAAACCCATGTTAAATGTTTCTGACCTAGCTGGTGAGGAAAATGGATTGATTTTTAGTCTCTTAGGTTTATTGATCAAGCTGCCTCATCAATATCACCTACAAATCAGATTCCACCTTCCTGCAGGGCTAGGTCATACTGAAGATGAGAATTTCTGTCATGTCTCTGTTTTGGTTGTGAGGAAAGAAGCTGCCCATCTCTAAGCTTGATAAAGGAAAGGGGGTAAACCTCACCTGTGTGGAGTTCAATTATGTGGTGGGGGGGTTTTTTCCAATGCTGGCATTAAAAAAAAAAAGATTCCTAAGACTTCTGTGACTCTAGCAGTTTGAGAAGGCTGATGTCTTTCCTCATGAGTTCCTTTCTGAACTTTAACATGACTAGTCAGTCTGGAATATCTCCATGGAGGGATCATGGTAATTGCCTTGTCTCAAAGTTGTCCTGTCTCCTGACTCGTGCTTTAGAGCTGTGTGTGCAGGGAGGCATGGAATCCCCATCTCATTAGGTGTTTGTAAGGATCAGTTAGATGAACATCCATCAGGAGCATGCAGCTGATGCAGTCTTGGGACAGGTGAGAGGATGAGCAGAGCTTCAGCTGTATTTGCTGAGGCTTAGATAATATGATCAGACAAAATCAGCGGTGTGGGTTTAACAGCAGGAAAACTTCAGGCAAGGGAAGTGGAGGGGAAGGTGGCACCTCTTTAAGTGAGGGCAGGGATTGTGCTTTGGTCCAGCTTCTGCCAAGATCTGCACCAGTCCATCCTTTTAGAGTTGCCTGTAGCCCCTGTGCCAGGAGACAGCTGTGCTGGAGCTGCCAGGACTGCAGGCAGTGAGCTGACAAGACTCATGGAGGTTTCTTCTCTCTTCCAGATTGGCTGGATGATGTGGAATTGGCTGGTGACTGCACTTGCTACAGGAGCTTCAGTAGTCCTGTATGATGGATCTCCTCTAATTCCTTCACCAAATGTGCTCTGGGACCTGACTGACAGACTAGGGTATGTATCCAGGGTTAAATAAAGGGTGATGGCATTGGCTCCTGTCACAGTGACCCAAGCAACCTCACTAAAGGTGTTGTTTTCTTGGTCAGGAGCTCACACACAGCATGACACAGTTTATCTTTTGACTCAGGCTTGAGTGGAACTGCTCTTAAACACTTGTACTAAAACATTTTTTGAAAGAGCAGGAGAGACAAAGAGCTGATTGTTTCAAATTTGAGTCAGGTATTAGAATTCCAGGCAAACAAAGCCTTTTGGTTCAATAGTTTTCAAGAGCAGCCTTTTCAAAAGGCAGTAATTGGGAGCAATCTGAGGAGTAATTTCTCAGCACACTCAGAACTTAGTAAATAAGAATTCTTTTTTCAAGCAGCTCAGCATAAGATTTTAATACAGAACTTTGACTTAAAGACATAAATTGACTGGAAAGGCTCAGCAGGGTTGCTTATATTTTCATATTTTTCTTTTTAATCTATAATGCCTAATTCATGCTGATAAGCTGTTCAGTAATTGTTTTATCCCATTCTTTGTGCCTGAAAATGCTCACAGAACCCTTTCTTGAAGCCTAGAGAAATGGCAGGTAGCAGATAAACAGCTGTAAAACCCTGTGATTGCATTTAGCTTTGTACACTTGGTTAAACTTTTTTTTTTTGGATTTGTTTTGTAACTTTCCTATGTTGCCAACTGGATGTCAGGAGTAGATTTGAATTTTAATACCAGTGAAACGAGTATCATTTTTAATTGATAATTAAAATTGTTTGTGGTGGAAAGTGGATGACAAAAGATTCACTTTCTGACTCTGCATAATTAATAATTTAAACTTCACTTGTCTTTTGTGACATGTAATATTTAAAGACTGACATTTTGTCTCTGGCTATTATAACTGAAGCTTAATGCCAAGTCAAAATGCTTCCAGTAAAAATAAAAAAGCACAAAAGAAACCTACAGACTTCAGCCACGCTTCACCCCACAAAGAAACCCTGGTAGAACAACAGACAAAAAAATGCGAATTGAGGAAAAAACCCAGCTTATTTTTAAGCATTGTTTCCACATGCCAAAAGCAAGTGAAGATAAATGTGTCTGCATGTCTCACTTTTGTAATCTGGCGCTAAAAGCGGTGGCCATCTGGGTGCTACTTCATCATGCAGTCTGTTCCCAGCTCACTCATATGTTAAATATGTAAAAAAAAAAAGGCTTCAACATGTGAAGAGCACCTTATTCTCTGAAGATGCACCACACTTCCCTTCAGAGAGCATATTCTCAGGGTATCATCAGGATATCTCATCCTGCGTGGCAAGAATGACTCAAGTGGACATCCATTAATGATCTGTGCAAGGGAATTGGGGGGATGGTGACTAAATGCAGTTATGTAGCATTTGGAAGGAAATAATCGGAGATTTGGCTCTACATGTGCTGTAGAGGAAGTGTCAAAGAGCTTAAAATAGAGAAGCATTTTGTATTCTAATGTAAAATAAGCACTGATTTGAGGCATGGAAGGAAAGTGAGATGTTACACAAGAGTAAAAATAGTTCACATGATTGGGGTACAGGGTAGCTGAGGAGCAGTGGGCTCTCATGGTGGAAGGTTCCCTGCTCATGGCAGGGGTCAGAACTAGATGATCTCCAAGGTTCCTTCCAGTCCAAACCATTCTGTGCCTCTCTGGTGCCCTTCCCATGTGCCTGATAAATTGCTCTATGCACTGATGTGTTTGTGCAAGGAGCCTGTTCCTACCTGAGAGGCGAGTCTTCCACCAGAATGGCCAAGGAAGACACCCCCCTTTCCTTGCCTGGAACAGTGTCCTACCTTCCATCCTGCCTTTGGAGTAAAAGCCAACCTGGCAGGATCTTATTTAAGCTCTGCTGGTGTTGGTATTGCCCACACTCTGCACTCAGGCTGTGTCCCTTATCCTCATCTGTCTCTGGGCATTTTCTTGAGTGAGTTTATTGGTGTAATGTAAAATGAATCAGCAGAAGGCAGGTAAGAGGATTTCCTGACTGTCAGCAGGAGCATTAAACTGGCACTTCCATTGTCAGATGGAAAAAACACAGCTTTTGTTTCAAGTTTTAATTGTGTTGTATTGAAGAGCTCTAAATACACCTTGCAAGGGCAGGATTGAATTGTTCAGTTGGGCCAAATTTCCTGCTGATTTAGGTACAAGCAGCTCAGGCTTTCACCAGTGGAAACTGAGCAGGTATCTCCAGAAAATCACTGGTTGCTGTCCCAGAAAAAAGTAATTTTCTTGTCAAACTGTGCCCTGAAATGGCCAAGTTTTTCTGTGTAAGAGTGTACCAAGGCACTCCTGGAAAATTATGGCCCATTAATCAAATAAACATCATAACATTTTGTGATGTCTTTGGAGCAGTTACAAATTCCTGTAAACGTAAGTGAATGTCTTTGTGAGATGGGAAAGCTCTGCTTAATATTTAAAGATAGAGTTAAAAGTTTCAGAGCTGCAGAGATGACATGTGATCTGACTGATTCTGATAGTTCAAAAGGATGTGCCTTGCACTTAGAAAGCTTTAAGAGGCTGCATTGTTTGTCTAATCCACATACAGAGTGTGTAACAGCCTCTGCTTACTGCAGTGGGAATTGCAGGTCTTTAGAATCTTAGCATATTTAAATATACAAAACATGTGAACTTTTTTTTTTCCCTCTAGGATCACCATCCTTGGAACGGGTGCAAAGTGGCTGGCTGTGCTAGAAGAGAAAAATTTAAAACCATGTAAGCTTCAAAAAGCTGGTGAATCCCTTCTGTCCTCCCTCCTACCTTTCCTCTCCTGGTTCTGGCTCCCTGTCTTGTTGCAGTCCTTTATGTAATTATTCTGGACTGTAGTGACAAATAGTTCCAAACACGTGCCAAAATTCTGCCTTTAACCTGTGTTTATTTTCTCCTTTTTAAGGTGAAACACACAATCTCCAAACACTCCACACTATCCTGTCTACAGGATCACCTCTCAAATCTCAAAGCTATGAGTATGTCTACAAACACATAAAAAGCAGTGTCCTCCTGGGATCCATTTCAGGTGAGGCTTTTATGCAGCAGCATCCCAGTAATTCTGATTGCCTGTGCAGTTCCTTCCTGCTTGTTTGTGCTGTGTGTTTGGGAAAGCTTAAGCCTTTGGATCATTTGGGATTGGTTATAGTTAAACTGGAATGAGCTGTCTTTTTTAGTGCTGAGGTTTTTCTGCATAATTCACTGTGCCATAATGAAACTCAGGCACTCCAAAGTGGTTTTGGTGGATGTTTTGGATTTTAAGTATGATCATTTATTTTGACTGGCTGTCCTTAGGGGTGGCAGGGTGAGATCAAGCAAAGAGTCTATTAACCTACAGAACATACTGTTCTGCAAATAGCTGACTTTAGCAGAAAATACCTCTTGGAGAGTTCCCATTTCAATTCTTTTGTGCCAAGTAATTGGCACTGCAGACAGACTTTTTTTTGTAGATTATATAATTAGAGAAATATCAGGCCCCCATGCTGTGCAGTTTGTTGTGAGCAGTGCTAGCTGAGGCAACTTCTGGTCACGTAAGATCCACCACAGCACTCCTCATTTTGCTTTGTAACAAGGACTGACTTTTTCAAAGGGCTTTTTAACTCAGTTTGATTTTTAAAATATACCTATTGTGCTACTGAAGTTATCTCAGACTCTGGGCTCAGTAAGAGTAGTGCTGAATCTAGAACTTGCTACTACAGACATTAATAGACTCAAATGCAGAAGCCTATTTTTGAGAAAAGCTAACTTGATTGATTTGTGTCTTAATTCTCTTCCATGAAGTCCTAGAAAGACTATAAATATTGCAGTTAAGTAAGTACTTTGACAGTATCTATTTTTCTTAAGATAACTGTTCATCCTGAAGGCCTGGCTCCCCTCCTCCCATGCTGATAAAGTATAAAAGCTAAGTAAATGTTGAGTGGAATAGCTTGGCTGGTTACTTTAAACTAATGAAAACAAACAAGAGAACATTTCTAAGTAATTCTGTAAATATCTGAAGTCTGTAAAGCGGGGCCTGTTTATTTTCTCTCTCCTATAAATGGAAATTTCCTTAAATGAGATTAAAGAGACCGTTGAAAGGAGAAAAGTTACGCCTTAAGGGATAGTTCTGCATGAAAGGCATGCACATATAACAAGATACATAAAGTAAGGAAGAAAACCTTTTAATAAAAGTCACAACATCCTAGATAATGCTCTTTGGTCTGTGCTATTTAGTGTGGATCAGAAGCCTTTTGGCAAAGGTTGGCAGTTGGCTGTTCCAGAGTTCCTATGCGGTTTTCTTGTTTGCTTTTTCCAAAAAATGCTGTGTATTCTAAATGGATTTCTTTTGTTGTAGGTGGAACAGATATAATTTCATGTTTCATGGGTCACAATGTTACAGTTCCAGTTTACAAAGGAGAAATTCAGGCCAGGAATCTTGGAATGGCTGTAGAAGCATGGAATGATGAAGGTACTTATGATCCAAAATACTGTGCACACTTAGAAAATACTGTAGCTAGATAATCTTAACTTCAACAGCAAGTAATAAGTGTAGATGCTCTTTGCTTTGTTACTGTTATTTACAGAAAGGAAATGTGGAAAATACCTTTTTTTTGTCAACAGGAAAACTAGTTTGGGGTGAAAGTGGAGAGCTGGTTTGCACCAAGCCTATTCCCTGTCAGCCCACACACTTCTGGAATGATGAGAATGGAAGCAAATACAGAAAGGCTTATTTTTCAAAATTCCCAGGTATGCAATGAAGGCCTCTGGATATTGCAGACTGGCCAAGGATGCAGACTGTAAGGGAGGGCACAGGTTTATTTGCTGCTGCCCAGTGACAGCCACAGGTGCAGTTTTGATTCCCTGTTTCCAGGATGAGAACTCCAAGGTGTTTCATAATATCTCACCGTGTTTTCTTGTGCTTTGTTTTGAATAGAGATCCAAAAAACACCAGTAAGGATCTCTGCAAAGCTCTAATCCCATTTTGCTGCTGCTCTCATTAGGCAGATGTGCCTGTCAGGCTGCAGTGCAGGCACAGGCTGCTTGGCACGGGTGTGAAATGGAAATGCTGAATAGGTCAGGTAGCAATCAGCTATTAATGAGTGCTGCTGCACCTCTGCCAGGCTGCTCCTGCCTGGCTCCAGGAGTGAATCCCAAGGGTAAGTGCTGACCTGCTACCTCATTAGCATGAGGATTAAATATATATTAAATACACGCTGCCTCAGACATGTGTATTCTGCATCCTTAGCCTTTACAGAATAAAGGAACAGGCACCTGTGGGCCAGAGGCTTTTCTTGGCAATGTGGAGGACTCTGCTCATCCAGGGCTTTTCCTTATGTGGCACAGCAATGCCAAAATCCCTGGTGCCTCTGGGGCAGGGATTTTTTAGGAGCAGGATCTCCAGCTGCTGTTTTTCAGATGTGGAAGCTTTTTTGTTTTAATAAATAGCAACAATACAGAGTGGACTCACAAGAAAAGTCAGGATGTGCAGCAGGAGATAATCATACAGGAAAACTGAAGAATGTGAAAGTTGCAGTCTGCATGTAAGCCTGACACCACTAAATAGAGAAAAAAATAAGCTATGTGACAGTTTTAAGACTGAAATCACTGAGGTTCTGTCTGGACCCCTTTTGTGTCTTTCCTTGTGAATGCACTTGAGATTGTTACAATTAAGTTAGAAAATGGTCTTAGGTGCAAATAACTGAGGTTGGTATTTTTCCTCAGAAAAACTTGAGTAGAATGGGGTTGTACTTCTGCTTTTGGTAGGCTGCTGTGGCAGTATCAGTCTTAAATAATAATGAAAAGTCAAACTTGATTTTGCATTAACACAAATCAAGAACAGTAAGCAGAAAAACTCCCTAGGGAATGGTTGATACCTATTATACAAGCCCAGGAAGCTTCTTTTAAAGAATTGTGCATAATAAAAAGGATCAAGAAAGACAATGAATCAAGGTGGGAATGTTGTTACTTTTGTGGAAGATGCTTTCAGTAATTCAGAATGTGGTGTTCAGAGCAGCTATTCACTGGCTTTGTAAGGAATGCTGTGTAGTCATGCAAATGAGCAATCAGAAGATAACCTGGGCTTTGATCCTAATTTCTGAGCTGCTCCTGGGTGTGCTGGTTCTTTACAGTGAATGTGGTGTGGATTGTTTGGGTAGTTCAGTACTGTTACCCTGGCTGTGGGCAGATCTCAGAGGATATCTGTTGTATTTCTGTGTATTTCACTCAGTTAATGCCACTTGAGTTACACAATGTCTGCTGTGACTGGATGAAGAAGAAATCAGCTGCTTAACCTTTGCCATTCCCCACCAGGTGTTTGGGCCCACGGTGATTACTGCAAAATTAATCCCAAGACTGGAGGAATTGTCATGCTGGGTCGCAGGTATGGTGTTCTGGTGGAAGTGTTTGGAGTAAACCAGTGTTAAAATTTACAGTTCTCACCTTGGAGTAAAATGTACATGATTCTGCCACCCTTGTCAGCTTTATATTAATTTTATTAAATCCCATATTGTGGATTTCAACCCTTAAATTAATCAGAGCAGCTGGATTTGAAGGAAGGGAGCTCATTTTGAGGTTCCACCCCACTTCCTATATTTATGGAGCTTGGATTGAGAGTACAGCACATTCAAGGTGGTGAATTGGGGAGCTTTTGTGGTCTTGGCTTTGCCATCACCTTGTTTTACAGCAAAGCTTCATTACAGAAGATCAGGTATTGAGTTGTGCCTGTGTCAGTGATCACAGACATTCCAGATCACAATTGGGGCCGAGTTTACTGTTTGCATTTCAAAATTGCTGTTTGAAACAAAGCTGAGTGAATTAATAATGTTGCTGTTTTCTGTACAGATTCGTTCTAATGAGTAAAATGTCTTTTTGACTCAAACTCTCTTACAATTCTGTTTCTAATGTGCTTTTGCTTTCACTAGAGAGACTTGGTTAATTGCATCAATCTTTCCTCTTCATCAAGCTGTAATCACACTTTAATGTTTCTTTGTTTGTCTGTGATTTTTCAGTGATGGTACATTAAATCCAAATGGAGTAAGATTTGGAAGTTCTGAAATCTATAACATAGGTATGAAATCAACTTTCCACCTCTTCCAGCTATGACATTGTTGCCTTAAATCTGAAATTTAAGCATTATAAAGGTGATGGAAGGATTAAGTAAGAACAAACTTGCTGTTTTTCAGATGAGACAGTGCAGTGTATATTAGTATCAGTAAAATTTGATTTTTGCAAACTTAAACCTGGTTGCTTTCCTGAAGTATCTGTAGGGTGGGGGATGACTAGTTGGGATATACAAAAGCAACATTTTATGGAGCAGGTTTTTTTCTTTTTTCCCAAACCTGTCAGGCTTTTCTTTTTCCCCCAAAGGCAAGCCCTTGACACTGTTTTTATTGTACCTTTCCTGATAATTAGGAGTAGTTCTTGAGCTTGTGCTTTGTATTTCAAAGACTGTGCTGTGACAGGTGGGGAAACTGTCCCTGCAGAAGTGCTAACCTGAGCCTCGAGGACCTGTTGCCTCCTTGTCCTTGTGTCACCAGGCACTTTTAGTCTCCTCTCTGTGCTGCAGTGGGACCTGTGAGGAAAACCAGAGGAAATGGCTTAGTGTAAAACCTTACCTGTCCCAAAAGTAATAGCAAATTTTTGTTACCGACCCTAAACGGTCCTTAAACCTG
Source organism: Falcunculus frontatus (assembly GCA_013398115.1). NCBI lineage: Eukaryota > Metazoa > Chordata > Aves > Passeriformes > Falcunculus > Falcunculus frontatus. The sequence goes on from VZRV01002663.1 coordinate 1,489,788, forward strand.
GATTTTTACATAAGAGTTAAACTTCCAGTGCCAACAGAGTGCAGGATACCCCAGGCAGGCTCTATTTGCCTTAGCCCATGCACGGGAAGTGATTTTTTTGTTCCGTACAACCCCAAAAACCGCGCGTCCCGAGCGATCCCTAGATCCAGGTGCTAACCAGGACTTCATTTCCAGTGGAAGCCTTCGAGGAGGTGTCCGACAGCCTCTGTGTCCCTCAGTACAACAAGGATGGGGAGGAGAGGGTGATCCTGTTCCTGAAGATGGCCTCCAGCCACGCCTTCAGCCGCAGCCTGGTGAAGCGCATCCAGGACGCGATCCGCGTGGCGCTCTCGGCCAGGCACGTCCCCAGCCTCATCCTGGAGACCAAAGGCATCCCGGTATGTCAGGAGAAAGGCTGCCTACTGTTTTCTTTGTCACCTTGAATAGTAATTAAGGAGCACTTGTCACTGCTCTTCAAACCCACGTACGTGGAAATTTTAGCATCTCAAAAAAAGTGTATTCGAGCTTTATAAATAGTTTGTCTGTGTTGCCTAGCAACGTCTTTTCATCTCCTCTTCAGCTGAGTGTGTTTTTTTGTTTTTTAAATGGGTTGCGTTTTCTGGGTAATATGTACTTAAGCCTCTTGAATTACCTTTTTAATATTTTCTTTTAACTTTCGCTTTTCTGGCTGTCCAGAAGCATATTTTGGTTTTGTTTTCCTGTTATGAGTGACATTCTTAGGAAAGCTGAGAGTACTCAGCAAATTCAGAAAATCACTTTGTAAACCAATTCACTTTTACATCTGTTTAGCCACTTAAATGTAGCTCTATCACTGCCTTAACTGTAACAGTAATTAAAATGAAATTGTTGTGCTTATTCAGGGGGAGAAATCTGTGGAGCTGAAGGTTCTGCATGCTCAGTCTTTCGAAGCTGTGTTCTGCTAGAGCTCTTTGTATGAACTCTTTAGGTGCAATGTCTGGTTTTATAGCCCTCTGTGATGTTAGAGTCTCCTCAATGACTCTGAGCAGCAGAATGGGGGTGCAGAGTGTGGTTTTCCCAAGTCTGTTTCCACACAGGCTTGAATGTGTCTAGAGGAGACTTGAGACTTCAGAGCCAGGTGTTGATAGTGATACCCTGTTATTGCCAGTGTAGTGTCCATGTGGAAGTTCTGTAGGGTTCAGGGGCTACTCTGTGATCCACAGAGGAATCTGGTCCTGATCTGCTGAGTTACTTTTGTTTCAGGCTGCTGTTGGCAGGTAGTTCTTGTCTCAGAATGTCTTCCTTGCATGAGTGTAGAATCCTCCAAAGTTCCCATTTTCTGGGCTGTAACTCAGCTGTTCTGTGGAGTGTTGAACTTGTGAACTGTGTGAATCTCCTGAATGTACAGCAGGGAGGTGTTTGGGATGGGCTGCCCCTCAGGAGAGCCTGCTTAGATCATTAATTAGTTCACACATTGACTGAATTGAGTGAATTTTAATTACCTTTCAGATAAATGTGCCCGTGGTGAAGTGATCAAAGTTGTCTACCATCTTTCTTTAAAAGTTTTGCTTGGAAGGGAAACTGCCTATTTTCTGCTACTGTAAGAAATGTGCTTGAATCCTCATCTGAAAATACAGTCTGATCCTATATTCTGGTAGAAACAGAACAGCTGTGCTGAGGTGATTGAGTAACACAAAGCATGGTTTTAACAGGATATTCGGGTGTTAAAAAACATAGTGTGAATCTGTCTAGTTCTGTCCTGACCAGATAAACATTCTGCTCATCATCCACAGGATTTACTGATTAAAGCAAACTAATTTACTTTGAACAGCCTGATCTTTTTTTCAAGGGGGCAGTTCCCTTGCAGGCCACTGAGCTGTTCTGGTTTCTGTGCAAATAAGGTTGCTAATCACTGAGGAGAGATAGAAGTCATTGATTAAGGTGGCTCAGGAGGGGAGGGTTACGCGTAACTTCAGCAGATCTAATATGAAATAGTTTGATTTTTGTATCAAGGCAATAGTGCAGGAGTGTGGTGAGGATTATTTTGTGTGTCTCTGCATGGTCTCCAGTGATAAATGGTGGTGCCTGTGATGCCTCCTGCAGCCACCCAGAAACAGAGACTAGACAAGAGTAAGGGAATAAAGACAGGTATTTATTTGAAGGGCCTTCAAGGTACCCCCTGGGGGAGCCAGAGGCTGCTTCCAAAAAATGGACCCCAAGATGGACCCCAGGTCATGAGTTCTTCACACTTTTATAGGTTTGGATCATTTGCATATCAGGGTTAATTCTCCAATTAAAGCCCCAGTTTAATGATGTAACGCCCCTCAGCTTGCCCCCCTCAGAATCTTTGGTTTACACGTTTTGGGCCTAAAACCAGCCTGGCTGTCCTTGAGGGCAAAGCCTGGAGAGGCTTTGTTCTGTCTGCCCAGTACGAGAGAGCAGGAATTACAGGCTCCAAGGAACTTCAGAGTTACACTCTGAGCAGTACAGAACTTGAAAATAGAAAAGTTAAAACCTAAGGCATCACCTGGAGCTCAGGAGCTTCAGTGGCTTTGGAGGCCAGGACCAGCCTGGGTTCCTCCATCAGCAGGTTGAGCACTAAAGCAGGTGGGGTCCTGTTCCTAGAGCAGGCAGAGGGCATTGAGGAGGGATTTCTGTCCACTTCTCAAAGCTGCCACCCCCAAAATGTCTCAAGGAAGGGGCTCATAAAGCCTTGGTGCCCCTAAAAACAGAGATCACCCAAAATGGGCCTTGGTTGTTCCTGTTCACACTGGAGTAGATCTTCCTTTCAGTGTCAGAAATTATTGCTCTGATCTCAAGAGAAGAATAAGAGGGTTTTTTCTGCATTGTCCTTACTTTGAGTCACACAATGTAATAGAATTTGTGTGATTCATCAGTGGAGGTGAAGCCTCGGTTGGTTACAGTTTATTTTATTTGTTATGGTTTGGTTTGAAACATTTAACTGCAGAGGACCATTTAAGCTCAGTTTCACTTCACTCTTTTAGAAGAACTGTCCATTTCAGATAAGAAAATCATGGTTTTCTTCTTCCATTGCAGTTGTGCTTTGTTTTTTGAGCCCACCCTTAAAAGATTAAAAGTTGTTTGAAAATTGGATGTGTCAGAACATAAAAACCAAATATTTTTGGTGTTTATACCATGATTCTGATCTGGTTTTGTTGTTTTATATTTGAGCTTGATCATGTTCTCACAGAATTGCCAGTAGGAGTAATAAACTGACACAAGTGCTTTGAATTCTACCTACTCTTCAAGTGATTTTTCAGAAGAAAGTGCTTCAAGTGTAACAAAAGAGAAGGCATTCTGCTAAATTTTGATAGAGTTCTGGAGTTGGTGGGGGGTTTCATGAATATTTTCATAAAGCTACTACATGAAAAAAAATGTAATTTTATCTTTGCTGGTTTTGTTTTTCAGTATACAGTAAATGGGAAGAAAGTGGAAGTAGCTGTGAAGCAAATAATTGCAGGGAAAGAAGTTGAGCAGCGGGGAGCTTTCTCAAACCCAGAGGCTTTGGACCTGTACCAAAATATTCCTGAGCTCCAAGACTATTAAAGTCACTTGTTTGGGAGTTTTATTTTTTTGTGACTTTGTTCTGTATTTGTTTTGTATATACCAATACTGTATGTAAAGAAAAAGCTCTATTTAATACCAGTGGTTCTTTTAAAAGAAAAAAAATACTTCATGAAGTGCATTATGAAAGGCTTGGGTAAAGCTTAGCTCCCTTTTATTGGTTAAATATGCCATATACTTTGGAGTTTTTTCCAGCCTGGAAGGAGAAACCTGCCTGTTTTGATTTTTATATATATTGAGTGCATCTTTTCTGGTTAGATTTATGTCAGCAGCCCATCAAATGGGAGCACCAATAGTTGCAGTTGCAGATAGAATATTTCTTTCATTAAATGTTTGCTTCTTTTTTTTTTTAAAAAAACCTGGATTTTTAGCAACATTTTTCAATCCATGTGTTTTTCCCCTGTAAGGAATACACGGTGGTTTTAAGCCCTTGACCCTGAAACGTGCAAGTGTTCTCTGTGTAGTGTGCATTAAGGTGTTTTTATAAAGCCAAATCATAATGCACTAAACCCATTTGACTTGACTCGGAATAATTTCAGTCTTGAAGTATCTCATGGTACCTTTGAGGGTAATTGCTGCTTCATTTTGTGCTGTAGTCTTCTCATTGTTTTAAGCTGTTGGCTGAGAGACTTCTGGGGGCTCAGAAGGTGAGGGAGCATTTGCCTCCTCCTTACTCCTGGGGTAACTCCAGGTTATTTCCATGGAATTTACTGTCATTACTCTGGATTAACATAATTACAGTTGAGGAAGACATTTAGCAAAATGTTCCTTGGTTGAAGTCCTTTATTGGCTCTAAGGTTAGCTGAGGAATTCCAGGGTGTTTCTTTATTAAAAGCTGATGGGTTTTTGTAACTTTTTTTACTAAATGTCCTGTTGAGAGTGAGAGACCCCTTTTCTAGGTCTGTAACCCTCCGGTTTATAAAGGGAAAAATACTGTAATTAAGAAACTGAGCTTACTAAAACAGTGAAATGGAAGCACTAAAGTGTTTTGTTTTTCATAAAATACAGTTGCAGTAGTTGTACCAACCCTCTGGCATTCAGTGTCTCCTGCACTATTTGAATTTTGTGGGTGAAATATTATTGTACTTACAATTGTGTTGAATGCATTCAGCGTTGATAAAGAGTTAATTAAAAGGAATCAATTCTTTATATATATAATTATATATTACATATCTCAGCTGTTACTGTCTTTATTTTCTTTTTAACTGGATGTCATGAAATAATTTCTAGGTTAGGTTGTTACTGATTTAATGGGTTTAATCCAAGTCCAACTGAGTACAAAACTTTCTGTGCTGGTACTTTCTCTCCTGCACCAAGTCAGGCCATGCTGGTGTGATAAGATAAATACCAAGCACCCATTAGAAAAGTATAAAAAGGAGCTATCAAGCTGCCAATAACCTATGATTAAAAGTACTTTTAAATTCCTTCCCCTTCTGGCTTGCTATATATAAATTTTACATTAACTGTGACTTTATATTCATTAAAACTTCATTATATTGTTCTTTAATTCATGCAAAATGTCTGAGGTTTACAAAGCCCACAGATCCTTATTAATAAGTAATTTTGGGTTATTTCATTAATTAAAGATAGTTTAGAAGCACAGATACATTAAGAACATATACAATGCCTAGAGGCTGCTTTTTAAAATCCTTTATCATGCTGGAAACACCTGAGGAAGCTTCATTAAAGGGATATAATTTGATCTCTTGTTGTTGTCAGATGTTGCAAAGCTTTCCCCAGACATCAGTTACAAACAAAAATAGAGCACTACAGAAGGAAATCTATGAAAATGACTTTTTATGGCCATAAAGCCCTGATGGGTGCTGCAAACTGTGCTGGTGCCTCACCTAATGGAGGGTCTGTGTGGGTTTTGGAAGTGCTGGATGCTGACAGCTCCTGGAAATGATGAAGAGAGGAAGGTGGGTATTTGAAGGGTGGCTGTGGCAGAGCTGGGAGCGCTCTTCACCTGAATGCAGCTTCTCCCCTTCCTCATCCTCTCCTTGCATTTGCCTTTGCTTGCCCACGGTGCCCCGTTCCTCTGGCTGCTGCCACAGAGCTGTGAGCAGGGCTCCAGCTGGGGATGGGCCAGAACATCCCTGGCACAGAGCAGAGAGCTGCAGGCATCGTGGTTTCCAAGGGAAAAGCAGGAGCATCTCTCTGTGCCTGCTTCCCACCCAGGTGGGCTCTGCCCAGGGCTCAGCCGTGGTGTAACTGCAATTTAATGTGGATTCAGGGGGCTCAAAAATGTTATCCACAGGGTCTGGCCTGGCACTGAGCTCCTGAGGCCGTGGTTGTAGCAGCACAAACTCCTGTAAGCACCAGGCTCTGCTGAGATCCTGGGGCAGGAGCTGGGCAGAGCCCTGCAGGATGTGTGTGAGAGCCCATGAGTTGCTGACCTGCCTCAGGTTTTATCCAGGAACAGCAGAGGGATGCCTTGGGGGTGCCAGGATCTAACAATTGTACCTTGAGAGCATAGCCCTCTCCTTTTTTTTTTTTTTTGTTGCCTATTTATAACTCGAGGCTCGCAGTGTTTTGCCTGGAAAGCTCCATGTGCAGATTTTAGTGGGATGTGTGGCATGCAAATAGAGCTGGTTCTGGAAATGGCTTTAAGCTCTGACTTAAATGTTCAACAGCAAAGCAATTAGAGCAGAGGAACTCCAGGCTAGGTGCATTTCTCACCCAGTCCTCTGCAAAGTTGAGAGTGACTCTTGAATTATGTGGTGGAATCAGCTCATTTGCCCTTGGGAGATGTGGTTTTATCACTCCCCTCTTAGAAATGTGCTTTTGTCAGCTCCTGTTAGAGCAGGTACTTCCCCCTCCCACTGCCTTATGATTTCAATTAATTTCCCTGGTTAGTGGTGGTTCTCAACGAAATAAAATGAGCTGGTACACAGCAGCCCAAGCAGGGCACAGCTGATAAAATTGTTTATTGTTATGTGCAAGAGCAATGGGTTGTGTGAATTACTTATTCAGTGATTTTAAAAACACAGGTAATTGCCTGATGGAATTCAGCTTCCCTGGGGCCATTATTGTCTTTCAGTTTAGTGCATACATATTTAAAAGTATTTCATTTATGAGCAGAGCAGTCAGTCACACAGGTAAATGGGCGTTAAAATCACATTTAAAATGCTTTAGGAAGGAGTACCAGAGTCCGAGGCTGTTCTTGAGACAGAACTGTAGGGTTTTGGGTGGGGGGAAACTGGAGTTTGTAGGGAATGCTCTGATCCACCTTTAAGACCCTGATCAGAGATGTTTCAGTAGATAAAGGCTTTGGTCTTCTTACAGGTGACCTCTGGAGTTCTGCACTGAGCAATTTCTCCACTGCACTCTCTCAGTTTGTTCGTGGTTTCCTGAGGTGCCAGGCTGCTGCCTGGATCTTGTCCTGCAAAACCAAGAGGATAAATCCAAAATTGCTTGGTTTGTCTTTCTCCCTTCAAGAGAAGGGGTATTTCTACCTCATTTATAACCAGGTCTTAGAGACCAACAAGATTCAACCTAATTTTCTTCTACATCTTTTGTAAAAAGAGGAAACTGTGTGTCGTAACCTGTGTTCTCCCAGAAATAAAACCAGGGTGGGAGTTGCTGTGAGCCACGGCCCTGATCCAGTGTGGCAGCCTCGGAGCTGAGGGCAGCACACACATTTTCCTTGCTGGGAATTAGGGGCCTCTTTAGACTCAAATAATGAGATAATCAACATCAGCCTGAGCATTTTGCTCTGCATGCTCTGTGTGCAAAGTGGGAGTGGCTCTGTCACACAGAGCAGAGGGAAGCAGCCTCTGGAATGCTGTTGGGGAGTCCAGGAGTGTCTTGGAACAATGAGATGTCCCAAAGTATTCATGCAGCAGGCTCCAGCTGTCCCCACGATTCCTCACCGTGGCTTCTGAGGGCCAGAGGAGTTCTCCCAAGCCACCAGCTGGAGATGAATTCAAGTGAGGAACCAGCTCTGGTGGGGGTGGGAAAATCCTCAGCACTCCGTTGTTTAACTGGGATGTGCAGACCATTAGTGAGAGCTTAATTGGACCTTGTACTTCTTAATTAGAAGACCTTAACGAATTCTCGTCTTACTACTTTTGACAAGTGGTTTTGCAAAGTTCAAGAGGCTTATCAGCATTCAGTCTGAGATTTCAGCTGAAAGGATAATGTCCCTTGGAAAAAAACCATCACCTCCTGGACTGTTAATTAGTTTACAATAGCATGTTAAAGTATACATCACTAATGTGAGGAGATTCACATCACTAATGAGGAATCTGCTAAAAAAAAAAAATCCCTTTCCCAGTTTTGTTCCCTCTTCTGTAGGTTTAAAGGGAGTTGGGTTTTGCCTGCTGCAGGATAACAGTGCCACTGGTGGGGATATTTGTAGAATCAGGGAATGGTCTGGGTTGGAAGGGACCTTTCAAGACCACCCAGTTCCACACCCCTATTCTGTTTTAATTTTACAAAGGGATTTTTTCTGGCATTCCCAGCCTATTGATCTATAGCCTGTGTTTTGACAAGGATCAGGAGAGTGTTTAACTTCGCTGTCTGTTAGCTACAACGAGGTTAAAGCTAAATGGAAATAAATTGTGAAGAAATTGGAAGAAAACTTTGAGAATTTGTGCTGCTTTAACTGACTTGGTTTGAAAGGTGAGCTGAGTGTAAACCAGTGTCACTTCAACCCTCCCAGAGCCGAAGGAGGTGGCCTTGAGTGTACAAATGTGATACTCAGCTGAGAATTTTAATTTGTGTGGTTCTCATGTATAACAAAATATGCTGGATACATGACACTTCATGAATTAATGCAGGAGTATAAAGCATAGGAGAGATTCTTGTACAGGATTTGTTCTTATGATGCAAATGCCAAGCAAGGCTTTAAATGGCCCTGGCTCTCTGGAATCATGGAGCCCATTTCACGCTTCACTTCAGGGTTTGTTCCCATTTCCTCAACCTTTTGGTAATGAGAGGGGGTGTGCATGCAAGAGGGGAGGGAAGTCAGGAAGGAAATGCCCAAAGCAGCACAAACCCATGGAAAACCCTGCATTTGTGGGAGCTTTGAGCACAGCAAGAGAGGAAACGGGGGGAGAGCTCAGCCTGGCAGCCCCTGCCCTCTGTCCTCAGCATGGGGCTGGGGAGAGGAATTATTGAGCCCTGCTGGTGCCACTGCAAGGGCTGGCCATGGCCTCTGCATCCTCCCCAAAGCAAAGCTCCCTCCTGCCCCTGCTGAGGTGGGACCAGAGCCTGCCCTGAGCAGCACAAGCTGAAGGAAGGGCAGCCCTGGCCCCTGTGTGCCAGCAGCTCCAGGCTGGCAGGTGAACAGACACCTGCAAAAAAACCCCAAACCAAGGCTGATGGAAAGGTGATGGAACAGGGAGAGCATCAGACAGCTCCAACCTCCCACTGCTAGCAGGATACGATCACTCCCCTGGTGAAACCTGTAATTACATTAAGAGGACAGCTGGTTCTAATGGCATAAAAATATTGAGACATGACTGCAAAAACAGAGGTTTTCTCCTAATGCAGCTCAAATTAAAACAGGGGAGGGGAATAGAGATTTTGATAGCTCATAAAATTAATTTCTTTTCCCTGAGTCAGTGTATTATCTTAATCTTTGTGAAAGTAAAGCAGCTCTGTGAATGGGAAGAAGAACGTTACCCTCCCTGGGATTACGGTGGTTACAGGCAGAGAGTGGGATCAGTGCTGAGCTGTTTAATATCTCCAGGGCTGATTCTCCTCCTCTCCCACCCTTTGCTCCTCCTGGACCGTGTGTGCTTCATCCCTGCCCTGTGCATGTGGCACTTGGCACCACGGGCTCCTGCTGAAATCCAGAACTTGCTTTCAGAGTGCCAGAACCACTGGGAACCTCCAGACATCCAGGAGGAAAGGTTGAACACATTTCCTCAGTAGTTTAAGAGTTTCTGCCTTTATTCCCTGATGAAAAACCTCAGTTACCACTGAGTTCTACATGAACTAATTACTTTCGTGTACCAATAGGAGGAAGAGAAGTTTTAAAGCAATGCAGAGGCTGATGTGACAATTCTATTAGGTTTTGGTGGGTGCCTCCTTGACCTGTAAACTGAAACTCCAAAAAGTCACTCTGTTTCTTACCATGGTATTTAATTTTCGGTGCTTCAGCAGCGGGCGGTGAAAAGGAGCTGGGATGGGTTTATTCAGATCTAAATAGGAATTGAACGAGACAAAAATAACTATTTATTAAAAATGGCTCTGATCAGGCAGAGAGCATTTTTCTTTCTGTTCTTCCCCCTTCAGCCCCCCTGGCTCCTGTACCAGGTTTCTGCGTTGACAGGACAGATCAGCTTGCTGGGGTTTCTGAACTCCTCTGCCTGGCCCACGTGCTTGTTTTTCCCTTTCAGGATTACAAACCCATCCTAAATGGAGACCCTGATTTGTGCTGTGAAGGTGGAGTTGGGGATGTAACGTAATGGCTGCTCTGAGCTGCCTCACTAACAGGCTGATTCCTGGGTTTAGGATCCCTGGAAATGCCATCTATGGTCATTAAAGGCATTAAGGTAATTAATAATAAAGAAAATGCCACGTTGGCATGGTTTGGGGATAGGTAATACACCAAGAACATCAGCTCCTGGGAGGAAGGGTTTTGGTGGGAGAGAGTGACATAATTTACTGCCCCCCTCCCAAACCTCCCACACATTCATTATGCCTTAAATATTCTCACCCTGAGGTTTTTCCAATGGTCTAATTATAAACTTCATTATAATTGTTCATTAGTTTTATTTTGTTCAATTAGCTTAACAAGTTGCCAAATGAAATACAAGGCTGGCAATTAGCTTGATCTAATTGTAATGAGCCACTCAAACTGGGTCACCAAAAATGTTCGTTTATAGCACTTTTTTTTTTTTTTCCAATTGGTGAACAATAACATAAATATTCAGAGCATCTCCTGATCCAGGCAGTGGAAATTTCCCACTCATTTATTAGAATAGAAAAAAAAAAAATCAATTGTTCTGCTCCTGGTAGTTCAGCAAGATACTGCAAGGTCCAGCAAGATAAGCCTGGCTTGCCCTGGCTTACCCAGACCTGGTCCCAGCTGAGCGGGGCCACCAGTCCCTGTCCTGCAGAAGAGTCACTTGAGCTTCCAGGAGAGAATTCAGCTCTGACCTAAGGGCTGTTTATCTCCTCAGAATTCCACAGAATTCCGTGTTATAGTGGGTGGTGGCAGAAGGGACCTGGAAGGATCACCTGGATCCCACCCAAGGGACAGCCACGCCCTGCTGGAAGCTGAAGGGTAAAACTGTGCTGCCTGAAGAGGGGAAGGTTCAGGTGAGCTCCTCTGGTGAGGGGTGATGAGGGGCTTCGGGCAGCCCAAGAGCTTGGTTTGAGCCACTCTGGTGGGCAGATGGTGTTGGCCGAGTTCAGCCCTGCACAGCAGCTGCTTGTACTGTGAGTTTTGGGTAACCCCGAGTTTCCTTTTTTTGCCAGACTTCCTTTTTGCCACTCAGCGCTCGGATCTGCTCCTGTTCAGCAGCTGCTTAGCAGCAGCTCCTGGCTCATATGGTCCAGTGGATTTACAGACACCTTTCTCGGAAGCTAATTTGGGCAGGAGCGATTATTCAGTATGAATAATTCCTCCTGCACGTCATGTGCATCACATCCAAATCACAGGGACGAGCAGCACCGGGACGGCTCCTCAGCAAACTTAAGTGGTGGCATTAACAGACTCAGCCCCTGATTTGGATTTCTCTGGGATCTTGTCCCGCATCTGACCGAAACACGATAAAATATTAAACCAGCACAGAGACTACAACTACCTGTAAGTAATTCATCAAACACCGCTGTGATGGCAAGCTGGTGAAGCCATGTGCCACTCCCAATCCTCACTCCCCTGCAACAGCATATCCACCAAACCCATCCCTGGCAGGTGGATGAGTTTGGTGACCTGGTAATACAATCTCATAAAATCTCAGCCAGGGACTTTGTTCCGTGCAGGAAGGCGGAGAGGAAGGACTCGCCCTGTCGGAAAGGCGAATCCCGCAGCTCCGTGCCCCTCCAGCCCCTCTTTGCCCCGCACACCCCCCCTTGATGCGGCGCTGGCTCCTGGCTCCGTCTCTATCCGGCCTCGTCGGCAGCGGGGACGCGGCGGTGTCAGCGCTCAGCGGGCTCAGATTAAAGACGCCGCCGGCGCAGAACGGGAGAAAATTCACACCTCTGCCTTTCACGCCGCAGACAGCTCCATCAGCTCTTCAAACACCATCCACAGGCATTGTTGGGTTTAATGAACGCAGCCGGCGGTAGCGGCTGCGTCTGCAGATGCTGCGCGAATGTGTTTTCTCTTCCAGCGCATCCCCACGGCGTTTCCCACTCCGGTCTCCACGCCCCGACCTGACCCGCACTGGGAGAGCCTGAGGGCTTTGTGGGTGGAGGGATCCGCTGTGCCATGGCATGGCCCCTGCCTGCGTGGAACACCAAGCACAAAGGAACAATTCCAGAGGCTGGGATGTGTCTGGGTGCCCTGGTACCTGTGGGCTGTGACCCACCAAAGGCCAGCAGGACCCGTCTGTCCCGTGTCAGGAGAGGGCTGCGCTTGAAAAAGTCCTGCCAAGAGCATCTCTGCTCCTAATTCACTCTGCTCACTCGATATTAGTTTTATTCCTGCTGGGTTTAAATCAGGCAGGGGCAGATGTAAACAGGCTTGTAATAAGCTGCGGAAATCGCAAAAGGGCTGCGTGACACGTACTTTGCATTTGATTCAAGTAGTTACAGTCATAATATCCATTAATTTTTGTAGTGCTCCTGGGAGCAAAAGTCTCTCCTTTTCATTAGAGAGACCCGGATTTCTAAAGACCCCGGGGTTCGGCACAGCCTGCTTGGCACTCACGCTGTGAAAAAAATCCCTTTGTTTACACAGCTGATGGCCTGGGTAGGGACGGTCCTGGCACCGGGGCCACCTCCCCTGCGTTTTATTTAAGGTTCTGTAACGCTCCTGCTCCGACATCCCAGAGCTCCGCTGAGAGGCGAAGGGTGGGCGGAATGGTTTAAAAAAAAAAAAAAAAAAAAAAAAAAAAAAGCCAAAAAACCACATATATTCCAGGCAAAAATTTCTCAGTATAAATGTTGAAGCAGAGCGGCGTCACAGATGACAGGTCTTCAAAGCCGAAGCACGAGCTGCGCTCGGGGAAGGAGGAAACCAGGCAGATCCCTGTGCCTTGATTAGCGAGGCTTTCCAGGCGCCGGCTCGCTCCCTTTCTGTCTCCGGGCTGCCTTTGAAACAAGCCCTTTGACGGCTTCAGGCATTTCTTAGTTTAGCTGAGAATGAGCGAACATGAGAGAGAAGGGGTCTGTAAGAGTGACAAGGCCTGTGTGCGTCTTTCACAAGCATTTCTGGAGCACAAAGGCTGTTTGTTTTAATGAGCAGGCAGGCGCGGAGCTCGGTGTGACTCCTGATTTTAGCAACTCTTCGGTGATGGAGCTACCTGGGAAGTCTCCCGGCTGTGACCTGCATGGAAAACGCTCGATATTTTGGGTTGAATTTGATTTCCGTGAAAAACCGGGTCTTGACTTCTTGAGGAGTGCAGGCACGGGAGCATCCCCTGGTCCCAATGGCACGAGGTGCTGGGGGCTGAGCTTTCCTCATCCTTCTCCAGAGTGGCTCGGCTGTGTCCCTCCCATCCCCGTGCCCACATTTTATCTCTGGGCAGCGTTGGGGGCTGCTTTGGGGCACTTTTGGAAGGAGAGGATGTGAGGGAGCTGATGCAGCCCGGCCAAGGGCAGAACCCCCTGCAGCTGCGGGAGGCTGCGAGAGCCCCGGGCTGCAGGGAGAAGCACAACGCAGGCACGCACTGCACGTTCTCCTTCTGCTCGGTTTTTAGGGGTTTTGTTCTGTTTTTCCCCGGGGCCGAGCAGCTCCCAGGCTCCCGTGAGCTCCTCGTGACTGTGTGAGTTTGACTTGGTGGAAGCGGGGTTTTCATGCGCCATCCTTTGAAGCTCCCTGGCTGAAGCCTGAGGGAGGATGAACACCCTTCCTCCGGCACTTTTGTGCTTCCCACTGCCTGGGTGTGTGGTCCCGCTCCCTCCAGCACCCTCCTGGTCCCTGACACAGCCCTCCTGCTCTCCCTTCCCAGCCTCGGAGCTCACAGAGCCACAGGAACAAAGTCCCTCCATTGCCACAAGCACACAACGCATTTCTCCGGCTCTGCCCCTGTCTTCTCCCTCTCCGGTGCTTCCCAGCCAGAGCAAGAGAGGAGACATCGCGAATGGGGTGTGGACCAGGTGCACAAGGCCCCTTTCCTCTGCAGGTGGCTCATGGTGATGGCAGGGGTCGCTGGCCAGGGCAGGGGGCTCGGCTGTGTGCCCACAGCTGTGGGCAGTTGCCAGAAACTGAGCATTTCCAGCTGGTCCCAGGACGTGGATTCTGCCAGGCACCTCCCACCTACCCCATACAGGTGTTTTAAATTACACAGGGAGAAATCTGCCAGTCTCCTGCTCAGACCTATCTTAAACCAATTTAATTAAATACAGGTGAAGAAGGAAGCAGAAATTACGGCAATTCATCACCTTTTAGTCTCTGCAGGTGCTCAGAGGCAGCGGGGCACCACAATTCCCACTGCTCCGCGCTTTTCCTCCCGGGGGTGATTAACCCGCTCTCTTCCGGCGAGCGAAGCCCTCTCCTCCTCTGGGAAGAGGCTTTAAGGATAATGAGTGAGAAGATGATTAAAAGCAAAGAAAAAACCCCACCAAACCGGCCCTCTGATTCAGTTCGTGCCTTGCTCGCAGGTGTGCTGCCTGACGCGGGCTGGGTGAATCACTCACCTGTGATTCACGCCAGCCCCTCGCTGCCAGAGAACAGCGGCTCCTCCCCACTGCTCCCGTGGGTTCCTCCCTCTGGGGGTGACGCCGGGCACCAGAGAGGGACAGATCCCCAGAGAACCCCATTTTTTTATCGGGGTGCAATGTCCCAAGGCCAGGCTTCCTGCAGTAACTTCCATCTCAGCAGCCCCCAGTGCCACGCCAGCCTCCATCCAACAGCCCAAGGATTCATTACCCCAGTGTTTTCCAACATTGCAAAGTGGATGCAATTAATTTTTGGCGAAATCTGGGCTTTCCCTGACCTGCAGCTAACACTTTCTTGCAGCTTGCAAGCAAGCAGTGGGCAGACGTGGTCAATGGGACAGCACGGCTTACGATGCTCTGAGTGGAGCAGGATTTCCTCAGGGGCCAGATGGCCCCACTGGCAGAGTTTCTGACTCTCTGCACACAGAAGAGTTAAATCTCAAGCTCCACATCAGTTACAGGACAAGGTAGTGCCGTTTCTACAAAGCTCTGATCAATCTCTTGTGCTGTGCAGAGCTCCAGGGTTACTTGGGCTCCTTATTCCCTCCAGGAAATCAGCGTCTAAACACAGCTCAGGATCTGGCCTCCATCCTTACCTCCCCTTAACTCCCAGCTGGGTTTTTTGCCTCCTAATACCTCAAGGCATCTTTAAAATTCCCATTTTTACTGTTCTCCTAGGGGCATTCCCCAAACCTCCCATCTTCTGACATATGAGTGATGTGAAAATCAACAGCTTTCTGTAACGCTGCAAAGTCTTTCAAGTCTTTCATAGCACAGGTTGCCTCTGTGTGCAAAGTCACGCCAGCACAAAGGAAGCGTAGCAACATCCCACCGGAATAACTTAAAAGAAAATCTCCTTTGGGAAAATAATTATTTTGAGGATCACATATGGGAGACCCAGATTACGGCACCATGGGCGGCTCTGCTGTCTCGGCGGTGTCTCCTCACGAACCTTTTGATGCTCTCGCGCCAGAAGAAGACAGGGAGTGACAAGCCATGCTGTAAGCCAGCTAAGGAGCTTGGAAATGGATCAACAGTGATATGGAAACCAGGAACTCGCGGCATGAATTGTGCAGATTCAGTCAAGGAGCACTTATTGTCCTGTTGCTCTGATGAGGGAGCTGCGCTCCATCAGCTGTCTATTATTTTGTTGATTTATCTGCAATTCTCCCTCATGCTTTTTGTACCTTCCAATAATCCCCTTCTGGTTTTTCAGGCCTCCTCTTTTAATGTCAGTGAGGCAAATTAATCCTGGTTGCCTCTGTAGCTGGTGACCAGCTGTGTTTCCAAGGGGTTTGCTCCCCCCTGCTCCCCAAAACACCTCAGCACCCCCAATAGCCCCTGTCACGGGAGCAGCTGCTGTGCTATGGGCTCACCCCATAGGGTGCTTTCTGACCTGGAAAATCCCTAATTCTCATGCACTTTTCCTGTGATAACTTCCCTTTTACCTGTTAATTTGTTCACAGTCCCTTGTGTGCAGCCCAAAGCTCTTGAAAGAGTTTATTACTGTTTGTATTTGTTTTTGTTATGGTTTGTTTCTTGCAACACAAACAAAGAAAGCTGTGGGAAGAAGAGAGGGCACTGCCAGAGCAACCATCCTACAGTCTGTAGACACCACCTAATACATGTTTCCACTTCATTTTTACCAGAATATTACCTTTCATTAAAAGGCAGTAAAAGCATTAAAGCATTTTGTAGGGGAGGGAGAAAAATCCTATGGCTTTATTAGGCTGAGAGGCCCATAATGGATCACTGCAGCTTTACCATCCACCTTAAGCACCAGTGTGGGGAGTAAGTTTTGGAAGAACCAGACTAGTCCTGCATGGAACGAATGGGATGGGGGATGAGCACCTCTCAGATTCCACCTGGATCTCTGAAAGCGGGATCACTTCCTCGTCAGCACTTTGTCAGTCTGCAAGATTTCTCACTTTGGATTTTCTTTCGCATGTTGGATGTAAAATCCCACTTAAAAATGTGCAGCACTGATGGAGTAAAGTCTAAATGCTTCCCAATGCTGCCCTAAAGGTGAGGTGAGGCCCTTGGCTGTGTGCAGGGTTTGGGTTGATGAGGGGGACAGGACAAGGTCCTGTGTACCCCAGCCGAGGGTCAGCGCTGGGTTTGAGCTGCACAAGGGAATTGTTTCCTACTTCCCTGTGCACCCCAAAACTCCCCTGAGCCCTGTGCTGCTGCAGAGCTCACACACACCTTTGGATGCCCCTTGCACATTTCTTTCATAGTGGCACACAGTGACCCACCAGGGCCAGGGGCAGCCCCTGTACCTCCAGCTGGCAAACCCAACATCCTGCCGTGTTCCCCAAGAAACAAATGGGATGTCTAAAGCAGCTGATTCCCTTATTTTGGATCACCAGATTTCCACTAGCAGCTGAATGCTCAGGTTTTATTTTATTAGATCAAGTACCAAGAGCAGACAGCAAGATGCTCTTCATTACTGCCTTTTAGTCATTTTATGTACTTATTTATTAGTTTTATCTTCTTCGAGGAAACCAAATCTTTGCATTCCCTTGGGTTTTGTTTTTTTCCTGCCTGTGTGGGTCCGATTCCTTCAGCCTGAGGTTGTGCTCTCACGCTGCTCAACATTTCCCTACACGGGAGATAAGCATTTATTCACGTTCATGTTTGTGTGGAGTGGTAAAATATTAGAGTTAAATTTTTTATGACATTCCTAGGAGTGGTTATGGAGCAAACAAGATTATAGCAAGTACTACAGAAAAGCTTGTTTATGCAGGGAGGGAAAAAAATCAAACTCAGAGACGTGTTTGCAAAACTGCGGGAGAGCCCAGGGGATGGGTTTAGTGTTCCCTCTCCTTTTCTTTCCCTATCTCATTGGTTTTACTGCGAACACAGTAACAACTCCTGGCGATGAGGGCTGAGTGGATTTGGAGTGAAATTCCAGTTCCAGCAGCGGGATGTTTGCATCCTAGGGGAGGTGACACAGGCTCCTTTGGCAAAGTGCCACTGAGGGCAATCCCTCTGGGATGGGGGGTGTGTTGGGCACTCTGCTGGTGCGGCTGGCACTGCCCTGGGCATGCTCCTCATTCCCACTGCACAGCCCTTGGGACACTCTTTGCACACTCCTTGGGATGCCCTTTGCACACTCCCGGGGTGCCCTCACACTGTTTGGGATGCCCTCACATCCTGTGAGATGCCCTTTGCACAGCCTTTAGGATGCTCTCACACTGTTTGGGACGCTCTCACGTCCCGTGGGATGGCCTCACACTGTTTGGGGTGCCCTTTGTCCACCCCTGGGATGCTCTCACATTGTTTGGGATGCTCTGACACAGTTTGGGATGCTTTCACGCTGTTCAGGATGCTCTCACACGGTTTGGGATGCTCTGACAGTGTTCGGGATGCTCTGAAACAGTTTGGGATGCTTTCACGCCGTTTGGGATGCTCTCACACGGTTCGGGACGCTCTCACACGGTTTGGGGTGCTCTCACACGGTTTGGGATGCTTCGACAGTGTTCGGGATGCTCTGACAGTGTTCGGGATGCTCTCACACGGTTCGGGATGCTCTCACAGTGTTCGGGATGCTCT
>VZRV01002663.1:1508499-1642397 GCA_013398115.1 Falcunculus frontatus
CAGCCGCCCCTCTCCAAATAAATCAGCACCATGACTACTTCTGGGCATGGAACAAAGAGGATGCTCTCCCGGGGCCCCGCGCTGCTCCTGGCGCCGCTGCTGCTCCTGTGCCGAGGTAACCCCGGTCCCGCCGCCGCGACCCCGGCGCTGTGGTTCTGTTTGTTTGGTTTGGTTTTTGTGTTCATTTTTGTGTTTGTTTTTAACTATTTGTGTTTATTTTATATCTCCCCCCCTCCCTCGGTTTTATTTATGGCCGTTTCCCCCATCCCAGCCCTCCTTCCCCCGGCTCCCCCCGGCGCTCCGCGCAGCGCTGCGGGTGGAACGCGCTCCGAGCCCCGTCTCTGGGGCGCACCAAGAAGTCCCCATCCAGTTCCGCAGCCCCCGCTGCCTCCCCGTGTGTTCCCTGTCCCCACGCGTGTCGCTGGTTCCCGGCCCCCTGCGCGAAGGCTGCCCGGCTGTTTCGGCCGCTGATAGTGCGTTGCTGCCGACTTAAAGGGAAAAAAGGAAAAGTTTGGGCTTGTCGGAGCTCTGGGGGATGGAGAAGGGTGGTGGGATTTCGGGTTTCCCAGGGGGCGGCCGACCCCCATTCCTCCCTGATGCTCCTCGTTCTGTCTGGTTATCTATGGGCGCGGGTGGGGGGAAAGACGTGCAAGAGTTAAATCCCTTCGGTAACAAAATACTTGTGTAACCTTTCTTGCGCTTAATTCCGAGACAGACAGGTTTTCGTGGGCTGGCGGGGAGCGGGGTCTGGCCCTTGATTGGGCTCAGGTGGGATTCCCTCATCACGGCCAGCTGCGAGGCAGCGCGCCCGGCCAGGGAGGGCGGCTGGGAGATGCTCTTCCTCTGTTCTTTTATTTTTATTTTTTATTCCCCCTCCACCCCCCAGCTGAACTTGGGAGCAGCGTTTCGGGTCCCAGTTGCGGGTGTTTGCTGGGGAAGGGCTCACCCCCAGGCTGGCAGAGCCATAGCGCTGCCCCTGGGAAAGTCTTTAGCAGGACTTCACTCTGGGGACGTTCTCCTCTGCGTGCTCCCGTGAGCTCCCTGGCAGATGTTGTTCCTAATAAATAGGGGTTGTTAAAAGCAAATTAGTTAAGGTGCATCGGTGCTGAAGTTGCTCGGGGATTCGTTTGCCTTTACTGCTTCTCGGGACGGTGCTTGCGTTTGGCCGTAGCGTGGAGCTTGGGCTGCTGAGGAAACTTCAGGGGGGTTTTAGGAATATGCCTAAATGCAAGGATTTCAGGTGAAACACGAGTGATCCATGGGAGGGCTAATTGCATTAGCTGTCGTTCTTGGGGAGGGCACAGGGAGTGCATTGTGGTAGGGAAGTGTTTTAGGAAAGGTTCCTACAGGATGAGCAGGAACAATTTGCTAGGAAGGAAGCATCAGCCTTGGGGACACACAGAAGATGGACAGCACTGGGTCCTTGCTCTGCTCACCCCAAAAAACACTGCTTGCCCCTGCCCTCCATCTCCCTCCTTGGCTGGGGTGTGTGCAGCCACGGCAGCACTCGGAAATCCTCTTGAGCAGGACAACGGGGACCAGGGTGCAAAGTCCGGGGTGCAGAGCATGGAAAGTGGGGAGTAGGGCACAGGGCATGGGCTGCCTGTGGGTCAGCACTGCCCCGCGGAATGGTGGCTTTCTGTGGTCACTGTGATGCCCTGTACGCCGTGCGGCTCTCCTTTTATCGAGGAGAGAGTTAGGCGCAGCAAAGGAGCAGGTTTTCTGGTTTCTAAATTTTTTTAAAAAATCTTTTTTATGTATTGCTTTGACATATTAATGATAATCTTTTCCCTGATATTCCCCCCCTCCCGTCTCCTCCTGTGTGGGTAGCTACCATGGTGAGATTGGGCTGTGGGTGTAATTCTTCCAGCGCTCTGAGTGCTTAAACATATGGAAACCCACTTTGAAACAGTTTGTGGCTGCAAACCTACCGACGTATCCATCCCTCTCCGCTGCTCTGAGCCCTCCCCGCTCAATGTGCGCGTTAGGAACTCGCAGTGCGCTCTCAGCTCGAGCTGTGAATAACGAACGCGTTCCCCGCCTGCGCCTCTCTCCTCTCTCGGCCGTAGCATCCTTCTGCTTTCGGAGCGCAGCGCTGCCCCTGCCCTGTCCCACCCCTGGCGTGGACCGCAGCAATGTCTGTATGTGGAGAGAGGGTTTGGGATCTGGTGAAAGCTCTTCAGAGAGAGGCGAGCGGTGGCAGAGCCCGGGAACGCCTCCCTCCGGGGCTGTGCCGATCTTCCTGCAGCTCGCTGTGATCCAAGTCGGCTTTCTCCTCTGGATTACAGGGGTTAACGAACCGCATCTCGGTCTGGGTTGTTGCAGACGGGAGAGACACCTGCATGAGTCATGCCGCGGTGCTGCCATCTCTGCAAAGCTCCCAGCTCATACAGACGGTCTCGTTGGGCTCTTGCCATTTTTCTCTATTTATTTGCCTTTGCTCCCTCCCTTCCCCCTCGCCAGGGCCGGCTTTGGGCAGGCTGCGTTGCGGGGACCGGAGATGCACCAGGCTGAGTTTCTCCAGCCTCTTCAAAGCGGGTGGCATTTGTTCGCCTGTCAGGCAGGTCCCCTAAATAGCTTTGTGAAGGTCCAATTAAGAGATCACTCTCCTGCCCCGGGTCTCTGGCGGCCCGGCTGCTGGCGCGCACGGCTGCGAGCAGAGGGTGTGCGTGTGTGTTTGGCAGCCGAGGGCCGCTCACGCTGAGCTCGAGGATGTCTCTCGCTGGCAGCAGGCCCCCGTTTGTTGCTGGCATCTAGGCAGGGTTTTGGCCGCCTTCCTCGCTGGCGGCGGCGGAGCTGTCTCCGAGGTTATGTGAATAGGTATCCTGTGAGCGAGCTGGATGAGTTACCTGAATATTTTGTTTTCCTGCCTGGTGCTGTGTCACCGGCTCGCTGCGCTGCCTTGCACCCCGGAGCGGGTGTGGGAACGCGGGGCTGGCGGCGGGGCAGGGCAGCGCAGGAACGGAGCGTGCAGAGCTCACTGAACACGCTCCTTCAGCCTCTGTAGGATGCGCTTGGGCTGCTGTCAGCTGTACGTGAGGAAGGACCCGCGATTGCTTTTAGACTCTGGCTCCAGGGGGGCGTGGGTGGAGAGACATTATGCTTATTTTATTATGTGTCCCTGTATCACTCTGCCTAATATGGAGACACTTTTTATTCAGAGGCTCTTCAGGAACAGAAATGAAAGACCTGTATTATCTACTGTACAATAGATTTGCAGAACGTGATCATACAAACTGTTGAAATGTAGGTTATTTTCCCCAGATTAGTGCAGATCTCAACATTTTATGCAATGACTGTTCAAACTGATGTGAAGTGGGGGATAGTGGGCTGGGGGGAGAAGACTGAAATTATTATAGTGCCTTTTGCTCCAGCATCCATTAGAGCAGAATATTTCAGATACCCTGATTTTATTTCCCATCAGCATAAATATAGAACAGCTGCTCTGAAGTCAGTGGAGCTACTCTGGGTTTATGCATTGCTGCTGCAATCGGCATTGGGCTCTCTGGGAATGCAGGAGGCAACTGTGTGACTTGCCCTGCACAGCATTTCTCACTTCAAAATCTCCTGTCACTGGTGCTGCAGCCCCCTTTGCATACTTGAAATGGGGAAGTCTCACTGGTTTTGGGTTTTGATTATTTTCTTCAATCTGTGGGGCTTGGTCATAGAACTCTGTTCACTGACACCTGACTCTGGCTGATCAATAGAGTCTCTTGAGGTTTGAATGCCAAAATAGTTACATTAAAATATAAAAATCAGTAAAGTGCAATTAATTTGCTGTATTTTATTGCTGGGAATGATAGTCACTCCCAGCCCTATTATCTCTGTGTTTAAAGCAGCTTGGTGTGGCGAGGAAGGTATGAGCTCAGGAGCAGCTGCAGGAGGTTGGAGCAGAGGGTTGCCAAGACTGGGACAGGGTTTGTGTCTCGGGAAGGGTTTTTTGGATGAAGGATTCATTCCTGAGCCAGAGATGGCTCCATTTATTTAATTGCTGTGATGGGTTTGCCATCATGGATTTGGTTGAGCCCAGGCAGCAGTCTGGAAGGCACAGTCCCTGGGCAAGGACTCCCTTGTTTCAGAATGCCAGGAGAGAAGAGTCTGTGCCCCATGGAGGTGCACAGGGATTTGGGCTGTGCAGGGTTTTGCCATTGGTGCCAGTGGGATGGAGATGCCACCCTGCTGACCCCACGCAGAGTCAGGGTCCTCCTGCCCTTCTCCCTAGCTCCTCAGAAATGTGTTTTGCAGCCAGGCTGCTCGGGAGGCCCATGCTGGCCGTGTCCCAGCAGGGCCACTTGCTGAAAGGTGGAGGAAGGGGTGTCACTACTCGTAATGTTGGGTTATGGCAACTCGTGCTGCTTGTCCCGACCTCGGTGGTTGATGCTGGTACGAAGCACAGGTTTTGCTTTGATGGAGAGGTGGCTTCACCAAGCCCTGTGTCTCACTCATGCAGGTGGGTGCAGACCTGTCCTGTCTCAGAGGAGCAAAGGGGAGGTGGCAGCCCCCTAAATCCTGCATGAAGCAAGCAAAACCAAGGTCTTCTGGCCTTAATAAACCTCCCAGTTTTATTTTATTATTATGAACAAGAAGCCATCCCACCAAAATAAATACTGTCAGCTCAACAAATTTAATTCATTGAACTTGGTTCCCCGTTCTCTCCCTGACTAAATATAACTAATGTTTGTTAATGACGAGTGGTGACTTGGTTTGTTGGCATAGCTTTAGCTCTTAGCCCTGTCACTGGCTCACTGATGTGCTGGCACGTGGTGCTTTCATGACTACGGCTGTCAGATCCTCTCGCATTAAGTGCCACGGAGGCTGTGGAGTGTGAGTTACCATGTGGTGCTCTAGATGTCGTGGAAGATGCTTTGATTTCATGCTGTCGGGAGTTTCCCAGCTGGCATTTCAGAGGAAGCGGTTCCCACGTGAGGATGGGCAGGCAGAAATTACAAGCAAAGAAGTCCCCGGAGACAACTTACGGAGGGGATGGGATTGCTCAGTGTCTGCTTTCCCTGGGTATTCCTGTTCCCCTCCGTGATGTAGAGTGCTGTGATGGGAAGTAAAGCAAGGGCTGCAGGAGCGTGTGGGGTGGGTGAACTCCTTGTGGACGGACTTTGCTCTTTGGGCAGTACCTCACAAAATGGGCTTTAGTCTCAGGTGCAAGGCAAATATTAACGTTTCTTCCACACTACCCAAAAATTATCTTGGCAACACACTTCGAGCTTTTCTTTGTTTACATAAATGTTTGTTTCTGACAGCATTCAGAAAGCTTCATGAATTTATGATGTGCTCCAGATTCAAGCTCACTTTCTTTTTTCCTTTTCTCTTTTTTCCCCCCAAAACACTCTTTCCTCCCAAATTTTGGTGATGAAATGGCAGGAGGAATGCATATTTCAGCAGGCTATTGAGAGGCAATGTAAACACTATCTTTCATGGAAAATCAGTTTGTTCAAGTTCAAAAGCAGCCCAGCCTCTCCACTTGATCAATTTGCCTGTCATAGGAGATGATTTTAAAAGTGGTGATTATGTCCTATCTTGTCTCTTGCAACTTCAGGCAAGGAGAGAAAATGAAGTGTAGCATTTGATTTTAACTCTGGTTTTTTTCCTGATTTTTTTTGGTGATGGTGGTAGTCAGAGAGGAAGCAAAGGGGTGCCCTGAGGGGTGAGGGATAGCCAGGAACAGAGGGGTTTCCATGAGGCTGCCGTCTGCTGAGTAAACTAATTGGAAACTGCATGTAAACCAGCTCTGCTCATCTCACCGTGCCTGCACCAGCTGGCCCTCAGGAGCTGCTCTGCCCCATCGCTTCCCTTGCAGTGGAGAAGGAGACCTGCAGTGGCAGGAACCTGGGCTTTTAGTGACAAAGCTGCTAAATCTTAGTGAGAAGGTGCTCGGCACTCTGTGGTTGCATGGCCACGTCCTCCTGCCTGGGGATGGTGCTGCCATCTGGTTAAAGGCTGTGCAAGGACCACAGGTCTGGTTATGGGGAGGGGATGGTGTGAAACCACCCGTGTTGGGCAGCTTTAGCTTGGCATTGGTGATGGAAAGAAATGCTGGGGAAAAAACCCCTGATGCAATTCAAACTGGAGCTAAATGGAGAAGCAGGGATCAAAATCCTCATTCTGGCCATCCCAAGGGCTCAGGAGGCTCCAGAAATGGTGTTTCCATTTGTACCAGCCCATGGGATGGTGTGGGAGATGGTGCCTCTGGCCAAGCAGCTGTCCCTCTCCCAAGCCCATTTATCCACATGGGGGTAACATGTGCCTTAAATACACAGTGTTGGGAGGTTTGGCTGTGGGCTGAGGGAGCCCTAGGGGGAATCAGCCTGAGGAGGAAAAGCATTTCTGCTAGAAAGGGGAGAAATATCATCCTCATTACCCCAGAAATAAAATCCTTTAGAAGGTTAAATGAGAGGTGCACGTATCTTTGGGTTTTTTGTTTAGCTTGTATGGAAACATTTCAAAAACAGATGGCAAAGCAGAGATTTATTTCCCGTTAAGTGCAGAGGGCTGGTGCACAGGACCTTATCTGCTTGTGGGCCCTGTAATAAACCTGCCAGCAGGTGATTTAAATCCAGTTTTTCTGATTGGGAGAGTAGTGAAAGGAACAGGGTTTATATTACTTAGGAATTTTATGGGCAATGTTAGATTTTTAAGATGCAGGAATGATCAGGGCACGGCTCCATAGCACCAGAGACGTTCATTTCTTTCATAAAGGATCTTCCCTGAGTCAGAAAAATGAACCATTTTCCATTATTTAGCAGCTGAGCTGCTGTTGTTGTTTGCGTGAGTGACAGACGCAGCTACTTTATATCTCAGTTTAGGAGTGGTTGTCAATTAGCCACAGCTTTTGCTGAGCAGCAAGACTTTGGCCACAATGGGCAAGGAGGGCTGTCTGATGGGTGTTGCAGCTCGAAAAAAGGATGAAACTCACACCAAAAAAAAGAGCCCACGTGCCCTAAAAGGGAGCCCTTGAGCAGATGGAGCAGATTTCTATGCAATGAGCGGTAATCAGAAACTCAGCAAAGAGTTGGTAGCTGCTGACCCGTCTTGGTACCCAGATTTTTCACGGAAAAAGGAGCAAATCTGAGATGAGTTTTGGAAGGAGCTGGTCTGGATGTCTGTGTGGGGCAAGTCCCTGGCCAGTGTGAGCACCCGTTCTGGTGAAAGACAACAGCCATCTACCCCCAGTGCCTCTGTCCCTGCCTCCGTGGGGCCACAGCAGTCTGAAATGTCACTGGGGGTTTTCAAGCCCTTTCAGAGAGCTGAGGGTAGCAGGGACTGATAACACAAGGTCTGATTGTCTTTCACTGAGTGCAAGGAGGGCACAACACACACACTGTCAAACAGGCTTTTAAAAGGTTGCAACAGAAACAACCAAAGAGGATGGTAAGAGCTCGCTGGAAGCAGCAGAACTCTGTCAGGGCAAGCTCAAAGGCCAGTGTGCCTCAGCCTCTCTAAATCATGGGAATTAGAGCTGGAAAACTTGGCAAATAAACTGCCTTTGCCATCTCTGGTGGTTGGGTACAGCCTGTTCCTGAGCGTGGCTGGTTTTCAGTGATGCAGGACTTCTGCTGCTTCCCTTGGCAGAGAGCTTCACAGCCCATTAGACCTCTCCTGTGTTCTGCCTACAGTTTTCCTTCTTTGCTTCATTCCATCGTTTCTTGGATGACCTGAGTTCCCAACTTCCATCCCTATCACCCGTCCAAAGACGAACCCAGGCAAATCTATTAAATGAGGACAAATGGTTAAATAGTGAGTGGGAAATGCTCACAAAAAGGAGCTGGGTCTGGCATGTGAATACCCAGCATGTAAATACATTTACAGCTGGAGGTTATTTGGAGAAGAGAGGGCAAGGACTTGAAATGCATGTGGTGATGAGCCATAGATTATGCTCTGAAAACACTCAGAAGGCAGTTCCAGGCGCACTATCTAATTCATCTCCCACTAAGACATTCTGCTCCAAGGTGTTTGGAAATAATGGAGTAGCTTAGATACTAACATTATTAAATCCTCATCTCTGACAGCTATGAGAATTAATATACAAAGGTTTCTTCCTCTTTTTTTTTTTTAATGCAGCTCAGTTACTCATTTTGGGTCTTTTGCTTAGGAGTAGTCCACTGAAAGTTATTAGCATGAGTATTGGTGCAAAAAGGGCTCAACTCCAATAAAGAGGAGAAACAAGCAAGAGATAAACAGAAGATAGCATGAATTTTATTGCAGTTAAGGCATTTTTTTCTTTTCAAATATTAATAATTTGTCATTCTTTCAGCTGTAGATCTCAAAGGCCTTTAGAGAAGAAAGTGGGTACCATCAAACCCATTGTCTGTCCTCTTCCTCATCCCCATGAGGGGCCCTGGGGCAGTAGCCCAAAGCCTGAGCTCTGCTGGCAGGGAGAGCAGAGGTGTTGTGTGAAGTTGGGCTCTGGGGTTATTTTTTGATGGCAGCTGATGTTCTGCTGCTGCTCTTTAGGGAGTGGGGCTCACCTTGGAGGGAGGTTGCTGAGGTTTGTGGCTGTTTGGTTGGCCCTGATGTGCTGAGCAATGCTCAGGCTCTGTCTCTTCCTCCGTGTCTCAGCCCTGACTGGTTTTGGTGCCTGAGCTGCTTGCTTGGAACCTCCAAGCCCCATCCTGGGCAGTGCTGAGGCTCTCTGTGAGGCCTCTCTGTCTGCCCCAGAGTGGGCACCACTTGCTTCTTCTGCTGTGTTTGATTTGCACCAGCCAATTAAAATTTTTATGGGAAGTCACAAATGGAATTATTGTTCTTTATTGCTAAAATCAGAGGCAGCCCTAGAGAGGAGAGCCCAGATGGTGGTGCCCATCTCATCACCTCCTCGGTGTGATGAAGCTGAACAGCTCATGGGGACTGGGGACATCTTTTCAGGGACTGCACTGAGGAGCTGTTCTTCAGACATGCCCTTTTAAACCCCAAATGTCCATGTTGTGCACCTTATTTCACTTATTATAGTGTCATAATGAGATTATTGGAGTCTGCTGTAAGCCCTGCGGGACAAGGATCAGCTCCAGGGTACGGCTTCAGCTGTGTTCTCTCAAAGTATCCTGCTCATCCAGAGTTGAAGCATCTCCTTCCCTTTCTCTGAGCATATTCCAGTCCAATACATTAAATTTGTAAGAAGGTTTTATTGCGTTTAACCAATTAACAAAAAGGGAAAGCCAAAGGGAAGTCATTGCTTTGGTTCCTGCACCAACGAGCAAACTCTCAGATGGTTTCCCTAGCTGCCTGAGGCCCTCTGTCCCCACACCTCCTCAAAGGGCTGAGAGCTGGAGCAGCCCCAGCTCTAATGCATTAATCTGTCAAAATGCTCATCCCTTAGATGTGTGGAGTCTGGGAATTGTTTTATCAGACTCCAGTCTGTGGGACTTCATCCTCGGAGTTATCATCTCCAAAACACAGTTATCTCCCTCAATGGCAGTCTCCTATTGAAAATGATCTCTTTCAGCAGGGCACTTGCATTTATTTACTGTGCAGCTTCTCCCATTAGTATAATCATTACTCCTTGGACTGGGTTTGAATTCAGAGCATCCCACTGTGGTACTTAAAGAATTAATTACAGCGATGAAAGAATTCCTCTAAAGACTTCTATGAATTGGTTTGGTTGAAGTGTTTTAGCTCTGCTTCAATTGGTGCAGCTCTTGTCAAAGGATAGTGAGAGAATGTATGGGTCAGTGATTTAGATGAGGCAAATTACGTTAGAAAAATTGATTTGATTTAGAAAGTGAGCTTTCAGATCACAGGGAATTGCCTGCTTCTTTCTCTGCCGTGCTGATTCTCCCTGAAGATGAGCAGAGGCAGATAATTCAGGGTTAAAGTAAGTGGCTCTTGTAAAAGGTTTGTCAGAGAGTGGAGGAGAGATGGGCTGACACACGTCTTTAGATAAACGATTATTGACCCATATATTGCTATCTGCGCATCAGCTGGAGTTACAGACGGATGGGAATGCTTATAAACACACTCAGGCAGTTCATGTGGCTTGCTAAAGAATTGAGTCCTTGTTTTTAGGTTTGTTTTTTTTTCTCCCCAGAAATGGCTTTTCTATACAGCGCACCTTCAGAACTGGCACAGATCTGGGAATGTGCGCTTTGTGGCTGCCTTAGCCAGCTCTGCGTTGCCTGGCTCTGTGCTTAGTCATTCCTGGGGCTGGCAGTTTGCTTTTCCCGAGGTTTTTCACTTCCTCAGATCAAACTGAGTGTTTCCTCCTTCTGTCCCTTGTCTTCATCTTAAAGGGGCTGCAGTCCCTGGGCTGCAGTGGGGTGATGCCCAACACTGGGCACCTCGGGCAGTGTCCCCTCAGGGGATCAGTCCCTAAAAAGCACCTTCTGAATGAGCAGTTCCCTTCCCTGCACGCTGAGGAGTTTCTTCTGAGTTCTTCTCCTGGCCAGCTGTGTTTTGCCTGTGAGAGCGTTGGGTTGTGAATGCAAAGGCTGCTGGACTGAGACCCACGTTGTTGCCAACCATTTGTGAGCCGCTTTGAACGGGCTCTCCGTGTTTGTCAGGGAAGTGGGGATGGAGCCTGGCAGCGTTTCAGTTTGCACTTTGTAAAATTTGTCTTTTTAAAAAAGTGAAGGAGATGACTTTTTCCGAGCAGCTCTTTTTGTTTCTTTCGCACCTTGCAGAACTCTCTACATTGCAGATTGTTTGCTGAAATGCCGGAGAGACCTCATTTTGGTCTGTCTAGCACTGGTGGTATCTGTCTCCATGGTTTTACCACCACCAGCTTCCTTGGCACAAAAATCCAGGGGTGGGGCTCTGGTGTGCCTGTGCCATTCCCTCTCTCCCAGGGTGGGCATGAGAGAGGTCCTCTGTGTGGTACCGACACAGTGGGGTCCAGCCTTCAGCTGGGAGAGGATGTGTGCACATTCCTGTGCTTGCAGAGAGCCTTTTCCATACCCCAGCCTCAGGCTGGGAAGTGCGATGACAAGTGCAAGCAGAGAAATGATGCTGGGGAGAGCTGGAACGGAGCCTCCCGCCAGCAACTGAATTCAAGGCTGCAAAAAGAAGTTGCAAAAGTAGCAATCCATCTGTCCACTTAGTGGGAGAAGCCTAAGATCATTTCACAGTAATCAGCCCCCTGGTGTTCAAAAAAAACCCAACCAAAAATATTGCAGGTTTTTGCTTTACTGTGGGTAACTGGCAAAATCTAAAGCAAATTAATGTTCTCAGAGGCTGTGGGGCTTTTTCCCCCCTCTTTTTGACAAGTAGGGGCTGTATCAAATTAAAAATAATAGAAGAAACAATAGATTGTCTTTGCTTTTTTAGATAACCATGTTTCTGCCATACATTTCAGAGGTCTTCTGTCCTCACTGAAACTCTCTGGTTAACTACCAGCAGAGTTATTGCCAAGTGGATGTTTTTTTGCAGGGTCAGTCGGATGGTGAGCAGTGTCATCATCACTGACCTCACAGTGGCACATTCCCAAGGTGATGCCTTGTGCAGGTGCATTGCCATGCTGTAGCTGCTTGGCTGTATCAGTGTCTCCATTAAAAGCCACAATATTCAGGGATTTTAATTTGGTTGTAAAAACTTGCTCCAGGCACTACAAAGTTCGGGAGTTTGTTTATTTATTGTAATTCCATTTTATTTTTCCTTTCTCCTTAACTGTGAGGGCACAGAGCAAACAGGCTCCGAAGATGCCTCTTGATTCTTGTTTATGTGAATTGAGCAGCATTGAGTTGGAGGAAGATCATTGATTTCTGCCTCTGTGTGTGGAAATGTTTGTTCAGATTAAAGGAGAGGCGGCAAATGGGGAGGGTTTGAACATGCCAAACTTGACTGTGTCCGTAAGGAGCCTTTCTTGCAAGATGTTACTGGAGAGAGATGCTCAGGGTGGGTGTTTCCTCATGCCAGGTGTGAGTGGCACGTCCCCACTGCCCCTGGAAGGATGTCCCTGCTGTCCCCAGCCAAGGCTGCAGCCACCTGTGGCCTTGGGGGTATCTGGGGCTGGCGGGGTCAGAGCTGGACCTGAGCACACGAGTGAGGCACAGCAGGACTTTGCTGTGGAACCAGAGCCGCCGAATTGCAGCAGATGCTTTGCTGCTACACAACAATTTGTAATTAAAGCACAACTTGCCATCCTGATTAGATTAAGCATTTAAATTCATTTGCAATTTTTTTCCCCCTGTATTGTGTAATTAGCAACATATGACGCTTACATTAGCTCAGTTAAAAGTTATAATGATTAATTTGCACATCAAAGCTTCCCCATGAATCAACCGGTGCAGAGCACTGGGGAGAGCTCAGTGTGGAGTGCCCACATGAACATGTCCCCACCTGCTCCTGGGGCACGGTGGATGCTCCAGTGAGGTGGCTCCTGATGTTTCAGGCCTTCTGCAAGGCAACAGTGTCCCTGTGCCCTGGTAAATGCCAGTGTGATCCTTGCCAGGACGTGGCCATTCCTTTTTGCATCTGAGCTGGGGTGATGCATCCTGAAGCACCCGACTGACCATGCACCTGGGAGCACTTAAAAGTGATGATGTTAACTTACAGGTGGTTCTTGTTGTTGCTTTGTGGATATAAGCATTGTTCTGAAGTGTTTTGGCCAAATTCTGATTGTTTTTACCCGGGTTAGTCTTTGATTATCATGAGTTTTGCATGAAGGCTTTGTAAGTCAGACTGGAGCTCTAACTAGTACAGAATCTTGTTCAAGCAAGCCAAAACCAACAAGAAAACTACTCTAAGCTAATTATAACGAATGTCTTTTTTCTTTCTTATCTAGTCATAATATTGCCTTTCTTTCCACCTTCTGCTGAGCTGTGAAAATATTCTGCGAAATTATATTTTTGAGTTGATGGAAAAGTACACCCCTGTCAACAATATTTTTCTATTGTTCATCAGAGGCAGGCTTCATAACAGAAGAGATCCGTGCTGGAACAGTACATCAGCTGCAAACAGTTTATTCAAAGTCATCTCAAATAGCAGGGAGGGTGTTTGAGTTCCTGCTCCAGCTGAAGATGAAATGCAGAATGCAGCTTTTAATATTTCAGAGACATGAATGGTGCAGGTCATAATAATGTATTGCCATTTTCACAAAAGATGGGTTTTATATTAAAGGTTCCAGTGGAAAAAGGTCTGGAGGTGTTAAAAGATGTACATATTGTTTAAGTTAGTGTATGAGGGTGCCATCTCCTTCCCTAGGGTGCTGTGGGGGTCATGGACACGTAGGTGAGTGGGAAATGAGCTTGCACCTTTTTTTGGTCCACGTACCTGTCTGTGTGTCCGTGCACACAGGTGCACTAATGTTAAGTTGGTGGGGTGTTAAATGTTTCACTTTTCCAACCATCAATTTCAATTGAATTTCATAAGCCATTAAAGTTCTCTGCTGCTTTCTTTGCTCTTCCAGTTATGTGAGCTCCAGCCATTTAGCTGTGAGTCCTGAGGCATGATTGCTCTGCGGAGCAGCAAAAGTAAATTGGTTCCTGATGTAAAATCTTTATATATNCTCACTGTGAGCGGTGTTACAGTGTTGGGCTGATGATGTGAATCTTCAAGCTTGGCTTTTTCTGGTCCAGTTCTGGATCCCCCCGACAGCATCTTTTAAAAAGCTTTTGTGCCTGGCTTGAATGGCAAAGACTTATGTGTAGAGGAAGAGGATTTTTTATTGTTTATATATTTATCTTTAGAATCATGGTGGAAAGATTGGACTGGGGTTTGGGTTTTCCCCCTGTAGGAATGTTTGTGAGAATGATAGTTATTTGGATCAAAGGAGATCTTTTGGCAGTCCTCTGACTTTGATTCAGTACTGGCAGTGCGACAAATAATGAAAAAGCAATCGTTTCCCCTTCTCCCACTTTTATTCTCAGGATAAATGAATGGTTAAGATCTCTGTGCTCAAAAATAATTGCTCGTGGCTTTTACAGAAAAAATGAAAATCCGTAATACTCACCCTTTAAATGGATGATTTGATCTTTCGTGTTGGTTTGTGTTTTGCACTACTGAGTGTCTTTGCTGCCAGTCTGAGGCTAAACTGGACAAAGCTGATGTGCAGGCTTTGCAGGTTGAGTCTGTGGGAAGGAAAACTGGATAAGTAATTTTACTGCTTTGGAAAGCAGTTCCCATGGTGGGAGTTGAGCAGCGGGGATGAAGCAGGGTCGTCTTGTCAAGGTCCACTGGTAGTTAAAGAATTTGATAGAACACAGAATGAATGGAAAAAAGTGTAACTTTAATTTGCCATGTGATTTTAAAGTAGCTCAAACATCTCCTAAAGTGTGTGTGAGTGACTGCTGGGACCTGCTGGGCAGTTCACAGCGTGCTCCTCCTCCAGCTGCCTGGGGCTTGATGAACAGACGGAGGTGTCCACCAGTGCTTTGCCAGGATCTCTCTTCTTCCTTTCTTTCCTTGCTTTTATGGCAGTGGATGTGAGGATGAACTGCCATATTTTATATCTTCCCCCCTCTAGCAGCCAAATGGTGCTGAGCAACTGAGCTGGCTGCCCACCCCAAGTGCTGTGCACTTCACCTTCCTGGAGCATTAACCTCCCATCATTTCCAGCAAAGCCAGGCATAAAAGATTAGGCTGGGCCTGTACTCTTTATCTGGGGATAACTGCAGCAGTTCCTTTTTTTGTTTTTAAATACTCCTAATCGGTGTTCTCAGCCTCAGCTCCAGCTTAATGAAGGCTGCTGTCTGGGAATCATCACAAACAGTTATGGAAATGCATTTAAATGCTTAAATCTGTTGTACTTTTCTCTTTATGGGCTTATTCCTTCAAAAAGCATAACTATGCCCAGAGTCCCTGCCTGCTCAAGATGATTTTTTTCCATGAGCCCTGTGGTGGGGCTCTGGCACCTCTGCAGCACAGAGGGCACACAGGAGTTTTGGGCTAAAGCCCTGCTGCACCCGTTGTGCTGAGGGAGCAGCGTTTTCAGTCTGCTTGCTCCATGCTGCAGAAGGGGCCTTTGGATGCTGGGCATGAGGACTGAGAGATCATCCAACTTCCCTCCTGCCCAGGGGAGGAGAGCATCCCTCCTCCTCTGACCTGCACAGCACAAACATCATTTACTCAACCCTGCTAAATGAACAGAGCTGCTGGATGCCACTGCTGTGGCTGCAGTGCTCGTGTCAGTCTGTCTGGCAGTCAGTGTTTGTCCCTGTGTTCCTCATGGTGAGGACTCTGTAGCTGCACAGAGGCAGAGAAGGTTTCAGCTAAAAGCAAAGGAAAAGGTCACTGGTGGGTTTTCCCATCCTGGCTGTGGTTGTAGCCACACATTCTCCAGGTCTGGAGAGGTGTGAGCCAGGTGGCCCTGGGAGGGATTTGGACAAGGGTTTGTGCTTTCTCCTGAGGCAGAGGAGCAGCATCCACTTGGATGGACACCCTTGCAAGCTGGGC
The DNA here is from genome assembly GCA_013398115.1 of Falcunculus frontatus. NCBI lineage: Eukaryota > Metazoa > Chordata > Aves > Passeriformes > Falcunculus > Falcunculus frontatus. The sequence goes on from VZRV01002663.1 coordinate 1,523,836, forward strand.
CAACTAAGTGTGCTCTGGGTGTTGAACCAGTGATGGAAGCATGAGTGAGGAATAGCCAGGCTGTCGCTTCCTCCTCTGAGAGACCATTTAGGAGCCACCGTGATGGGTGTTCTTCCAGAACAGTTCTCAGCTGATTTCTGTGGGTGAGATACTGCAAAGGCACTGCTTCCATGAAGCATCCCCTGAGGACAATGTGTGAAGTTGGTTTGTTTGAAATGCCTCTTTAAAATCTGGCACGCCACCAAATTGGTTCTGCTGTTACTAAGTAGTGAGTCCCCAGGGTGGTGACTTGTGTCCTTGGGAAGTGTGGATGGGACTTTTTTCCTTTTCTTCTGAAAGCCTAATCTGGTGCTGTTCCGGGGTCACTGATGGGAGCTCTGTGCCAACCGATGGCATCCTGAGGTTGTCACCCTGTGGTAACTTTGCCTCGGCTCATCCAAGATGAGCTGCAGGTCCTTGAGGAGGCACGCGGATCTGTGGCAGTTGTTGGCAGCTTTAATCAGAAAAACAGGGTCAATCATCAGCTTATTCTCTTATCCCAAGAGATGGGCATTTCAGGCTGATGATGAGGGACAGGACCTATGTTGTCCTTCCCTTTTTATCTGCAGCCTTTTACTAACTGGAAATACAAAATCCTTCCTCTGGTGCTGGGGGGACCTTTGGGACTCATGGATTCCCACCCCACTAATCCCCTCCTGCCCCTTGTTTCTAAGGCTGAGTTACATCCTTCCTTGTGAGAGAGCCCATTCACCCAGCAGCCCTCCAGGCAGGGATTTCCAAGGTGCTGGGTGGATGTTTCTCTGCCTTTTTGTCTGCAGGAAAAAGTGATTCTGAGTGCTGCTGGTGAGAAGGAGCATCCAAGCAGAAATGCAACATTCCCCACCTAAAAAAGAACTTAAAACCCTGTTAGCTTTGTATGGAGGTTTAATTGTCCAGGCTGTATCAGTGGTTGCACGTGACTCCGAGTACATGGTGCTTCAAAACCAAGAGTGCCCAGGGCCTCCCAAAAATGGCTGTGAAAGTAAAACAAGTGCTTGTGTTTAAAGAACAACATGGGGTATTGTTTATTTGTGCTCTGGTTAGAGGGAAATGCAAATGGTCTAGTTCCTGTATTTTAAGAGCAACATTCAGCCCATGTGATGGACAGGGAAGATGAGAAGAGACTGCTACAAGCCAAAAGCAGCACACCCATGAAGCAGAGCTAGAGACAGCTTTAAAGCTATGAACATAATTACCCGATGAGTCTGCCAAGGAACCAGATGCTGTAAATGAAAGAATAACTTCCATGGCTTGGCATCTGTCTGCCATCCAGGGAGAGGAGGAGAAGCTGGGGAACTGCATGCAGGGTTGGGAAATGGTTGCTCCAGTTGCAAAATGGGTACCGCCAAAAATATTTGGTCTTTACTGGTATTTTTGTATGGAGGAGAGTGAACCTGTCAGAAAGAAGAGAGGTGAGGTCAATGTGCCTGTCTTGTGGGCTGTTTGACCCCATTCTGCAGCTCTGATGTCAGTGTTATGTGGTTGGTTGGCTGCTGGGAAGATCCGGGTGCTTTGGCAGCTTAAGCAGGTGGTGATAAATGAGGAAGATGTGACTGGGCTGAATTCCGAACCTTTTGGGACCCATTTGTGCCCAGAACCCTACAGAGCACTCTGTTTTCCATGCATGGATGGGCTCAGTTGATATTTAAAATAAGTGTCTCCATGTGACTTTTCTGAGGTCAGGTCACTCTCGGCAGTGCTCTAGTTTTGAAAACCGAACTAGAAAGTTCCTGCTATTTTTCTCCCCAATTTATTTTTACAATTACTGTTAAAATAATTGCAGTCCTAGCAAAGGTAAACAGCTGGGTTCGACATAATCAGTACATAAACAATATCCATCATTTACATGGTATAAGACCTCTGCCACAAAACATATTCCTGAGGCTGCATCTTAGGGGAAAAATAGAAAACCTTTATGGGAAGGGGAGCAGAAAATCAGCTGGGGTCCTCATGGAGTGGGTACATGTGGATAACAGCAGTGGTGCAGTCTCCTTTCTGCTTGTGCTTGAACCAAACACCCCAGAAAAAGGTGGTGATAACAGAATTGCATGTGGGGCATCTTCAGAGCCAAGTGAGTGGTGCTTCCTCGGGTGCAGAAACATGATGTGCCTCTCCCAGCTGGGAAATGAAGGCAGGGAGGAGTGATTAGAGGTTATAGGAGAAGTTCATGGGATTTCAGGGCAGGATAGCAGTGTTTTTCAAGCCAGGGAGAGGAGGAAGAGCTTTGCTCATGGATTAGAGGTTTTTTTAACCATTTTAATAGCCTTATTTTTTACTCTTATTTGGCTGTAATCAGTGGAAAATATGTTCAGTGTGCACCTTGGGTGCACAGGATGAGATGGACATGGGAGTGGGATGAAGGGCTTGGGACTGGGGGGCATCACCAGCATCCCAAGGAGCCTGGCAGAGAGCAGGGAGGAAACTGGAGGTGAGTGGGGCTGAATTCAGCCGCTGCCTCTTCACACTCACAACTTGCTCTATGTGCATCCTTGTTTGTAAGCAGCTGTGGTTATTTTGCCTCAAAATAACAAACCTTTTTTGCGAGGACAAGATGGGGGGGAGGCCTCTGTATTGCTGCAGCTTGGGGACACAGTCCTGTGCAAGTCAGAGAGCCACATCATGTTGAGTGCTGAATGACTCTGCTTATTAATATAATAAACCAGAGGAACACACTGTCATGACAGTCTGCAGTGAGAATCCAGGGGATTATTTTAACCAAAGCACATTAAATCTTTCTGTCTCCTGAAAATTGTACCCTGGAGGTATGGACTGGAGGGTAGGAGGGGTAGGAACATTTAACAAGGGGTTGCAGGAGTTTTTATGCATATTGTGATCTCCAAAACAATGCTCTGCTGTCTGGGGTTTTATATCTTCCCATCACTATAGTTAAGTTCCTGAGACATGATAAGAAGGAAAACATTCTCTCTCTCTTTTATTTTTTTCTCCCTTCATTCCCTAGTCTCAAGATGAAATTTTCTCTGCTGTAGCACTGAAACAAGACCTTTTCTTCAGATGTACTATATGAAAACATGCTGTCATCCTCTCTGAAAGCTGTGAAGTGTGTACATGTATATGTATATTCTATATATTCAGGACACATTATACAGAGATACATGTGTGTGTATGTAGGGTTTTTCCTCTCTCTCTCAGATAAAATAGGCCTTTCTCATCTCTTTAACAAAAAATGAGTGTTGTTGGATGATAGAAGATAAAATTCTCACCAGGGTCCTTTGATGGGGTCATTACTGGGATTTATTCAAGGGCAAGAGCACTCCTCCCCTGCACCCCTGACTTCATCAGGACCAGCCCAGAGCAGAGGCTGTGTCTCCCCTTTGCCACCCTCTGGCGAAAAATGTGCCCACATCTCCCTGTATTTCCTGTGTGTTGGCTTGACACACAGGTAGCTTTCTCTTCTCTTTTTCTAATCATGGAGAGGGTTCAACACATTGTCTGAAATAGCTTTTTTGCCTCAACAGGGAGCTTCCTTGAAGCAGTAGTTGACTCTTTCTTTCAAGCAATGGCATTTTACCTGGGAAAGCAGCCAGTTGGTATTTTCAGCACAGCAGAATTTTGCCTTGCTTTAAAAGGAGGCGGTTCCAGACCCTCCTTAGTTTCTTTTTCCCCTTAGGATGATGTCATTTTACTTTGTGCACTCTCTACCATCCTGTACATAGTCTCTCCAGCTCCTTCTTGGAAATACTTCCATTAGACAGGCACTTAATTTTATAGAAACAGCACTGCAGGACCAACAGGTGAATAATCTGGAGTCCTCAGCTGCATTATGTTGGGCAACTGAAATGTCCTTTAAGTGACCCTGAAAGGAAGGCTCAATTGCTACTGATTTTTTTTTTTTCTTTTCACTGAGGAATCATAGAATGGATGTGTGGTAACACAATTGAAAGTGAAGAAGATGCTGGATATGGGCAAGAAAATGAAAGCGACCAGGAGAGAAAGATTTCCAAAGCAGAAACAAACTGTTCTTCGTTCTTAGTTTTCATGCCAATTTAATGTATTCATGAAAATTGCCTCAATTTAACTTCAGGGGAGAAAAGAAGCTACAGGGTTGCTGTAGCTAAAGGGCTGCATCCTGTTTTAGTAAGTTTGCTATACTTTAGATTTTTATCCAGAAGGGTTTTTTTTTTAATGGTACTTTCTGCCAGCAGTTCTCCACACCTGCTTCTTTTTAAAAAGCACTCTGCAAGCTGCAGGAAAAGGATGCTCAGCACAGTTATCCCTGTTCTGCAGGTAGAGGGAACTGGCAGAGATGTGCAGTGACTTTGGTCTCTGCCAGAGCCAGGAAAAGAGATGAGCCTTTAGCTCCTGAATCCCGTACAGCACCACACAACCCTGCCTGGGAGTCATCCTGCAGTGTGTGACTGGAGCAGGAGGTGTTGGGCTGAGCTTGTCATTCTGCTCAACTCAACCTTGTTTTATTTGCCTGCCCTTGAATTACCCCTGTGTGACAAGAATGAAAGCAGTGGTGAATATTTTGGGTTATGTATACCTTGTATAGCAGAGGCATGAAGCCTTGATAGACTCGGCTGCTTGTCTGGCCTCTCTTACCAGTTAAGTAATCTGGGGCTGAATCTTCCCCCTGCTCTGGGCATTGGTTTTCCCCTCTAGCATTCTCTCTCCTCTTCCTTTCTCCATTGTTAATGTGCCCACACTCAAGTGGGATTTAAGAAGCACTTGCTTGGCTTTGCATGATGGAACTGGCAAGTTCTGCTCAGGTCATCAAGGTACATAAAAATGCACTGTGAGCCTGTGATGCTGCTGCTGTTACTGCTTTCTTTGCAGGGTCTGTGCAGCCACCCAGCAAAGCAGAGTTAGTCACTGCCCTCTTTCTAGGACAGTCTTGCTTGTGCCCATAGGGATGGGACATCTCCTGGCATCTGGAGTGAGACACTTTGTTAGTACAGCAGCACCACCTCTGCCCATCCACCTCCAGCAGCTACGAAAACTGACCACTCAGGCACAAGCCTGATTTGTTTTCCAGGAGGTTTTGATGCATGAAATGCAGGGACAGTGTTTCCCTCCTGGTACCTGGAAGAACATGATGCTCTGCAATAAATTAGCAATGCTGCCTTGCCTTCTGCTTAGGAAAGGGCTTTAAGGCATTTTATTGTGCTGTGCCTCTTGTGTACAAGCTGGAGACTGTAGTTTCTGGGTGCACTATATCCTCCTCAACATTTTAAAATATAGAAATCCTTAAGAAAAAGAATAATACACTTTCAGACTTTTATAGCTTTCTTTATACAGTGTGGCCTTGTTGGAGTGATCAAGATATAGGCACAGATCCTGCAGTGTGTTTAGGCAGAGGCATCAAAGTTTGCAGAATATGGGTTGTAGATTTTAAGCTCTTTCAGCCCAAAGACATTTCTTTTCTGTCTTTGCAAATGTTTCTGATGTTGTATAAATACTGTCTTTGAGGTTTACCAGCAGCTAACATTATCACACTCTTTCATTTAAAGCAAAATCAGAGTGCCTCTTTTATATCTCTAAGAGAATTATGAAAGCCTTTTTTGCAGCATTGCAAACAAATGGGGATTGACAGTTATTAGTTTGTGGTCTAACTGCTCTGACAGGGTTTGGCGCAGAGGGATTTTCAGTGATTGACTCTGAGGCATCCCTCGTGCCTGTTCCACAGGGATGCAGAATCCACCCTGCCCCTGCTGACCATTTACTTGCTCCCCACTGGGGGTCTCTGGGTCCTGGGCAGTGAAGGTGCTGATAACTGAGCAAAGTGGGCAAGTTGCCCAGCAGAAACCTCCTGTTTGCAGCAGATGCTGAAAAGGGGACTGAGAAGCTGTTTTTTTCCACCATGGCCTTGTTTCGGGCTATTTGGAGGCAATACAGAAATGGAAGGATTATGTTGTTCACATTGCAGGTCACTTTTAGCAATTACCAATAGGAATTTAGCACCTAATATGTGTCTAACAAATCTGAATTAAATATTTAATTGAAGGACTTCATGTGAGAAGTAGCCAAAAAGTTAAACAACCTGTTGACTTGCTCTTGCTCGAGTGTTCAGTGTCTCTCCTGCACGAGGTGAGAGCTGCAGGCTACACAGCTCCCTTTATCCAAGTATAAGCAGCATCTCTGTGGGTAAGGGTTTGGGCAGCAAGGCTGCCCCATCTGCAAGCCCAGTGTGGGCCACTGCTCACGTCCCAGAGCACTGCTTCAGAGCCTTGCCTGTCATTGCAGCCCTCAAACACGATGCTTTTCGTCTGTCACAGCTGTCAGTGACTCAAGTCAGTCTCTGATGCTGTTAATCCACCCTGAGTGAATCCTTAGCAAACCTTTCTGGTAGTTGGGAGAAGTTTACTCTGCTGATACTTTGCAGCAGAAAGAGAGGCAAAACCATTATTGATCACAAATGAGTGGGGCTGTGCCCAAGCCCTCTGATTCCCAGGCTGCTTTTCAGGTCTCTTTCTGGGCACAGTAAGCTTTGCATTGAAGCCAACCAACACCATCCACTGCTTCCTGCGATGCTCCAGAGAACTGGGAGTTAAATTTCCTTAAATCACTTAGCAAAGGCAGAGCACTTACTTATTTTGCATGCCGTTATTCCTACTGCTCCTCGTCACCAGTATTTGGATTGCTGTTGGAATCTCTGTGCTCCGGGTGGAGGAGCAGCGCAGGGATGGGCACGCAGGGACTATTGCTAAGCAACCCTGCGGGAGCGCTGCGTGCCCCGCGCTGTCCCTGGCACGCTCCCGTTTCCCATTGTCCGCCGCCTCGGCGCTGCGCTCACGGCTCCTGATCTCACAGCCCCATCGATGCCATCTATTGGGGGAGACTGAAGCGATCGTGAAGTTAAGCAGAAAATGGCACTGCCTGTTGCTGGCGGGAGGCGGTGGCACGGGAATGCTCTTCGCGGGGAATTGATGCTCACGGCTATTGATTGGAAAGCACTTTGCATCGCAGTGAATGTCAGTCTAGTTAGTTCATAAATTTATGGATGTCATTCTGCATTTGCCACAAACTTTCCTGCTCCCTGTCATTTTTTCAGGAGAGTTTGAAAAAAATGGAAATGTGATCTGCTATGAACAAAATGGAGATATGGGAGTAAAATCCTAGCTTTTAAATTTGTATTTATTCTACATCTTGAAGAGTAGTGTTCAGCTACCTCTGCTTTCTAATTTTACCTTTTAACATGGTTTGAAGCCCAGGGAGACTCGTTAGATGTTGATATAATGATATCGGTAAAATATCGGTATTTGGAAATGGTTGTCAGATAACTTTCATTTTCTGTGCACAAGTGCACAGTAAACACACCCATTTATCTAATACTTTGGAGACAACTTTAGTCTTTCAGATACACACTGGGTAATTGAAAACAAATGTTAGCTTCTCTTTAATAGTGCTCCACAGTAGTCACAGTGCAGCGTGACCGAGTTTTCATTTTAGTATTCTTCAGAGACATTTGAAGTATGCAGCTTCTTAAATCTGAGCTGACTTAGAGCTCTCTGTAAAAAGCATTATTGCAGCGGTTGGAGGAGAGTCTGTCGTGTTTGCCCCTCCAGGTAATGCCTGACCTGTTTGAATTGGATGCCCTCCTTGCAACTGACAGACTTTCTGGGCTGAAATTTGGTAAAAACTTTGCTACCAGAGGCTCTCGCGTGGCACTTTGCAGCTGGGAGGCAGCTTCTCCATGTGGCCTTGGGGTGTGGTGACCTGTGGCACCACGGGGTCTGGTCGTGCCCCAGCAGGGCTCTCCATGGGCCACACCCACCCCACTGGGTGCTGCGTTTTTGTTTGTGTTGTGTGAGCAGCAGAGAGGAGCTGACCTGCATTTGGAGCCAGGCTGGAGCTGCTGTGCCAGCGCTGATCCTGCACACCACGTCCCCAGGGGCCATCAGGCTCCAGGTGGATGCTCAGCGGTTTTGCTGTGGGGCAGGACTCCAGAGGCAGCTTGGCTTGGCTCTGCAGGGAAGATCCATCCCTGGATCATTGCCCCGTGGCTTTTCACAGATAGCCAAAGCAGTGCCTTTTGCTTCCCCCTGAATGTTGAATTTGGGCTGATGATGCTGAGGAGGAGCGTGCCACATGTGGGATGTATCTTGTCTAACAATTAGTCATCCTAAAAGGGTGTTTTGGTTCTCTGTTTAATCGCTGCAGGGAGTGGGCTGCTTCAGAGGCAGTTTGTCCTGCTTTGACCCCGGTGACTGTGCACAGGGGAGCGGGACCCCTGGTCCTGCTGGGTGGAGAGGGGCAGCCCTGGACACAGCCCTGGCACTGGCCTGGGCAGGGTTTTCCACCCCGTGTGTGCCTTCACCCAGCCCTTGGGCAGAGGAATATCCTCCTCCCCTGCCATGTCTTCATGGGAATGTTTCTCAGGTGGGGAAGGGACCCTCAGGCTCTGCTGTGGGAAGAGTGGCCCCCGCGTTCCTCTCCGAAGCACGACAGGTTTGCTCTTGGCAGAATAAGCCACTGCTGAAGAATGGAACTAATGAAGAGATTTGAAGTGCATTTATCCTTTGAAAAGTGACTCTAAATATAGTGCCATGGAGTTCAATATCTGTCTCTCCAAGACATTTAGATCAAAAGTATCCATTTTGAGACTTTTATGTTTTTTCCTTTTTTTTTTTTTTTGTCTATAAACCCAATGGCCTACCCTGGGAATTTAAATTCCGGTTGAAGTCCTTTGGACTCGTGAATCACTTCCAGTCACAAAGGCACCATAGTGCACTTGGGACGTGGGTAATTATGTTAGTGTTCAGCAGGGCAAAGTAGAGCCCAGCTTGCCTCCTCCTATTGTATCAGCTTTTGGTGCTGTCTTGGGAATCGTAATAACAGTAGTTGTAGTAATAATAAGAATAATAAAAGAGCTGCCACGAAAGCCAGAGAATCTGACTCAATGCACACAGGCAAGAGAGGCTGGGGAAGCAGCAGCCCTTCCCAAGGGCTCCCCTGCCAAGTCTTTGCAGTCCTCAGCCTTTTTTTTTGGATGAGCTGGGGCCATGATCAAGCAGTGGCTTCTTTTGTGAGACAGCTATATCCAGAAAGGCTATTCTCATGCACTGAATAAAAATGGAAATTCTTCCCTAAACATCCACATTCATTTGTAAAACAGTTAAGAAATGAAAACTGTCAGCACCTGAGACTGAGAGCCCATCTGGCCCCCTGAAACAGCTCAATTTTCCCTTTGCTGCTCTGGGCCAGGTATATAAATGTGATCGGCAAAACAGCAGCAGAGGTGCCTGGGCTCATTTCTGTTTGCATCCATCCACTAGAGACTTCTTTTTAAGGATTTGCTAGGCTCCTGAATTGTCATCTTATCATAAAAAGGGAAATAAACCTTTTTGTTTGCCCTGTGCTGCCATTCTCCCCAGATCCATGCCAGAATTGGAAAGTTCTCTGCCTGTCATGGTGAAGTTTGGGAATCAACTTAACCTGTGCCTTGCCGTGCACCCTTTTGAAACAAAGTGCTGAAGATTTGTTCTGTTTGTTCATTAAATAAAACTAGTAGAGAAAAGGTCACATTCAAATGCGTTATTTTCCGAGAGTGACATATGCTGTTGACTCACACAAATATGTCTCCTCTGGAGAGTCCCTCGTGTGAGACATCTCAGAGCACTTCATCTTCAGTCCTTAATGAGAATTTTTCTTCTAGCCGAGCTATTGAAGACTCTGATCTTAATTCTCAAAAACCACAAAAGATGTCAAATTATACAAATCCAATATTTGATATGTTAATAACCAAAGAGGCTGTTAAGAGGGGGAGCGAAAATATAACCTGAGGAAACGCATTGTCTTCCTGGTGGTGTGCTTCCCCTGGCTGCTGTTTATTACCATCCGTGTTACCTTGGTAGCAGTTTCTGATGTATCCCTGGATAATAACGTGCACACACTAATATGACAAATGTGCAGTGTATCGGAGCATGTACGGCGCATGCAGGTGAAATTAGGTGTATTTCTTTTTCTTCCTTTTTCCTTCTGGTATTCTCAAGGCTGTAAACTCCTTAGAAGTAATTTGCTGATTTGTGTTGTCGCAAGGGTGGTGTTTCTGTGCCACTGCCAGGAATTGCCTTTGAGGGCTGTGTTCTGCTTCGGGGTGCAACAGTTGTGGTGTAGGAGCAGAAATGGCATTTTCCCTTTTATTTCAGTGGACATCTAGCAGCTACTGTGGCATGTGAAAATTGTGTTTTTCTTCCTCTGTATCAAGGAAAAAACCTCTCTGAAGTGATACGTGCTCATGTCTTCGCTGTGCAGGGTGTGTAAGGAATGGGTGACTTGGAAATCCCAGGTATTTTCCTGCTTTTGGTCAGTCTTTTGAAAGATGCTCTCAATTGCCACATCAGATGGTTTTAGCACTTTGTTTCAGCAGAAAGTGAACAAGTGTTTCCTCACATCAATGTGTGGTGCCAGGTCCTGAATGGAGGATGGGGGCTTGCTAAGGTGGATTTATCTTGGTGGGAAGGGGGACAAAATAAAGCTGAAAGGTTTGAAATCCTGACCCAAATCAATTTTTCTTCCCATTGAAATAGTAATTGACTCTGCTAGGAGAGGGGAACTATGTCAGCTGGGCAATCTAGAGCTGTCTCAGGTGGTTCTGTCAGGCCTGTTCCACACGGGGCTGGTTTGGTGTCACAGTGAGGGTTTTGAAGGTTCCAGTTGTATTTCCAGTGCTGTACTAAGTTCAACAAAAAGTGGTTATAGCACGTGAATGGCAAGGGGCATAACACAAGCAAAAACCCATTTATAGTATGTATGTAATTCCAGTTGGGTATTTATTTGTGCTCAGGTAGGAAATGCCATCACAGTGATGACAACCTGCCTCCCCATTCCTCTGTACCCACCATGTGCCATCCCCTCCTGGCAGGAGGTGCTTCCTGGATCTATCTTCTATATCCTGGGTTATTTTGTGATGTCACTCACAAGGGCAGTGTTCAATAATGGAGTTGGTGCTTTTCCCACAGGCAGGATTTTCCACATTGTGCCTCCAGCCTGATTTGGATTCCTCAGCTTGCACATGTCTCTGGTCTGCCACCTGTATATTTCTCATGTTGCCCAACTTGTTCCCAGTGAGCAGGAGTTTGAGTCAAGGAAAAATGCAGGATAGTGTCTCTCCAGTGCCAATGAACATTGGATGGAGATTGCCTTCTGGGATTGGTTAGGGATTAGTGGCTATATTGGGAGCTTTAAGAGTTAGCTTCCTTTAAAAAAAAATTAATATAAAAATTTGGATTTTCTGCTGGAAAGCCTTATGGGAAGCAGAGAAAATAATAAATCTGACAGGCTCTGCTCAGGCTTCTTTCCCCGCACTCAAATATGGCAAAGTTTAGCTGCTGCCATTTCTCAGAATGGGTGTGTAAGGGCTGGATCTTCAAAAGCCTGACTCTGGGAGTCAAGCTCAGTCCTGCAGGATACTGATTTTCTTTGCTTTGCCACCAGAGGATCCTTGCAATGTCTTCACGGATGCTCAACTGCTCAGTGTCTGCAGCTTCAACCAGAATTTTTCTGGCTGATATTTTTTGCTCCCATTGTGGGAAATGAGAGGGTGCTTGGAGCTGAGGGGGGAGGCAAAGTGTGCCCAGATTTTGGCTTTGAAGGGTGTTATTCCATGCAGGGGGTGAGGGCACAGCTGTGCTCTGGTGAATATTTAGTTGGAACCCTGCTGTTTTCTCTGGGTTGCAATGGATGGGAAATCTTTGGACATTTGATTTCAAGATGCTTTAGTTTGCTGCTCTTGTGGGGTTATGAAATACTGTAGAAATGCTGACAAATTAATGACTTGGAAAACAAGCTCTCATAATGAAAATGTCAGGGTTTGGAGACCTGCTTGGTCTCCTGGCTCGGGAGAGTCCTGTGGTTTTTTCCATTGATTATGAAGGTGCTGGAATTTTGAGCTTTCCTCTGCAGTATTTTATGGCACTTTATATACTTGGCATAACAACTCAGGTCAGTGCCTTTACTATCTGCTTGTGCAACGTGTAACTCCTTGGAACTGCAGGGCAACATTTAAAATTTGCACAGAAATTGGAATTTAGCTGTGAGGATTTGAGACACTTATTTTGCTTGGATTATGCTCCTGTTTATCAGCATCAGGAGGTATTTGAGAGACCTAAAAATTGAATTCTAGGTTTTGCATTAAAAAAAAAAAATTCTGTTAGAATGAGTTTCTGTTTGGTGAAGTTGGATATTGAGTATAGATCTGACTCTTCTGTGTCTGCAGAAAGAGGATAAAGGATAAACCAAGCTTATTTTTAAAAGGCACATAATAAAAAAAGAAATAAGAGTTTAAAAAAAAAGTCTATTGGACTGCTTTGAATCAACAACACTTAACTGGGAACTTCAGAAACTTTTTAGAACAGATTGTGCTTGCTTTCTTTTTATCTCTGTAAAAACTAAAACTTAAAAAGATAAAGGAAAAAGTAGCCATTAATGAAAACACTGAGTCGACTGTTAACTATCATTTTCAATTAAACCATTTAGTGAGGAGCCTGTGGGAGTTGGCTTGAGAAAGGATATTATTACTACATTGCTTTATGGCAATACCAATTTTTAACCACAGAATCTGTTCGTTAGGCACTAAATACTGGGGACAGCAAAGAAAGTGAAGATTCTGAATTACATAAAGCTGATGAAAATACATTTGTGGGATGATCTTTCTCTGCTGGTGAAAGAGTAAATGCTAATTTACTCTTGCTGTCCAAACCGAGCTGGAGTAACAGGCACACCTATGGTGAATGTTATGACCTTTGTGTTGTGCTGCTGTGCTCCCTCCCAGAGCTGGTAGTGTTTTGTGGATCAACAAAGTACTTCCCATTTACGTAAAGACTTTTCAACTCCTCTCTTGAATATGTGATTCACTTTGGAGATGTGCAGCTGTCTAGCAGAGCAATGGCTGTTGCACTTAGTAATGTATTTTGAGATCTTTGAGACTGGAAGATGCTATCAAACTCTATGATGTCTGTTATTTTAATTTTATGTTCTGCTCTATACAGTCCTGAAGCCTAATATATCTTCTATTCTGCTAGAGGGAACTGGCTTCTTTTTAAGATTTTACAGGCTGTTTCTGTTGTGCAGTGGAATTCAAATTAGGAATTATTCCGTTCTATTCAGAAAAGAAAATCTTGTGTTAGGATGGAAAGCTAGGCAAGGCTCAGTGGCAATAAAACCGTGAGGGAACTTGGTCCATGGCAGTTAGACACCTGCTGTAAGGTCCCTTGCATACTGATTATAGCTGGGATTCTCATTCTGGCTCTTAAAGAATACAGGCCCCTTTCAGATAATTTATCCTTCTAAACAAAAAGCTTTCTCTTCAGTCCTCCTTCTCTGCCATTCCTGGGCACAAAATGGTTCAAACTTTGTCTTGGCTTTGCAATGAAAAGTGAGAGCTGGTTCCTGTTCTGTGCTCAGAGCCCTGGTGTTCAATGCCAACCTTTAGGATGATGGATATGTGCCTGACCGCCGTGCATTGATGAATATTGATCTCACAAAACTGATGAGGGACCTGGGCTTGAGTGGTCTGTGTACGTGGAATCAGCTGCAGTCTTATCTCAGTTTTATTGATTATTGAAGGTTTTGCTGGCTTGCAAAGCAGAACAAGTTCTCATTAGATTTGGTCTTTAATGGCAGCACAGTTACCTGAGGGCAGAACTGCAATGTTACAGCCTCTGGATGTTTACTGGCTCCTCCCTTCCCTCCTGAATGCTGCTCAAGGTGACTGTCAAATCCACAGGCTTTCCTAATGAAATGTAGAAACTGTAAATCTGGGTTTTTTTTTTTTCCTCTCTGTTCTTTTTATCTCCTAGTAATTGTTCCCCTTAGGATTGTCTGGACGATATTAAAGAATCTTTTCTTGTTGTGCAATTAGTTTCAAAAAGGCACGTTCTTCCTGAGCATCAATCTTGTGCTGGAGAGGCCAGCAAAGACCTTGGCACTGCTGCTGGGGGGGCTCTTTTTGAAGCCTTGGTGGTGAGGATGTGCCATGTGCCGGGTCTGCCTCCCATCCCACGTGAAAATTTGTGCCTGGCTGCTCACAGGTGATTTTTAACCTCTCAATCTGCCCTGGGAAGTGCAGATGTGCTCGCATGGGATGGAAGCAGCAGCATGGAAAAAATGAAGCTCCAATAAGATATTTAAGCACCTAAGCCCTGTTATGATCTTTAGCAAGCCTGTTTTGGTGAAGCCAAACTTATACTATTTGACCAGAGTTGCACACGAGTCTGTTGATATCAAACTTGGATCTTCCAGCCCCAGAGCCAGTTCCTCACTGTTGCATCATTGGATGTGCAGCAGGGCAGGTGCTGGGTGTGAGCTTTGCTGTTCCTTTGCTCCTTAAAAATTGAACTAGGTCTGTGGAATTTGTACAAACCTTTCTGGGCTTCTGACTTGTCTGGATTTAGTCTGGATAGACTGAACAAAGGAACAGCTGAGTGAATTTAGCTGGATCAGATTTTCAAGGAGACGGAAAGCAAGAGGGATGTGCCTGAGTAAGGAAATCAGAGCTGTTCTACCATTTTTAATAGGTTTAGTACGCCTGCAAGCACTGGAATTTTTTAGTTTTGTTGAGTATATCCTACTTGTTGTAAAGCAATTTAACTTTGTTTTAATAAATGCTACAGAGCTCTGTACTGTAGCTCCACAGCAACAGAAAACTGGGAAAAAACATTTTTGGCTTTCAGCAAGCCTGCAGATTGACTGAGTTGCTATGGGTTGTATTCTTGCATGTGGCACTGTGAAATTAAAATACCAAGAAGTAAATTACTCCAACCAACAACAGCAACACCAACCTTATTCCCATCTTCTTGTGCTAAGTTACAGCAGTGATAGCTGGAAAAGTTCTTTTCAACTCTTCCCGTGTTACATTCAGGAAAAAAGCTACTAATGTTGCTTTTTAAGGAGTTTTTACACTGGTGTTCAGCACTGATCTAAAATTTGGACTGCCAGCCATGGGAAAGAATATTTATTTAATAAGCCACCACCATCATGAAATCCCTTTGGACTTAAGGAAAAGATGTGCAGAATAGAAATTAAATGCAGCAGAGGTAAACAGAAATTTAATAAGGTTCTATAGGAATTCCTGTACAAACCTAAGGAGTTTAATAGAAAATGAGAGGTTATTTTTAATCATCCTCCGGAACTCTACAGCACGTTTTTAATTAAATTACGTAGGATGGATAGGAGAAAACCTAAGGAAAGATGACTAATTTTCTATTAACCTTTATTCAACTTTTTCATAAAATGAATTAAGTTAATGACTCATTTCTGTTTGTGTCGTCTTGGTGAAAGCTCATATTTACAAAGTTTAAACTGTCTCCAATATTTCCAGTCAGTCCTGTCCTTCTACCCCTCGTTTGGTTATTCCATGTCCCAACGTGGTCACTCAATAGGAAGATGAATCTACAGGAGACTACAGGATACTAAGCCATGCTCGACCTTTGATTTATTGTGGAATCGTGAGGGTTTTTAGCTTTTTTTCTTTATTCTGATTTGTGCGATTCTCCTGGGAAAGAGGAGATTCCTGAATTCCAGGTTCATCCTGACTGGTTTGAAATGGGTATCTAAAAGAACCACTTTGGTTCTGGCCATCAGTAACTCAAGAGTGGAGTCATATGGACCCTCTGGCTTTTTTTTTTTTTCCTTTTTTTTTACATTTTGTGGCCTTACTGGATTTGGTTTGCTGTGCTGCTTTAATAACTGTAAAACACAGTAATTAAAGAAAACTTGAGAAAGTCATCAACCTTTTGCACTCTGATAATTTTTTGCTAGGCTGGGTAATGTTTGCACTCATATGGGCCATTGGTCTCTTAAATGAAATTTCATCCTATGCTTTGAAAAAATGCTTCGACGTTTCCTTTAGTATGAGAGAAACCAAGTCTACAGATACCCCCTTGAAAACGGCTTTATTAATTAATCCCACGTGGCTCATCAATGTTGCTGGTGTCTCCATTAGTTACATGCAGAAATAAAGACAAATGGCTCTTGTTAATAGCCCCAGGAACGCATAAATCTTGCTTGTTTATGGAAGAAGGCAACACAAGGAGACATTATGTTACAAGACTTTTCCGATTTATGGCGCTGCTGCCTGTGCTGGCACGGATTTAGGTCAGAAATGTGTGGATGGGTGCAGTGTCCTGGTTTTGTTTGCATTGCCCAGAGAAATTCCCTGCTGCTGCTGCAGCTTGGGGGTGGGAAACACCTCTGCTGTGGGATGGGGGCTGGAGGAGGCAGCTGGGTCATGGGAATCTCTCTGTGCTGGTCATCCCTGTGGTGAAGGGTTTGGAGCCTCCGTCCTTGGAAGGAGTGGGAAGGGCCTCCTGTGCTTCCCCTTCGCTGTGGGTCTCAGCTTGATCCCCTGCAAGAGATCAGACTGTTTTCATAGAAAAGCAGTTTTGGTAGAAAGGCATCTCATCCTCTGGGCTTCCCACTTTTCCTCTTCTTCATGGCCTGAGCTTTCCTGCATCCTGCCCCTACCAGATGCAGCTCATTTAATCTCTCACAGGTTGTATCTCATGCCACTCTAGAAATGTCATTTGGAAGGATCTTCTGGAGGTTTCCAGCCTCCTGCTTGGAGCAGGTCAGCTGCCCATGTGAGCAGTGGTTTTGCTGAACTGAGTGGCAAAGCCTCCTTCCCTGGGATAGGGATTCGTCCCTTCCCTGGGGCCTGTTCTTGTGCTCTCTGAGGGAAAACCTTCCCTAGATTAAGTCTTCCAAACTGTAACTTGGGCTGTTGCTGCAGTTTTCCTGACAGATCCCCTTTTGGGATCACTCCATCTGTTATTTGTTGCACTCTAATTGAGCTGATTCTGCTCTCTCTGGTCCTTGCTGACCTGTTATCACCTTCCCTCCTGCCTGCTGAGGCTCCCCCAGTCCAAAAGGGTGGACAGTACATAATTTCCTGAAAATATCTTGGGTTTTCAGCTGTCATAGCTCACACCTCTCTTTGCCCTTCCACTGCAGCCCTGCTCATCTTTTATTGCTTGTCTTAGGAGAGCAGTGGTCCCCTGGCTGGGGAGGAGCTGCCTGAGGGTGCTCACGATGGCTGTGTTCATCATCTTACCAGAAGGCTGGATTTTTCTAAAAGGGTGCAGATGGGTACTTTTGAAAATCAGTTTGGTTGTCTGTCTAAGAAAATTTTTGTTTAATTTTACTCCATGACTGAGCAGTGCTTTATGGAGTCAGACCTCCTGGAAATCCATCATGCACTGGGAAGGGACTGTGGCTGCTCCAATCAATGCTCGTTCCCCAAACAGTGCAGGGAGGAATTTCCTCTTAATTTTGAAGTAGAGGACCAAGCACTCTGTGTAGCTTGTTTTAACAGTTGATGTAATTAATTCTGCTCTTTTAGCTGGGGTTTGCTATTTTTATCAGCCCTGGACTTGCGTACTGCTATAGTAACAGCTCTGGGGCAGACCTCCTGTTCCTCCCAGTCCCGAGTGTGAGGTACAGCTCTAATTATATTTACAGTTAATTCACAGATCACCGAGCGGAGCTTGGGGCCAGTTTCACAAGTGCTTCGCTCTGTTATCAAACTGCTAATAAATATGGGGAGCCGTTGTGAGAGAACACAGGCAGCAAAATCCTAACAAGAGTGGGAATTTGTGTGTTAAAAACCCCATGCTGCAGCAGCTGATGAAAAGCAGAGCCCCACAGAAGGAGCAGTCAGGATATCGCGGAGCATCCATCACAAACATGGTATTTTACTGAAACGTGATTTAATTGGTGTGTAGGCTTTGCTGCTCCCTTTTGAATGTTTAATGGCTACTGAGGTGTTTGGACGGAGGAGATCAGGAGATACTCTTGTGTTTTAAGTTATTAGGCTGTGATCAAGAGATGTGTGTTAAGTTCTGCACAGTGGCTGGGCTTTGAATTTCAGCGGACGCTTCATCTCTGCTTGTCTCAATTCTCCAGTCGTAAAGCAGAGATAATGTTTGCAAAATGAGGCTGCCATCGTGGGTCCTGCCTGGCTGCCTCCAGGCCAGACCGAGGTGACTCCTGCAGCTGACGGCTCCGTCTGCCTTCTCTCCCTCTGCCTGGCCCAGGGCACCCCAGCTGGCTGGGCCACCACGAGCCTGCTGGCTTCCCACGCTAGACAGGCTCCACATGGGCAGTGCTGGCAGTGGCTGGGGTGAGCAGCAGGGCCAGGGGATGCCACCAGTCCTCCCTCAAAGTTGTTTTGTTAAAGCATGTTTAGCCAGCTCCACAGTGGAACCTTCCCTGCCCTGGTAAGCCCTGTGCTCTGTTTGCCTCTGGGTCTGTGTTAGTTCCTTCCCTGAGTTAGCCCTGCTGTCCCATGGGTTTCCCTGTGGTGAGACAGCGGCTCTGGGCAGGGGAGAATGTCCCATAATTTCTCTCTTCTTTCCTTTAGTTGCATCTGGGTGTGGCAGCTCCCCAGTTGGAACGTGATTTTGTGCAACTGTTTTCAAGGCAAACTGTAGAAACAAGGAATAAGGGGAGAAGAGGTGGTTGGATGGTGGAAAACTTCTGTGCTCATCTGTCTTCCCTATTGATTTAGCTTTTACTCCAGCACCCTCACCTCTGAGGACTGAGCTTTCTTCCTTCTCGTGTCTCCCCAAAGCTCTCGGTACATTTTTCCATTAGGTTTTCTCTTTTCCAGGCTCAACAGTTGGAGCTGATGGGATTTCAGACCAAGCACTGCCCATCAGTGGGAGCTTCCTCAGGGGGGTGCATTTATTTGGAGTCCCTCCTGTTGAAGCTTGGATTAACTGTGAAATTTCATAGCAAACACCACGGCTGAGTCAGGTCACCAAACTGGGTCATTTTGGTGTGGAAACATTTCCAGGCTAATTGAGGGTCCTGTGCACCAGTAAGGAAGAAGAAGGTTGTGATACGGCCTGGCCTTTGGAAAAATCATGCATTATTGATTTGTCTGACTGAGATAGTTGATATAGAATGTGGTACTGTTATTCCTTTTTCCTCCCAAGGATAGGCTGGGTATTGATTGGAAGATCATCTGTATTTTCAAATGTCTTAGCCAGGCTGTAGGTGTTGAAGAGTTTTTCAGTGAGTACAACAAAATGTCAAAGTTATTTTGTGCATTAAGCCCTATCCCTCAACTAAAAATTCCCTCCTGCCTTGACACTGTGGTATGGATCTCGATGTTTATATTTAACTTTATTTTTAGACCACTGGGCCAGATCAAAGGGAGAAATTGGACATAGGCAGTAGGCAAAACTGCCCATTAAGAGATATGGAAGTCGTGCAGCTTTTCTGCAGCAGAGCTATGCAGGAGGCTAAAGCACTGTAGTAACTTATTTTCCCCCAAATCCACTCCTGGCTGTTTAGAGTGAGCACGTAATTTAGGTCAAATTGTGCAAAAAGTGAAGAAGACCTCCCTTTGTCCCTACTTTTTGCCTTCTCAATTGAGTTTCATTTTTCTGCACCTCCCATGGCTGTTTGCCATTTCCCAGGAAGCTGAAGGTGGCGTGTCCATGTGCAGCAGGTCTGTGTGTCCCTGCTCACGTGCCCTGTGGTGATGGGGCTGGGGGGATCCACTGTGCAGAACAGAACACCAGGCAGTTTTCCTGCATCTGGGGTTATTTGTGTCCCTCACTGATTTACCAGCTGGCTTTGCTTGATAAAATACCAAGACCTAGGGGCAGGGAGGCACAAAAGACTGAATTCACCTTGGACAAAATTGGTGCACTGTGTTTATATTTCCATGCTGGTTGCCAGCCATAGGTTCCCTACTAGGCTTTATCCAATTATTATCTCTTGCACTTATTTCGGGTTTGGATTCAAAGCAGGGTTTCAATGCCTTTGCCCTCTACGTGCTGACAGAGAAAGGGTGGCTGCCCCAGGTGCTCTGCTGTCCCAGTTCTGGAAGCACTGGCCGGTGGAGGTGTCCACCTGTGAGTCAGAGCAGAGGAGCAGAGGGCAGAGCCAAAGCTGGAGCAGCTGCTGTTGGAGTTCTCCATCTGCAGACAGCTGGTGGGGCTGGTTGACATGTGTTATTTCCCCATGGACCAGCTCTAAGCAGCTGTCGTGGCAAGGAGTGACCTTTTTTCCTCTCTTTCCTTTTTTGTTTTTTTCTTTTTTCTTTTTTTTTCTCCCCTAGCCTTCTCTAGAAGCAGATCATTGTAAGTCTCCAGAAGGATGGGGCTGGTATCAAGTGTATCACTAATTATAATTAGCTGTTACAGCAGGAATTATATTGGGAAGGAAAGCTCTGAGCCGTTGAGTCCGCACTATTATTTAAACTCTTTAGGTGCTTATGTTGCTCTTGAGAGTCAGACTTGAGCTCTTAAATCACTTTGAATCCTTTTGGACAAAACAGTTATTGGAGCTGGGGGCTCTTTTACAAGACCTTGTGTACGTGAGGTTTCCCTGTGATGCACAGAGGTATTTGTAGAGTTGTAGCTGATATGTTTTAGTGGAAGAGACATGGCAATGATTAATAACTTGGTCAGCCCACTTCCACTTCTAAGGCAGCAGAGAATGGAAAATGCTGTGCGGAGAAACACATATCCCCTTGGGATGCTGGGCTGGGAGTACCTGGTGAGGCTGGACAGAACACCACGTAAATGGTCTAATAATGCTGCTTAACTGAGGGGTTTATGTAACTGCAAATAAAAATGTTGGAGTTGCATAAAAGCCTTTGTAAAACCTGAGACTGTGAGTTCTTCCCTGACTTCAAAGGTTTGAGCTGAGTTCTTTAATAAGCTCAATGCCTTAATTGTGAAGTGCCAGGACTGTGCTCGTGTTGTTCCAGGTCATGCATGGTGACAGTGACCAGGGGTGTGAGTGCTGGAGGTGCTGGAGGCCACGTGGCTCCTCAGCTCGGATGGAATTCAGCAGCCTCTGCTCTGAGAAGCCACTGGCCCCAGCCCTGCCCCTGTGAAATCCGTGGTGATGTTGTTGTGGAGAAGAGTTCTGCATCAGAATTCCAGAGAACATGGATAATATCAGGGATTATGGCCTCTATCAGTGGGTAGCAATTAAGGGGTGTCAAGATCATTAATGCATAATTAATCTTAATCTTTCTACTGCTGTATGTACTTAACAAACTAATACAGAAGCAGGGATCCGTGGCCTCGTTTTGACACTTCAGATAATAGAGGCCAGCAATAAACTTCTTCACTGCATACTTCTGGTTTCCCTTGTAAGTAAATTCTGAGCTCAAACAATTAAAAATTACTTTAAAAATGATTCCCATTAGGAATCACACCGAGACTGATGAGACCACAAAAGGAAATGCAGTGTTGGCTCTTGGGCTCTGGCCTCCAATAATTGTTTGCTTCTGAGTTGCTGATTGAAATGCAAGGTAGATATTTGAAAGGAAATATAGAACTTTTAATTCGTTGCTCATGTTTGTGAGCATTCCTGAGTTAGCAAATCACCAGGAAACTGGCTAAAAAGAAGTGATTTCTTAGCAAATGAATTGTTAATTATTGAGCTCCTGTAAATTCCTGTAATTTTAAAATCGTGTTGGCAATGGATCAAAAGAACATGTGGTGCCACAGTGTTAGAGTATTTTTATTTATATCTGATTCACAATTGTCTCCATGGCAATGTGAGAGATGAAGGCAGAGGAAAGAAATGAGTTATCACATTATTAAATGACCCAGTGGAAAAAAAATTAAGACATGTTAAGGATTAATTTAACATTATAGAGCTGCCTAGCAAGCCATTATCATTAGAGTTAAGGATTTGTTAGCATTTCTATTATAAACGTGTTTTTGAAGTGTTTGTTACTGTTTCAATTTGCATCAGGCTGCAACTTTGCATACAGGTTCTCTGAAAAAGGAAATCTAATTTTAAAATGCACCAAGTAGAGCAGTTTAATAATTTTAGAACATTTCAGTGCTCTGTGTCTTGTAGAGAGATTTCTCCACTCTAATAACTAAATAATGGCTTTTTTGCTTCAAAAAAGAAATCCCAGCCCCTCAATGGGAGAAGCAGCCTCTACTAGGTTTTCTTAGTGGAATTTGGGGCAAATCAGTGTATGGCTTTTGTAGAGGTGAACACAGCCCAGCTCTTTGCAAATTGAGTTGTTTCTGCTCTGCTTTTGTCAGAAGTATTTTCAGTAGATGTATGACTAAAATGGAACAAAGAACTGGTAAAAGTCTCTCGGAGGACAGAGGTTTTGTTTGTTTTGTGTGGGTTGGGGGTTTTTTGCCCCTTGGCAGAGGGGGGGAAATGCTTTTCATTACAGCACACAGTTTATGCAAAATCCCCTGCTCTCGGTGGATTATTGCATAATGCACGATAGCATTTTCAAGCTTGGCTAACTGTGATTAGGAAGCTAAATGGAGGGAAAAAAGCAACAATTTTTGTTCTAAAGCCAAAGCATATTTGGTCTTTCACCAGCCATGGCGCTGGTTCCCTGGCAGGGAAAGGCCAGAGGTGCCAGCATCTCTCAGCGAGGGGAGAGCTCCCAAACCACTGGGATTTGAGGTATTTTCAGGGGGTTTTGGGAGCTTCAGGTGCCCCAGAGATGTGGCTGCAGCATGGCAGTGTGTCAGGTGTGTGTGCAGGAGCTGCCTGGAGGACAGATAATGATGAGATTGGTACTGGGGTTTAAAACAGAGGGAAGAGAGGAGGGAGGGCTTTATGGAACAGCCCATTTATCTTGAATTCCCAGAAAAATCTGTGAGGCTCTGCAGGGCTGGCTTCTGTCCATTTCTGTTCAATATTTTCATTATCAATCTGGGTAATGGAATGGAGAGTAGGTTTGTTAAACTGACAGGTGATGGAAAGTCGGGAGAGACTGCAGATGCTTGGGGAAGAAGAACCAGAGCACTTTCTTAAAATAATCTGGGCAGATTGAAATGGTGATCTGGAACAAGGGATGAAAGGGCCAAGTGATAGCTTGGGGCAAGGATTGCAACAGACAGCAAAGAGCAGGCGAGGCAGCACTTCAGGCAAAGGATCTGGGGTTACAGTGGGCTCTCAGCAGCACAAACATCAGCCTGTCATGGGATGACAAAAAGCTGTTCTGCAGGGCTGTGTGCAGGGAAAACACGGGGAAGACACTGGGGAGGGCTCAGCAGGATGTGGGACAGTGTGAGAGACTGAGATCACTGACACCCTGTCTGGGAGGGAGAGAACACCTTCCCATCGTATTTGAAATCTGAAATTCAGGGTGTCTGGATGGCTTGGGGTGAGAAGACACTGGGAGGAGCGTTGCTGTTCCAAGGAGATGCACAGGATAGTCTGGGAACGCAGGACCACTAAACCTTGTTTGGTAATTCCTCCCGAAGCTCTGGTGTCTGGCTGAGGTGTTTATGCAGAAGAAGGAATCAGAAATGCAGGTTTTTTTTGCATCTCACCCATTTTTTTAATGTTTCTTTTCTGAGCCCTGGCCTAACTTGACTCTTCTTAGCTTTCATTCAACTTTATTTTTAAAAGAAGTTATTAACAGGGTAACAGCACTGAGCAGGATAGAGCTAGCTGAATTCCCTCTATGAAATGCTACTTTACTTGATTAAGTCCAATGACATCTTTGCATTCAGCTAACTAGCTCTCTGCAGGTGATAGAATAACTAATCAGAGTAAAAACATCAGATGAAATGAAATATAGACTGTAAACAACACCATTCTAATTAGCAGCTTTATGGGACTCTGTCAGTGAATGATCATGGAAGAGATTTCTTGTTTTCCATCTTGAGAATATTTGGGTATTAGTCATGGCTGAATGCCTGTTTGTGTCTTCCTAGCTGGGATTTAGGGTATTTTAATCCTGGTTCTCTGTGCAGGCCCTGCCTATTTAGGAAGTGCCAAAAGCTGTCCTTGGCCTCACACTGACCTCTGGCTTTGTGTCAGTCAAATGAAGTTGAAGGAGGTGGCCTGGGTTTGGTGGCCCCAGCTTCTCCTCAGAGTGGCCCCCAGCTCCTGGGCACGGATGCCCAGTGCAGCAGTTTCATGGGTTTTATTTTGGGCACAGTTGTTTTTTCCTCTCTCTTTGGAGGCAGCTTAGCCATGCTCCGCTTCCGGAGCCAGCAGCCTTTGTCTTGGAAGTTCATCAAAGGTGATTTTCAGTAATTAACTTTCCAGCCTGGAAAAACAAGAAGAATTTCTTGACTGCAGAATTGCTGCCTGTTATGTAAGCAGAAACATTTTTATACAAAATCCCCCAGCACTTTCCATCTCTATCTGTATATATAGACAGGGAACAGGTGGCTGTGGCTGCACCCTGCATTTCAGAGCTAATGGCTCCTGAGCTGTGAGGGGGTTGCACCTCTGAGGACGAAAATGCTGTGGCAAACTTGGCAATCACCCTAAGGAGGGCAGAAAAGGCTCCCTTGTGCTGGGGCCCAGCTATTCCCTTGGCTTGGGTGGGGCAGTGGGAGAGGGGCTTTCACGGGGCTCTTGGGGCTGTGGTGTGCTCAGAGAGGAGCTGTGGTGTGGCTGATTGTTGGAGAGGTGGTAGAGCAGGGGGCTGGTTTTTTTAAAGCCTTTTAGGAAGATGGAGAGGAGGAATGATTTCCATGACAACAATTCAGTTAGGGAGAGAAATGATGGCTCTTGGAGAGGGAGTCTGAAGGCAAGGTGTCGCTGCTGTGAACCTGGAGGGGGTTGAGGGGAGAGCAGAGGACTGAGTACAATCAAAACATTAAAACACAAAAGCGTGATTATTGCTTGAGAATCAGCACTTTCAAAAGGAAATAGTGATGTGAAGCAAGCCCTTGGTGAGGAGGTGGAGGGCTGGCAGGGGAGGAGGAGGAGGAGGAGGGCAGAGTCCTGGTAGCTGGGTATGGGAGGGGAGCAGGTCTGGGAGTGACCACACGTCCTGAGGAGCCTCTGGCCTCACTCCAGTGCTGCTTTTGTCACATATGCAAGTGAAACCATCTCCTCTGTTCCACTGGACATGGCTGGAGTCCATTTCTGAGTGTCCAGGCAGAACACACGTGTGGTCTCTGGGTTTTTTTGGGCTTTCTCCTCTTGCCCTGAAATCCTGTAGCTGTGCATGTGCCTTGCTGGTCCCAGCAGTCTGGGTGTCCCTGCAAGCTGCCACAAAGTTAGCTTCTAACTATTTTATTTTCTTTTGTTACTCTTCAGTAGCTGATTTTCTTCCTATATCCTTGTGGTCCAGCTCCCTTTAATGCTGACTAGAAATGGCCTATCATCTTGAAGTTGCCTGGACCTTGATTATGATTATTCTTCTTTTCAGATGCTATAGTTTTGGGTGATATGTAGACTGGGAGACCTGGTTCTGGCACTGACACTCTCAATTTTGAGAAATTTGCATGGCCTTAAGAAGCCCATCCTAAGACAATGCTGATTAACAAAAAAAAAAAAAAAAAACAACCCAGAAGCAAAATGTGAACAATATCTAAACTAAACTTTGCAAAAACAACATTCATTGAGCTATCTGAATTCTGTGCAGCCACAGCAGGCTTGGGAGACACTTAGATACATTTTCCAGCCGTAAACCAAACAGGTTGTCAACTTGAAAGGTACTTGGTTATTGCTGATAAAAGACGTGGCCAGTAAAAGGTAGGAAGATACACTGGGAATAAATAACAGAGTCTATAAACGGTCGGTATTTGTTGTATGTCTTTGTAATGCAGTGTTTTTGCAGACAAGTGCACTGAAATTTCAGCTTATCAGATTAAAACAAAAAAAACGCTAAATAAATTCTGCTTGGGATGGGAGAGATAGTGCTGTGCAGGGCAATCACTCTCCTCCAGCAGCACCGTGGGTGTATGTGAGCACGAAGTACTGCCAAGCTCCCAGAGCCCTGAGCTGCCAAGGGCTGAGCTGGGTCTGGCCAGGTCCCTGAGTGTGCAGCCTGTGCCTGGAGACCCTCGCAGAGCCCTCTGCCACTGGGGCCACCCCTGCCAGCACAGGGACCAGGACAGCAGCAACTGGTTTGAGTTGGTGCACACAGAGCCTCCTTCCCAGGGCTGTGCTGGTGGCCTTGTGGCTGTGACGGTGTGAGCAGGGGGTGGATGGTGCACCCCAGGCAGCACTGATGGAGGAGCAGAGTCCCCTTTGCTTTTGGGAAGCCCAGATATCAGCACTGCTTATAATTAGCGTTGCCCTCCCCACGCAGCTCCTCAGGATCTGGCTGTCAGCAGCTTTTAACGCTGACGGTCATTAATTGTTTGGGCTGCAACAATCCATGGGCGTAGAGACTGCCACTGAATTATGGATTATGAATCCTTCACCACGGGTTTGCTGTGTGGTGCCAAGGAAATAGGTGCAGCCCACGCTGCCTCGGCGATCTCTGCTGCCTTTCCTTCTTCTCTGGGGTCCCACCTCAGCATTCTTGGCTTGCAGCAGAGCTGAGAGGCTCCCTTGGAAGTGAAATGCAGGGCTGTGATTTGAGCTCATGCTGTTGTGCAGTGCAAGCAAAGAGCTGATCTTGAGGCATCCTAAATCATGTGCCTGGGTTGGTGGATGAAGTTCTAGGCTTTCGCCTTGTCCCAGCTCTGGAGTTGAGCCCTGGTGCTCCCATCTCCAATGTGTTTGTACAGGGAACTCTAATTCTTGAAATTTTTTGATTGCTGACTTATGTAACTGTCAGGTTGTGGGGGTTTTTGGTGTGTGTTTGATTTTTAAATGTCACCTTATGTGAAATAATTATGCTGCCTTAACTGAGGAGCAAACATTGCCCTGTGATAGAGCGAAAGCCCTGGACTGATGCAGGTTTTTCAGTGCAGTGTCTGCACACGATGGTGTCTGCCTTTTATTTGCACTTTGGCACGATCCAGCAGGGTCTGAAATGAACACCAGAAGGAGAAGTCAACGCATGGTTCTCCTTTTTTATTTTTAACTGATATTTACACACAAGGAGGATTTCACAGACCCCTCTGTCGTAGCCTTGCAGAAAATAATCTGCTCTGTAGTGGTTGTCTTTGGAGAGCTGCAGAGGAGCCATGAAGCCACACATCCATGTGGAGGGGCTGGTAAGCAGAAAAGGATCTGTGCAGGTTCCTGCGTGTGGGACATGAGTGTCTTCCTCATTTATAGCCCAAGCTTTTTGGGGTAGAACAGAAAGAGAGGAGAGGAGAACCAACTGACTCACGTTCGAAATGCTCCTCAGTGTTGATAGGAAAAGCAAGATTCTGTGCATGAGGCATTGGGGATGACTGATGAAGCACTTGGGCCTGACAATACATCCTGCTTTTCTTTTTTTAAGAGATGATCTAGCTTCTGCTTTCTGACCTCTTTGGGTATTAGGATTCATCCATCTCACTGGTTCCTACTCTGTTGCTGTTTTGAGTTTAGTCTAGGGTCAAAAAGTCCCAATAATCCTGGCAAGAGTGGAAGACAGACAGGCAGAATGCACTCTCACATTCCCATACAGCTTAGCCATGTTTTTCCAAGCGGTGTTGTTAAAAAATGGGTATGCTTTAAAAACATGCACAGTACTGAAGCCCCAGTTTAATTGCTGGTTACAGATGCTGCTTTTGATCCAAGCTAAACTTCTGAGCCAAGCTGAAGTTCTTACAGACAAGAGTTCGTGAAATTCTAAAGAGGAGGAAATCAGCATTAAAATAGCATTTGTAGAGAATCTTAAGCAAAATGTGCACTTTTCAGTGAAGGCCTTTGCATCATAAATTAGCAACATCTGTCCTCCTATTCTATATGTCATTTCCTCTCCAAATCCCCTCCAGAATCTGCCATTTTTCAGAAGTATTCTTGGATGCATTGAACTGTGGTTGAAGATGTTTCATAAAATATGCATAAGCACTTGTCGCTTGGATAATGCTTCTTAGTACTTGCCACTTTGCTGTATTTTAGCAAATTAACCCTCCAAACACGGCTGATGCCCACGGTGAATATGGGCCAGTATCAGGATGAGACTATCTTGGACTCGGGAAATACTCTTGTAAATGGGTGTTCAGTCGTGAGAGGTGGCCACTCTTCTTGTACAATGTATAGTAGTGACTGGTAAGATCTGAGAAATTCAGAGTATGGCTCACAGATAAGCTCTGAGATAGCCAGATTTTCCAGGGATGACATAAAGGAGGAGAACCTGTTTTCTTCCCCACTGCTGAGACGCTGCTCCTGTCTCAAAGGGCAGGTGAACTCCCTTGGTTATTTCAGGTGCAGAGTGTGCTTGAGTGTTCCTAGAGAAATAGGGCTGGGAGGCAACATCAAGGGTCATCTTGTACATGCTCCTGTCCCAAGGAGAGCTCAGCTTTACCTGTGAAATTCCTTACAGACAGCCTGTCCTTGTGGCCTCTCAGTGATGAAGACCTGATGGTGCTCCCAGGCAATCTCTTCCAGTGTTTCACTGTTCAGTGGATAATATTGAAGAATAAAGTCCAATCTTGGAAGGCTTCTAAGTGTGAATGAAAACATTTAAAAATCAATACTGTGCTTTACAAGGAGAAAATAGGTGTGCGATGACACAGGGAAGAGATACCAGGCAGATTTAATGCCTGATCCAGGAGACCTTACTCAAGCAGAAATTTCATTTTATTCCTAAATTCTTTTATTTCTGCTTTATGGATTTAATGGCCACTTGCACCACCTGGTAGTGGCACATCCTGTGCTTTGGGCAGTGCTGAGGTCAGCTTTGGGATGGGCTGACTGACCTTTGGGCCGCTTGTTATGAAACCACCAGGCTGAGTATTTGTGGGGGATGGAAGCTGGCATCGCCCTGGGGTTGAGCAGGACAGAGACTGCACATCCTCAGTCCCTGCAGAGATGGGTTTTCTCAATGACCACTGAATCCCTGTGTTTCCCTGTGCCCTCAGGTGTGCCCAGGCTTTGCTTGCATCTGTTCTGCAGGTGGAAGTAGCTTGGAGGTATCTTTCTGCTTCCCTGATCCTTTGGCCATGGCAGACGTGATCAGGAATTACATGGCAGGGGGGAGAAGCCAGCTCTGAGCTTCACTGAGAAAACCAGGCTTTGGTTTTTGGAAAACGTGTTGCAAGTACTGTAAATCACAGAAAAGAAGGCAGAAAACGTGAAGTGTGTAATGTACATGATGCCAGGCACTGAAAGGTCAGCGGCTTCATGGACAGGAGTAACGTGCATAAAAAATTAATGAGGCTCTCTAATTAGTTTGTTGTGGTGGAATTTTATTAACGAGACACAATCGATTTCTAGTTTATGCTAAAAACATAATGAAGTGCAGTGAAAGCTGGTCTTCACAAATTTCTGGTTCTCATTGATAAAATGACAAGAGCTGAAGCTGGTGTGGGCTGCGCTGTGGGAGGCAGCACAGGCACAGTCCCAGAGCTGGGAATTGCACGGGGCTGTGGCAGGGCAAGGATTCCACTTTCACCGCCCCCTTCCCACTGCTGCTCCCATCACAGGCACCCCCAGGCTTGTACTGGGCCCTGGTACTGTCAGGAATTCAGAATTCCTGGGGTTCTATTCCCTGCTCTTGTGGGATATATTTCTATTCAGAAGGTGAAGCTTGGCTTATTTGCATTGCAGGTTTTGCAGTGCTTCTTGCTTAAGGAAAATTAACTTGTTTGGGTCTCCCTTGCAAGCTGTATATGCTGGAAACATTTTGATTAAAAACTGAGGAAAGAGTAAGATAAGGCTCTTGATTAGTTAGAGTTGAACTTTTTCCTTTTTACTCCTACACTTAGAAGAAAAACCAGACATTTTTGGTTTTATCACCGTCTATGCAATTAACTGCATGAATAAATATACTGCATTTCTGAAAACTAATACTCCTGAAAAAACCTCAAACACATTCTGTTTTAAATATTATAATATCTCTGGTGAATCCTGCAGTTACTGATGTTCAGACAACAGGCCTCTAAGGTAGGAGTGTTACAGGGGAAACAGGGTGAGCTCTAGGTCTGTACTGGTGTAAATAAACTGGTTGAGATAAAACCTGCTTGTAGTCCATGTCAGGGGCCCAGGTGAACTTCTGCACTGCTCCTGGTATGGAGAGACAAACCCAAGTAAATCCAGCTATGAGCCAAGAAGAAGAATGTTGCCTCCTCTGGGCCATCCTCCGTTCCCTCACAGGTACCTCCAGTTTGTCTGGATGTGTGCTGGGGAGTTCCCTGGCATGTGGACCTTGCATTCCTGTGTGGAAGTGTTTAAATTTGGTGCCAAATGAGAGGGAATACTCATGATCTCTCCATGTGCAGCCTTGTGCCCCAGTCAGATGTGCTTCTACAAGAAATGCTCTAATTTTCCTGAGAAACGATGTGCCAGGAGCCCAGGGGAGCATTGTGGAGCCTCCACTTGTATTAATCCTTTATACAGCACATTTTTCTTCTCCGTAACTTACTTGGAACTTGTTGAGAACTCATTTGGTTGCAAACTCTGGGAAGCCTCGATGGCTGCCCAGCAGACAGGTGCATTTTCCTTGCTGAGTTTCAGGGAGTCTTGTGCAGCAGCATCCTTGCTCTTGAGAGCAGCTCGCTGACAAGCACTCAAAGTGGCACACTGTGACAGGTGGTCACTGCTGAGGTTAAACCTGAGTTTTGTTGTGGTCTTGCATTAGCAACTTTGACTGACAAGTTCCCCCTCCTGAGCTAATTCACTCTCCATCTTCATGTTTCTGTCTGCCCAGCCTCGCACTGAGGGCCAGGAGGGTGGGGAGGGTCATTTACACTTGGCTGCCTATAAATATTTGGCTCCAAGTGTCAACTAAAATTCAGTGGAGATGGTGAGGTTCAAAAGGTGTGTTTGAAAGGGAAGGGCTAGGGTGTTTTGCTTTTTATTAAGTCTTTATTTCTCTACTCTTTGTTTGGTTTTTGTTTTTTGTTTTTTGGTTTTTTTTTTTTTTTTGTTTTTGTTTTTTTTTTCTTATAAAAACCAAGCTTGCAGAAGGTTTTTATAAGAATTCTTGAAAGTCGTGGCTCTCGAAAGGGACTTTTGTCAGATGGGGTCTGGTGACGGAATTTTCCACGTCAGGCAACAAAGGATGCTGGTCTGAACCCTGCTGCACAGAGCAGTATTTTCTTGTGTTTGCAGTTCTTACACATTTTCTGTATGAGTAGAAGAATGTTCCTTGAAGATTGGCCAGGAATAGATCTGGAATAGGCTGCCTTTGGGAGGCAGTGCTTCCTGTTGATTAATTTAACATCCCACCTTGGTGATCCAAATGTACTTGTTGTGCATGAGAGGATGGGTGAGTAAAGATGGCAAAATAAGCTTTTTTGCCAGCAATTGAATTAACAGTGTGAGATGCATCCGAGGCTGTTATTCCATATCCATGCACAGAGAGGCAGAAACGCCTGTGGCTCAGCACATCAGCCTTGTTCCCATCCTCTCCCAACAGGACAACTCCTTACCCTGGGCTGAAGTGATGGGACAATGTGGGTGCTGAGGGAGCCTGAATGTCCTCAGTGCTCGGGGTGGCACTGCAGAAATGCAGATGGTGTGGGTTTCCCTACCTGTGTTTGGTGGCCTTTCTTCTTGTCCCAAGTTGGGTCTCACCTCTCTGCTGCTGCATCTGACTGACAGAGCAGTGCTGTTGTTCTTGGGGGCAGAATACAGCACTGTCCCTGTGTCCTGATGGGACATGGTGCCCTCTCCTCTTGTCCCGTGCCTGTTTTCTCACTCTGGCTGAGACCTGTGCTTGTTCCTCAAGGAGGAAGGAGAGGACACACCCAGGCTCCTTGCCACGAGATCCAAGTCTACCAGAACAAGGGTGGTGAGGTTGGCAGAGGACAGTCTCTACCTAACTGGCATGACATTTGTCATCAGTCAGATGTTGACTTTTATGCTCAGGCAGATGTTGAGGCCAGCAGATAAATATGCTGCCTGAGAAGTTATCTAAATAAATTTTCCAGATCAAGGCACCGTGCAGGAGAAGAGCCAAGAATAATTAATCTCAGAGTGCCTGGGAGAAGCAGCTGTTCTCCCAACCCAGGAGAGAATCAGGGGTAGAAGGGGAGGTGAGGATGGTCCCAGGTAAACGGGTACAAATAGTGCAGCTCTTGGGGGAGAATGCTGTGCTGGAGGGACCTTTGAGGCAGGAAAGCTTTTCTACCTGATCCAGCTGGGTTAAGGGCAAGACATCCTCATCCCAGAGGGGAAAGAAAGGTTTCAAAGTAGCTTTCAGCTTTTCGGACTAATCATTGATGGCTTGGAGGTATTTTTAATGGAAACAGTGAGTTGTCAGTCTGTGTACAGTCAAGCTTCATTTCTGCTCCTGCCACCTCCTCTTTGCTCACTGCTTTTCCCATTGCTCTCTCCTGGATTGCTGCCTCCTGCTTTTCTTCGCGAGTGTTTTTCCTGCCTAGTGCTGTCTCTTTTCTCCCTGTGCTGATTCACAAGGCAAAACCTGTCAGCCCTGAAGAGTATCTGAGCTCAGGCTCCGTGTTGTGCCTCTCCTCTCTTGGCACGTTCCCCCGTGATGAGCATCCTGCTGCAGCTGGGCACTGTGGCCTCACAATCACCCGTGGGTGTGTAAAAGGAGTGGGTCCCTTCCTTGGCATCCAAGCCAAGCCCACCTCAATTAGCAGAAGTGGGAAGCACCTGCATTTCCTTTAATGTCAGTGGGAGCTGCAGGTGTTCAGGCCCTTTTGAGAACAAGCAACTTTTTAAATGTGTGCAGAAGTGTTGGATTTTATTTGTTTTTTAAGCGCTGGCATTTGAGATTTCTGATGGTGCTGCTGGGTGTTTGTCAGTAGGAATAAGTATAGATGGGAACTGGGATGGGAGCAGCTTCCCACTGAGCCTGGGGGTGTCTGGCTTTATGGATCCCAGCTCCTGGCGTGGCCTGTGTCCCTCACTGAAGGCTTGTTAATTCTGAGAAGCAATCTTGAGCAAAGTCCTAGACTAATATTTGTCTGCTTCCCTTTAAAGATTCAATATCTAGTGTGATGTTAGCAGATTCCTGGCAGTTGCTTCTGATATATATTTGAAATGCTGATATTGAGTTCTGATCCAAAGTGCTCATCCTGCAGGTGGAAATTTTACCTCATAAATTCTTTAATTGTCAGATCATTATCAAAATCATTACTTTTTACAATTTTTTTTCCGTATTTATTTCACGCTTGCTCTAGATTTGCACTTTTGCTCCATTGTGGGTGTTTTCTGTATTTTAAGTTCACGTACTACAATGCAGTTCCTATCCCAACCTGAAGGAAAATAGAGGACCAATTTTAATGACAATGTACAATTGTACTGACATGTCCCAAAGCCTGGGGAAACCTGTCCATTAAAAAATAATGGAGTAGGAAGTCCTGGCATAAAGTAAAGCCTTGAGTAAAATTCCCCAGCTTCATGGACTGTTAATTCTTTATTAGGTTTCCCTAAGACTGAGATAAAAGGCATTTTATCTTTTTTAAGGTTTGCATTAACATGTCATTGAGTTTTATAGATACATTGATCTTCATTTGGCTAATCGAGAAAGGGTAATAGAAATGTGTGTTAAATGCCAGAGCAAAGATAACTCTGTAACACTTCAAATTTTTGTGTTATTTTTATTTATTAAGTTTTCTTCAGATACAGAGCTGCGGTCAGTATCAAGTTGTGAAACTCCTTTCACTGTATATTTTTATTGACTGTCCTGTCTAATTTTCTTCTTTTTCCTTTTTTTTTAGCTGCCTTTGCTTTCAAGTTAATTTGGCAGTGAAGTTGATGTGTCTTCACTAAAAACTAACAGAGAGAATTGACAAGATTTTTAAAAAATACTGTTGTGTCTGATGGATTCTTGCCTCCCTTGGCTATCTGAGTCTTCTTTTTACAGTGTGCTCCAATCTGAGATGGAGCAGTGAAGTGTGTCTTTGGATTCAGAGAAAAGACCTGAATCTGACTGATCTCAATAGGTTTTTTCCTGCTGCTGCCCACGAACAGAGATTAAGGTCTGCAGTTTTCCAGAAAAACGTACCAGGCCATGGACATGGCTGGGACAAGGGAGGTGGCACGTGGAAGATAAAGACAATTCTTTATCCCCTTCCCCTAACAGTGAAATCTGGGCTTGGTGGAAGCTGGAGGGACTTTGGAATCCAGTCAGGGGGTTCTCTCTGCTCTTTTTGGATCAGCAGCCCTTGGTAATTGTCCCTGCCTTGCTTGGCTCGGGAGGCTGCGTCTTCTCCCGGGGGTTTAATTGTGCCTGTCTCCAGAGAAACAAATCCCTCACACCAGACTCACCATGTGCATTTAATAAGGAAGTCTCTATGGATAGAACTTTATTAACAGCTGTCATTATTAATGAAGACTGTGCAGTGGCCGGTGTATTAGCTCTGTGATGAAGGCACGTGAGAGGGAAACAAAACGAAAGATTTTTGCCTTCTCTGTGTTGAAATTGTACATCCTCCATCAATTCTGCATGTGCATAAGGGAGGGCCAGGGGAGAGAATTGGATTGTTGTGTTTGTCTGCAGCTGGAGAGAGCTCAGCCCCAGCTTGGGTGCTTGTTCCCAGCCTCAGCACATCTCGAGGCACCTTGACAAATAGGGAATGAGTGAAGCACCGAATGAAATCCCCAGAGCAGCACCGTGTAATGATCACCTTCTCTGCTTGTCAGCTCTGAGGGGGGAAATTCTCCTCTCCTGCTGTTGAAAGGCCTGCAAGGACCTCAGTGACAGTGAAAGGACGTGGGTTGGTTGGTTTCAGAGATGGTCCCCTTTGTGTCCAGGGTTTATTCTGTCCTTTCCTTGCCAACCACTCTTGCCAAGCCAAAGCATCGGAGCAGCTCAGATCTTACATCTCATCCTCAGCTCCCAGTCTTACAGCCTCTAGCAAATGCTTATTTTAGCATCAGCTGGCTCTGATCCCTTTGAACTCTCTGATATGAGATTAAATGTTAATTTATTACATATCATGATAGGATTATATGTTATCTCTAGGATAATGGAATCCAAATGTTAGAATAGCATGTTTGAGATTTAGTGCTTGTACACATTTCCCTCCACTCAGGAAACAAGAATAGCTAAAGGCAGAAGACTGAACAAGAGGTGAATTAATCTGTCTGATCACAGTTAGCTGAGAGCTCAAGCTTTGGAAGAGTGAAACCAGAGGTTCATAATCTTCTTGCAGAGTTCAGAAGCAGAGGAGAAATTGAATGAATTTTCTAAAAAATAAATAAGAAGAAATTGTTATCTGCTTTGGCTGTTCCATGGGCAAAATCCCATGGATAAATTATGCAGTGCGAATTATGTGCTTGGCTCTAGATAGAAATGCCAGACAAAGAAGAGTGCTGAAGTGACCTGGATGCTGAATTTCTGCAGAATTTTGTTCTCTAGGCTGTGGGTAGGTGAGCAGTACTGGATGTAATAAGATATGACTTGAACTTGAATTGACTCAAGCTTGAACTGCACTTGTGATGTTTCCACACAGAGGTTTATAGGTGATGCCATGGAGCAGAAGGTGAACACGGCTCTTTTGCTGTCCCTGTCACTGCCCATGATGGCATTTTCAAATGGGCAGATGCTGATGCTGAGCTGTGATGAGCTGCACCCTCAGCACACCCAAATGCTGTGCCCGGACATGTTGGGCTGTGATAGTGATGTCCTGTGACTCTTATTCAATTTTATAATGCCCCTGTCATCGAGAAAAGAATTAGATTCAGCTTTTTGCCTTCTCAGGCAATCTCAAATCTGATCTAATTTACTCCTCTTGACTCTTGGAGAGTTTGAAAATGCTGTCAGCTAATGCTCATTATCTTTTATTGCATTAATACATTGACACAAGTGAACCACACAGCAAGTATGACCTCATCCAAATTTGGGTTTTGCTCAAGAGTTTTTATTCTTTGCCTGTAAGTTAATAATTTTCTGTGAGCAAGGTAACTGTATTTGGTGCCTCACAGCATGAAAGTCATAATAAGGTTTCACTCTCTTTACACACAAATATTTTGACAAGATCTCCTTGAACTGCCTCCTCCAGAGCTATTGGGAATTTTCACTGTGCTTAGAAAATCAAACTCTAAATTGCGAATCGGCAACAAAAAGAGAAACAAACACCCAAGAAGTCCTGGGTGAGGCTGCAGGCTCCTTCTGCTCTCCCCGAGAGGAGCTGTTCTCCACGTGTGAATGACAAGCTGCAGCCTTTGATTGCTGTAGTGAGAGAAAAGCGGTACCGGGGGAGGGTTTTTTTGTCCTTTCTGACAGCGTCTGCCGTAAATTTGTAAAACATGTCAAATGTGTATTCATAAAGTAAAATAATGCATTCAAGCATGAGAAATTATGCTTTGTTCTGGTACCGGGATCGGTACTTTTCAATAAGCAAGGGAGCAGGGGAGTAGGTCAGCAATCACACTTGGAATGCAAAGCTCTCTCACTCCGTAACAAATTAATGGAGTTGCTCGAGGCTGTTGTCATTCCAAAAATAGATTTCTTTACTTAATTCAACATTTTGAGACAAAACAGAAACTTTTGTTCTGGGTATTTTGGGCAGGGGGAAAAAAACCCAGGCTGTCATTACAAGGGAAAGATTCATGTTTTCATGTGCTGTTCCTTGAGAGGCTGACATGAATTGATAACTCAGTGATGTCTGAACTGCAGAATCAGGCCCATGTGGTTGCTCCTGTGGGAATCAGAGAGCACATATTGCTCTGGGAGTCTGCTCAGTGTAATATTGGTTGCTGGTGAGAGCAATGCCAAGTGCAGGTTGAAGCCTGGGTTCAGAGAAAAAAGGCCCAAATATCTCTGAACTAATAGTGGGGAATCTGTAAAGCCGTGCAGCTTTTTCTGAAGGGGCTAAAAGGCTGCAGGACCTCACAGGTTTCTGTCCTGGAACTTTGTAGCTTGTGCTTAAATTTCCCAGTGGGAAAACTCCCTGATGTAGAGAGGCTGCACACACTTGAAATGATATCTGTGCGTGTTTATTTACAGGATGGGGACAAAAATCTTGCTGGAGGCAGCAGCCTGCACCTCTGGAGTTCAGCTGGGAGACCTCAGTGAAAGCTGACTTGTTTCCTCAGACCTAAACACTGCAAAGGTTTAACCAGGAATTTGCTGTCTACGCTGCTACCAGTGCCCAAACCCAGCATGGGTAGTCAGCGTCACCATCCTGGTGGGTGATCCAGGAGAAATGGGGAACGAGAGGAGAATGGCTCCCAGTGCTCAGGCAGAGCTGTGGGGCTGCTGCCCCACCTGGGTTCTGCTGTGGGTGTCTCTGTTCTGGCACAGACTCTCCTGGGATTACAGTCACAGTGGGATAGGAATGTGTGCTGGTGAGACAGAGGATTTTCTGCGCATTCAAGACATATCTATGTTCTTAATAACTTTACAGGGGGTTTATTGTAAGCTGCTTTTGCGGTTTCACACGGCTCTTTGGGCCCATCAGTTCAGAGCTCGTTTCCTCCAAGAGCTTTGAAACAACAGGATGGAGAATCCAGTGAAAGCCCATTGTTCTGGAGAGAGGCTTTGGACCAGCCTTCCTGCTTTCTGACAATGCCTCTGGAGAATCAGCATTTTAATATCCTGTAATTTTCAGCTCATGCCAGGAATTTTCCAATATCTCCAAAGAGAGATGCTTACATGGGGAGAATTAGAAGTGCTCTGAAATGATGTACCTGTGTAACCTGTGGATGCAGGAATGTAGAAAGTCTGTAGAATGTAGAACATCAAGTTCCTTTCCTTCATTTTGCTGCTGCTGCCCACAAACAGGAGCAGGAACTAAAATAAACTAATTTTGGGTTAGGTGTAATACTCAAGGCCACTGACTGCAGTGAGAAGCTGGGGTTTGTAAAGAGAAGCCCAGCCAAAAATCTCCAGAGGCTGAGGGGGAGGGATCAGCCCAAACCAGGGGAGAAATTATTAGAGGAAAAATGGAAAATGCTGAAGCAGATTTAGGGAAGGATCCCTTTGAAATAACATTTGTTCCTTAAAATGGGACTGCGAGAAATGTATTCAGCACTATGTTTCTCTGCATTATTTTAATGCTGAACTCAATCTGAGAGTAATGGCAACCTGCCTCAGTTATTTAGGGAGCAAAATAGGCTTCCTGAAAATCTGGGAAGAGGAGTTGAGAGGGACTTTCTAGTTCCTGGAAGGCAGCTGTGCCATGGTGGTGTGGAATGCTGTTTATACCAGTGCCCCTTGTTCCCTGCCCATGCTTTTGGGGTGCCATTTGCTGGGGGGTGAGGGCATTTACCCCAGTCCTTTCCTGCTGTGCCAGGGAGGAACTTTGTGAGAAATGGGGACCACTTTGCTGTCCAACCTTAGCTGCTTAGATCAATATCTGCAGCCAGAGAGTGATTTTAATAAAAGGACTCTCTCTCAGCTTTCCTATCTCCATGACAGATAGACCCCAGCTAACATAAATCCTGCCCTTTCTCCTGTCAGTCTCTTGGCTTTGTGTGACGTGTAGATGTTTTGACACTGAATACAAATATTTCACAGTTGGCTAATGGTTTAGAGCATATATTTAAAAGATTTACTTTTTCAATCACCTGGTGCCTTTAGTGAATGTGTTTGCCTTGTAAAGCCTCTCTGTTATTTGGAGAATATATCCACACACTCCCATACATGTATTCATTTTCTGTTGGTTGTGAAATATCACTGAGGGAAAATGAGTTTTGCTTCGGATAATGGTAGGGAGCCCTCTCCTAACCTTCTTTTTAGCAATGAGAACCTCCAGTGGCCGTGACAAACCTTATTTATCAGGTGCCAGGAGGGATGCACAGGGGTTGTCAGTGCTGGCAGCTGCTTTAGCAGTTGTTTCTCCTCTCCAGGTAACCAGAACAAAACCCCTCCATGGTTAATCAGGTGGTTTTTAAACTTCAGTTTAACTTGCAGTAGTAGCTGTGTCCTTCAGTTCTTTCAGCTGATGAATCTGTGACCTTTAGCCACTGTACTAATGCCTCTAATTGTAAGTGGCAGGACAATTTCCCTGTTGCTGTTGTATAGGAGATGCAGAGAAACTTGCCAAGAGCAGCCTTTGACTTTTAACCACCGTATTAACAACCCTGATGGAAACTAAAATGGCAAGTTAGGCCAATGATCAGCCCAGCAGAGCAACCTGAGCCATTGCAACAGCCACAATAAATGAGAAAACTCACGGGGGATTTCCTTTCTTCAGCACCCTCCCTGCTCTGAGGTGGGGGCAGCCAAAGCAGCTTTGTCAGTGTCTGCACCAAGGTGGCCTTGGCTGTGCTGATGTGATATGGGGAGAAACTCAATTCTACAACTCAGGGAATTGATCTGGGCAGGGAAACCTTAGTTCTGCAAATGCCTACATTGCCTCTGTCAGAGGAGGCAGGAGCTGGACAAACCCCAAGTTCTGCTTGGCTTTTGGAGAAGGAATGTTCACTGTCCCCCTGCTCTCTCCATGCTTGCAATTTTCCTCTATAGATTCACCTCAATCTTTGTTCTGTGTCCTTCATCCATTGAAATGATCCTCTTCTCCTTAATGGAAAGGATGTTTTACACCCAGGAGATTCGGGCAAGAACTCCCTGTCCCTGTGAGGCTGTGAACACTTGGTTTAGGAACACCATTATCCTATGGTTTGTACAGTCCCTGGATGGGACCACACTGTGCCTCTGCCCAATATAGGCAAAACTACAGGGGTTTTTGTTACCTAACTTCTACATTTTTCTATCAGACATGTTTGAATAAATAGTTTGAACAACAAAGATTTTGGCCAGAAATGAGAGTGAGGTGGAGGTGAGTAAATAGAACATGGGATGACATAAAGATTTTATGGGGTCTGGGGATGGGCACATTACTCACAGCTGGTGAAACCATCCCACTGTGTTTCAGGAAAAAACTATTTTAGGGATGTTTAAAGAGTTTTTAAATTTTTTTTATTGTGACTGTTTTGTCTATTACTCCAGTCCATAAGACCAGGTGCCTTGGTTATCATGTTTCCCACTGTACAGGGTTCAGAGGGAGCAATAAAAGCCTCTAAAACATACCTGAAATGTCCTTGCTGTACTTAGAGATGCCACAGGTTCAGTGTCCTGTATCTCAGGTCCTTCCAGGCCTTGACATGATGGTAGCCTGTGGAGCAAAGGGGATCTCTCTTCACCCTGATGGAATAAAATGTCCACTTTGTAACCTATAGAGGTGCTGGATGTTTGGATTAGAAGCTGTGACAAGTTTAACTATAACAGGCAGTGTTAATTTTTCAGGAGGAATTTGCTCTCCTTAGGTTTGGACAGCATAATTTTGAGTAATTTCATATTTGGGCAGGAATTGGTCTCAAAAAGAAATGATGGTGCTGGAGTGGGAGATGGGTATCCTGTCTAGGAAAGCTGAACCCTCCTGAGAGGTGAATTTAAGGTGTTACAGTGGAGTGGTTCATTACACACATACTTACATTTCATCCTAATTTTTTAAAAATTTCAGACTGTCGTCACCTTTAAGATAAAAGAACTCCATTCTTTGGAAATAAATGTACCAATTGGAGAACCATTCTGCTGTAAAGATAATGGTTCAGCTGCAGCTTTCTACCTGATAAAATCTTCTTATCCAGGCAAATCTGAGGTCTGCATGGGCTCTCATGGAATTCCAAGGAGGAGGTGGCACAGGAGCTTTACTGCTTGGGCTGCACGCTGTTCCCTGGCTAGGATAAATACAGGGTCCATTTTGATGAACAGGCTGGACCTCCTCCTTCCCAGTAATAACATTGTTAACAATCCTCTTCCCAGAGAACACAAATAATGAGGCACTGGCTTAACAAGGCAGTTCCTCAACCCTTTATAAGTAGAGCATTTTTTCCTTGAAAAAGGATAAATCTGTAATCTGCTGGGTTTAGCGCTGCTGTAAGGGTTTTTATTTTCAACTAAGTAAGAAGTCAGGGTGAACTTTGCATGTTTGATGCGTTTACTTCACCCTATTTTATTTGCTTCAATGTCCTTGTTTAATGTTGTGGCATGTTGTTTTGCAGTTGCTTTTGGGGTCACCTGTGGCGTGTTGCAGGTGAGGGAAAGCAAATTAAGAGTGGCTGTACCAGGTGGGGGCACAGACCCATGTGGCCCAGCAGCACCTTTCCAACAGCACCCAAAAGCAGGTGCCTGGCAGGAAAGAGCAAGATCCAGCAATTACAGCCACTGCTTCCCCTAAACGTGCTCTCAGCAGCCTGGGGCAGAGCTCTGCCTCTGCCTAACGCTGCTTCAGGGAGCACAGGGAGCAATATTCCCTCTGGAGTCCAACACTTCACGTTCTCCTTGCCAGGCTAATGGCAATTTTGAGCCTTTTTGTTTTTCTCCACTTTTCCAAACTTCTGCTGATAGAGAACCCTGAATTAATCTTCAGGCCTTTTGGGTATTGGATTACACTCTGCCCCAGTCCTTTCTGTGACAGCAGTGCTGGAACTGGCATGGGATGCTAATCCTCCTGTACCTATTCACTCAGTCGTAGAGGAAAATGCATGAAAGCAAATTGCTAGTCCAAGCTAAATTTAGATTTATTCAGTTGGAGTTAATTATAATCTTTATTTAGTCCCAAGCGATGCCTTCTTATCATACACTTATTATAGCTGAGAAAATTAATTTTTATTCTACCATAAAGGTGAATGTAATAATCTGGGTTCAGGGAAGGGATTACTTTAATAAGATTTATAGGCAGCCTTTCAGACAGCATGGTTTTATTACTATCTGTAGGTGGCCTTGCTGCACATATGTCTTTCAGTATGGGTGACTGTGCAAAATGCAGGCAAGCTAAAAACTCCAGTAAGCACCAGCTCAGAAACTTCACTATCCAACTTAATCTGCTGGCAGTGGCAAGCAGGCAAAGCACTTGTCTTGCTTTGGAACACAATAACACAATTTATGACTGAATGTGTGGCCTGATCAGAGGTTTCATTCCTATGCATGGTTTAATTTTGCACTTAAAAATGTATTTTAGTAGACAAAAGATTTATGAGGCCAGAGATGTTGCTTTAAAGCTTTTTTGGAAGCGGAGTGCTGGGTAAACATAGGGATGTGGTTTCTCTACTACTCCAGTCCATAAAACCAGGTGCCTCTGTTATCACGTTTCCCACTGCACAGGGTTCAGAGGGAGCAATAAAAGCCTCTAAAACTTTTGGGAGGAGAAGCTTCAGTGAAGAGGGAGCCAACAGCTCAGATGTGGCAGGACTGCTCTACCCATGGACACCTGAAGCTGCCACTTTCGGTGCTCGAGTTCCTGGGTGGAAATGGGCTCCTCCCAAGGCTGATCTCTCACCCTGCAGATATCAGTGTCTGGGAGAGAGTGAACGAATTCTGGACATTCCCTGATTTACTGAAAGGGAGGCTGGAGTGTGGCTGGGCTTTGACACCCTTCTGGAAGGAGATGGTCCAGCTCCAGTGGAGAGTGCCCAGAATGTGCAGCTGCAGAGGAGTCTGGGCAGCAGAAGTTTGACTCAGACATTTGGAGAGAAAGATGTGAGACACTGTCCCAAGCCAACAAAAGTTAATTGACCTCTCTTCAGTTTTAGATGTCTGGATGAAGTTGATTTCTTTTTTTTTTTTTTTCAAATTGCATCCTTTTTCTTGTCTTTCCAAACAAGCTGCTGGACCAGCAATGTTTTGCAAAGCAAATCTCTGTCTCCACAAATGTGTAATCAAGATTGAATGTAAGGACTGTGAATTGGTTGCGAGTCCTACATCAAGTTCTATCCTTACATCAAATTAGGATAAGAAGAAGAGAGAATGAGAAAAGCTTTAAGGGATCCTATCATCTTTTCTCACACTATTATTTTTTATATCTTGACAGCTTCTGGTCTGACTTGAAGGTTAAAAATGTACTGGGAGCTCTTCTTAACTCTTTCTTGCAGTATCATTTGTATTTTCAAAGTATTCAGTTACAGCTGAAAACACTAATTGTCATTATGGCTCTTTTTCTGTGCC
This sequence comes from Falcunculus frontatus, assembly GCA_013398115.1. Classification (NCBI taxonomy): domain Eukaryota; kingdom Metazoa; phylum Chordata; class Aves; order Passeriformes; genus Falcunculus; species Falcunculus frontatus. The sequence continues at coordinate 1,566,446 of VZRV01002663.1, forward strand.
AGTGTGGTTCACAGGATAACGACTCAAGCACTAAAGGCTTGCTTGTGAATGGAAAGTGATGGAATTTTTCCTAGTTTAGTCGGGTGATGGAAATTTACCCCTCAGGGGGACTGTGGAGGGTTCTTCTCATTTTCCTTACGAATGTAAAACTGAGGAGATGAGTCACAGGATGGGCTCTGAATGTGGGAAGTAAACAGTGACATCCTCTTTTCCTGGGTATTTCATTAAATTTTGAGTGAGTCAGGGAGAGCACGAGGTGGGTGTTCATCCAGGCTCCCTAAATCCTCTCACAACCCAGACTTAGCCTACTCACAGTGCTCAAATGATGTCTAAACTCATAGTAGACTTCCACGCTGTTATCATCCTCCTCCTTTTCCTCCTGCCAGCCTTAGGAGTCAGAGTTTTCCCAGCTGTAGCCAGGCCAAACCCCCTTGAACAACCTCTCACGGCCGGGGCCTCTGAACAGCATCCCTTGGCTATATGAGAGAAAGTGACCTACACAGCTGGTCCAGAATTAGTTATTTTCTTATAATTTATGAGTTCCAGAATAGCTTTCCTTGTGTAGACACCCTCTTCTGGGATACAGTGTGTTTTTATTCAAGGCTAATGCCTGCAATTCCAGAACAAAACAATTATTATGAATAGAGCCATTTTTATAGTGGAATAATGTACATGTGTAGTTTGATCTTTATGGTGTTTCAGTGAGAGCTGGTGGGAGGGGCTGGTGATTTTTCTCCTGTACAGACAAGCCATTGATTGCCTCTATGAGTCATGGATAACATCATAGCACTTACTGGCACCACATTACTTGAAATTATTCCTCTTTTACAAAGAGGAGTGTCTGTATGATCTCGCTCTACAGTTCTGATGATGCTGCAGGAAAGATGAATTTTCACAGTTTTTCCACAGGTGCAGGATTGGCTTCTTGTTTGTTTTCAGAGAAAAAGGATATTGAAAGAGTTGCAATTTTAAACAGTTGTTGTTCCTTGCACCTCCAGCTTTAGAATTACTGATGGCTTATGGAAGACTTGGCTTCTGTTAGGTAGTTTGCTAAAGCAGAGAGAAGATTTAGATGTGAAATTTGGATTTGTGCTCCATCAGGAGCTATTTTCCTTTTCAGTTACAAAATGATGATTTTAAAAGACTTTCCTCTTACTACAACTTAAAATTTATTCATTGTTTTTAATGCTGACCTTCCACTGCCACCACTGCCTTCCAGCAGGATACTGGTTTTACTTCTTATTAAAAAGAATGAAATCTAAGAAATGTAGCTTCGATGAAATCTTGAGCTCCATGAATGGCAGATTTTATTGCACAGTCTGACCTGCAGCTGTGGCTTTGCATCTGTTTTAGTCCTGTGCCGCTTTCTGTGGTGGCAGTCCAGGGTCAAGTGAGATTAAAACCAAAAGTGATGGATAATTTTATGGTTAGATAAAAAATGATCAAGAGAAGAGAAAAGAAGTTTCATTTGGGGCTTGAGCTGGGCAGGGTAAGGAGCAGTAAGGGACATCTCTGAAGCACAGCATTGCATGCACAGTTCTGTGCTGGGCCGTGAGGATGCTGTCCAACTCTGGAGGGAAGGATTTTGGGCATAAAATTGCATTGATGAGGTTTTTAAGGCTGACCTGTTGCTCTAGGGGTCAGTAGTTGGCTGATCCAAGTGAGTGTCCTAACAGGGGCAAAGCACCTGCACAGAACCTGTTACGAGGTAAAAGTTTTTCAGAAATTCCAACTAAATATCTCAATTCACATCCAACAATGTCTTATTTCCACACATCTCCCTCAACATCCCCAGTGCCCCAGCAGTCTGAGCAAACCAGACTGTTCTGCCTGTAAGAAAGCACTGGGCTCTGGGGATGCTCATTTGGTCTCTTTTTACTTTTCCTCAACTCTTGCTCTCTTTTGGTACCTAATTAGAACTAACCCACATTCTGGTCTAATGTTCTGCCCTCTTTGATCTTGCTGGAGTGCTTTTTAAAGGAGCAGGTGATGTTTTCATCCCATCATTGTACACCAGAAAGCTTCAAAAGTGTCTGGTTTCCGATTGCTGCTGTAAGGAGATTGATGCTGTGGTGCTGATGTGCTGAATTAAAAGGGTGGGGTGTTGGCCTGCCATCGTATGAAGTATTTCTTTTTAGATGTTCCTACAGCGTCGTAAAATGCTGCTAAATTCAGATATCATATTTTGTTGCAGGCTGGTTCTAGGACAAAGCCCAGCCCTGTCTAGTGATGTTTATGGCTTCCCATATAAGCCTTCAGACAAAATTTGTATCTCATTTTGTTTGAGTTACAGCGGGATGATATCCTAGTCCTCGTACCAGTTCTGAGCAGAGGCACTGAAAGTTGCCACTGTAATGAAATGGAGGAAAGGGAAAAACATACCTTTTAAACTTCCTGTAAATCACTGCTTGAGAGAGATAAAATATCTGCATAAAGTGTGTGTGGGAGCTCTTTAATGTAAACACAAATGCATTTAAACCTTGTCTTGTTTCTGGTTTGGAACTATGTCAGTGTTTAAATCTCCCCTGCAACCCGGTGTGCCTTGGGAGAAGGAGATTTTAGCTCTTGCTCCAGAAATCAGAGGGCACTCTTGCTGCTCTGGGTCCTTGCTTATCTGCTTGATTGCTTATCTGTACGGCTGCAAAAATTTTATGATAAATGCAGCTTCTCAAAAGTATTGCTTTCAAAAGTAGTTCAATTTATTTACAATTAATCCAGAAAGGGGCTTGTCTGCATTTGAATTTTTAGCGAAGAAAAGATACCCTTCCTTCCCTGTCTGCCTCAGCTTTCCCAGGAGTAAAGTTCACTTTTGGTGCCAGAGTTGGGCAGTTGCACAATGGCAGGACGTGCCAAAGTGCCCTATAAATAAATCACAGAGAAGAAATGGGGCTGCTAAAACATCCCTTGGTGACTTTCTGCCTGGGGAGGGAGAGCACCTGCTGCTCATCATCCACATCTGGCTGAAAGATGTGGAGGGCAAAAGGACCAAGGTCAATTTTCCTGAGCAGAAAATTGGTTGTCCCATGTGTGATGCCACTGCCAGCTGGCCCAGGTCAGGGCTCACGTGGGGAAGGGAGGAGAAGATTTCTCATCAGCTGGGTTTCTGCATTTCACCGTGGGCTGTGCTGAGGTGTTCCAGAGAGGGGCTGATGTTTATGCATGAGAGCAAGGCAGGGGACACCCTGATGCATTTGCATTTGCCTCTGGAGCTGAGAGGAAACCCAGATCTGATCCCCACGTGCAGTGGTGAGAGAGGAGATTGTTGGCACAGTGTTTCCTGCTGAGATTTTTCTGGGCTGCTTTTGTATATTTTTGCATGTTTACTCATTCTCACAAAGAATATTCCAACGGCTGAAAAAACCCTTGACACGAGCAAACATCCAGCAAAAGTAAAGGCAAAAGTATTGTGGTGAAATGAGAGGCATTGAAAAAAGTGTAGATAATATCAAACTCTTGAAAAATAAACGACCAGAATTTCAAGTGAGGACAAGAGTGGGGCAAAGTCAAATGGATGGGATTTGCCCTAGAGTCTGTCTTTGATAAATGTAGGCTTTAAAAATACACAACCTAAAAAAACCAGCTTAAATATTAGAGCTTTTATCTCTGCTAAATTGTGGCTGCAAGTATCTAAGTCATCTGGTTTGAACAGGTGTAATTGTTTGTGTGTTGTGTATCTGCTCTGCCCAGCCCTGACAAACAGTGAAATCACTGCTCAGCTCAGAGAGAGACAACGAGAGCTTTGACCTTAGGCTCTGTCATTGTGCCTTTGTTATCTCTGTGCATTATGGAACTGCTGCATTTTAATTCATTGGGTTTCTGTTTGTTTCCTCTGAGGCAGTCCCAGGAGCTTGGATTCACCAGCTTTTTGTTGGAGAGTAAGAATTGTTAGTTTGAAAGAGCCACTGTTTCTGGTAGAATCACAGCCCAGATTGAATCTATCTCACTATTAATTAGAGATCAGCCCAAACCAAAGATGTCTATTTGATCCCTCCCTCCCTCTGGAATCTTTTCTTTCCTGGGAAAAATTGCTTAGCGCTGGCTGGAGGATTGACCCTTGTGTTGTAGAGAAACTTCTGTGCTTTCCAAATGCGTTTCATTCTCCTCAGGAATTAAACCGAAAAAATCCTTCTAAGTGTCTGAGAACCTTCTGTGTGCAAAGGATTTCTCCTTCTCTCAAGTTCAGTCTCGCCTCTAAATCCATCCCACTGAGAGCTCTATCAAACCCCATGTATTTTAGTGTGAAAAGTTTTGGTTTCAAGAACACAAAGCTTTTATCAGGTTCTCACTAACTTCCAAGCTGCTGACCTGGCAGAACGGATTGGGAGTGATGCAGATGTTCAACCCCCCATTGCATTGTGTGTTAGTGGTGGTAGGTTAAGAAAATGTTCAGGTTTTGCCTGCTTAAACTGTTCTGTTTCACTGCTACTAATATTCAATATGCCAGTTTCTTATTGAAACATGGGTGAGAAGAAGCTGAAAGCTTGATCTTATGATAAAAGAAGAAAAAAAAGACAGTCAGTAAAAAGTTTTGGAACTTAATTTGGGATCTGGCCAATCAATCCCCTCTTTGTGGTATCCAGTACTTGATTAATGGCTTTCAGGTAGATATTAGATTGGGGAAGGTAGAAGGGGAGCTGTACAGCTGATGCAATGGGATGTTTCCAGCCTGAGCTTTGAACCAAAAGTGTTATTCCGTGGTACCTGTGTCAGATTGTTCCGTGATTGTGGCCAGCAGTATTGATCTCCTGTAGTACATTGCTTTTGTCAGAAACAGAGGGCCATGCAAAGCAAACATTTGAGCTTTGTTTCCTTTTCTCTCTGGCAGTGGTGGAGAGCCGAGGAGGGATCATGGACAGCATCCAGAGATTCTCAAACCTGCCAACGTATCTCCCCGCAAGCCCTCACATCTCCAACGCTGATATTTTCTTCTTCCTCAAAGAAGCCAACCAGGATATCATGAGGAACTCCAGTTTGCAGTCTAGGGTGGATTCATTCTTTATATACAAAGCCAAACAGCCACCTGTCCTAAACGCCACGTATGGACCCTTTTCTGTTGAACAACCCGTGCCCTTGGACCTCATGCTGACTTCTGCATCTTTTGGTTTCACAAATAAATTCACTTTTAATTGGAAATTAAAATCTCACATAATCAACAGCTCAATCTATTCCAACAAACCTAAAATACAAACCTTGTTCTATATCGCGGGGAAGGACTGGGATGACTACGATTCTGAGGAGATGCTGCCTTGCGTGAAGATGTTCGCTTTCCTGGAGTCTAGAGAAGTGGTGGCCAGCTGTAGATTGACAGGTCACCTAGGATTATGTGTTGTGGAGCTGGAATTGTCTCCCAGCTGGTTCAGCTCCCCTCCACCCCTGGTTTCAGAGGAAACAGCCTCCCTGGAAGGGATTACTGTGGAGCTCTTCTATAAGATTTATACAGTGGATGGGGAATGTTCTCCAGAGGATGCAAAATGGGAAAACAATATCCATGCAGGTGAAGATAATGAACACCAAGCTTTGTCAGCTATGGAGAGGATTGGTAGCATCGTTGTTTACCCAAATCAAGACAAATTAAAGCAGTCTTCGCTGAGGGTGGATGAAAATATCATTATTCACTTACCTCTCAGCCCAGTCAGAGAGGGTGACATTGTGACCTTCCATGTTTTCCTGGCTGATTACTCGCTAGCAGACCAATTTGTATTAAGGTAAGAGAATTTTTTAAGTGCTGTATGTAAAACAAGTAGGGGCAAATCAATGCTGGGTGTAATATCTTTGGTTATATTCAGTGTTTTCCCGAGAGAGCTTCTGCATTTCCTCTTCAACAGGGGAAAACTATAGTCTTGAATTATCTGTGTGGATGACACTTTTTGGAACATGGGCATTGATTTTAAAGTATAAGCTATAAATGTTTGTTTGATTATTTCTTGTTTTGATTCTGTTTGCTTCTAGTCATAATTCTGCCTCTTAAATTCTGCCTCTGTAAGTCAGCCAGGGTAACTTCTGCGATGTGTTTTGCTAAAGAGTTCGCAGGTGGTTTTTTTGTTTCTTTGGTGAAACTTCCTCTGTTTTTATTGACTTTATTACCATCTTTCCAAAGTGCATTGGATTCATTTTGCACAGGTCAAATGCAGTGAGGAACTCTTTTGTTGCATTGTACAGAGGAGAGCTGAGAGGTGAGAAAATGAGCTGTGCCTCAGCTTGTGTGGGAATCCTTTGGCAGAGCCAGGATTTGGGGCCAAACTCTGTAAGTTGTCTTCAGTTTTGCTGTAAGATCAGCCCATCCTGCTTCTGCAAGCTTTTCACTGCTTGTTTCGTGGCCCATTTTTGTTTTAAGTTTGGGACTCTGTTGACCTTTACTTGTGAATCTGCCCGTAATAGGAGAATCCAGGCATTTCTAACCACCCCGAGGGTTAGTGCTGCATATTTGTTATGTCCTTAGCTGTCAGACTCTGGGTTTGGAGCTGCATAGGGACCAAATTCTGAGAGAAATGTGAGCCAAACTAGGGGAATAAAAGGGCCAAAAGGTAATTGGAAAGTGTCATCAGCTGTGAGGATGTGAGACTCGTGGGAAAGGAGGAGCTGCAGCCCGTGCAAGGAAACCTCAGAGCAGATTCGTGCCTTACTTCTAACTTTTTGATCCGAGAACGATGGGAGCAGAACATGACAGAACTGCACTTTGGGGACAGATGTTGAGAAAACAGACAGCAAACCTTATGCAGCACTTTCAAATCATTCAGTGTTTGTGAAATAGCACATGAATATTAATAAACTTACAGATTGCTGCCTGAGTGGGGACAAGTGGCTCAGAGCACAGCGCTGCTGATGGGGGAAATGTGTGAGAAATATAATGGGGTTTGACCAAACTTTAAAAGGTTTGGGTCAGCAAGGGTCTTCCTTTAAACATGACTTATTCATGCTTTTGCATGGATTTACTATTTTTAATTTGTTAAATATGGATTTGGCCAGCATCCACCGTCAGGAGATGGACTGGCCTCACGGAGCAGTCGGGTTTCTGGAGGCGTGTATTGATCCTCAGTGCTATAGCAGAGAGATTATAGAATTTGCCTAAGGCTCTGCAAGGATTTAACATCAGCTCTTAATTCTCAGTTTTTTGTTCTCTTCCCCACACCACAGATAAAATTCCCAAGGTATTAGAGACAACTTAAGACGAGGATGTTTTCTTTCCACTTGAATTTTTAAGATGCCATTTACCTTATAACAAATGGTGCAAGGCTAGAGTTTTGATATTTCTGCTGGCCAAGAAATAATCAAAAACTTCTTGCAGAGACACTTTTGAAATGCTGGCTTTCAAAAGCAAAATAGGTCCTGGAAGCACTGAGCAGGTGGCTAACCTGGGTTTTCAGGGAAGCAGAAAATGAGGGAGCAGACGGCTTCCAGACTGGGGAGCCCCAGGATGAGCCACGAGAGCCTGGCTACTGCTGAGACCTGACCTTGTCCCACAGCCCCTGGGCCTTGCATGGCTCCAGCTGCGGGTGTTCTCCCAACTTGTGGAACGTCCATCTCGGGGCTCCTGAGCTGCTGGGAAGGCAGTCAGGTTTCCATGGGGATTTCCTTCTCTGAAAAGCGTATGGAATCTGTTAATCTCCAGGAAATGTTTCTGTTACAATAAATCAGCGTGTTTTACATGCCTAGAAATATTTCCTTGAAAAATTCACTACTGGCTGTCTGTAGTCTAGCCTGTCTGGGCTTTTATTTGGCTTTGCTTGCATTGTGCTTTTCATCAGAGAAACTGGAAGTATTTTTTATTTACCCTTCAGTTGAATGCTCAAAGTGAGAGGCAAAATGCAATTCTGCTGGTGGTTCACCTGTCCTTCAGAATGGAAAGAGCACTAGCAACTGTTGCTATGATTATTTTGAATGACATATGTTGGGTCCATAGAGAGATTTTCCAGCTGAAGTTTACATGGAAGACAGAGAATGATGCTGGGGAAATACAAGCACTGTAGTGCCTGCATCTGATTTATGCAGTTTCCCTCACCAGCTTTCCCTGTTTTTCTGCTCAATGCTAATGTCTGTGAAAACCCAGAAGGTTCTTATATACATAGAATTTCTGTGTGTTACAGCCAGAGAAAGATATATTGGAATCAATGTTTGCCTTGGGAAATATATTTTTGCCTAATATAACTGATAGTTTTTAATCATATCTGTTGTAAGTGTAGCAGGGTCTGGCTCATATGAGAGGATAGATCAAAACCAAATCATTCTCAGCACAGCATTTGATGCCAGCCTTGAGCTCTGACAGGATGCAAAGGAACCGATATGCTCAATTTTATGCACCTCTTTACTATTTCATGCTGTGTTGCATAGTATTTTATTTTATGCTGGATCTTTTCCTAGCAGAACTGATTTCAATTCTCATATGGGAGCTGATTCTTCTTTGTTTTGGTGAAATCTGTGATTCTTCACCAAGCTTGGAAACTGAAAAGCAGTTGGAAGCAGTTCCTGGATTCAGCAATGTGCTGTGTTGAAAGATACCTACTTGTTAGATCCCTGTCCTCCCAGAAATGTCACTGCCAGGGTGACACTGCAGCTTGTTTGTGAAGCTCCAGCTATCACTTCCAGTCCCTTCCATCAGTCCAAACTGGTTTTGCTTGGCTTGAGCTAAGTCTTGGTTGTTTGTTTTGGTTCGATAGATGGAATTTCAGGTGGAGCTGGAGCTCTAGTGGGTGATTTGTTTGTTTTCATCCTGGAATCCAGCCAGCATGGCTTGGTGGCAGGGAAGGACCCAGGAATGTCAAGGGGCAGAATTTGGGGACTAAATGTGCATCGAGTGCCTTTGCTGTGCCTGCCACTCGTGCTGCTGGCTTTGTTGACAGATGATCTATACATGTGTGAGATGAAATTCTTATGACACTGGAGATGAATTTGTGGCCTTTTTGGTCTGATCTGTGCTGCAAAATTCACCATCTGGGAAGATAAATTTTGTCCATTATGTTTGGTGGGTTGTCACTAAGCATAGTTTAACTGTAAAGGTAGGTGAAATGGGCTATGTTGCTGTGATTAAACTCTTTTATGGGCCACCTTGTTAAAAAAAAAAAAAAGTAAAAATGAAGGACAGCTTTGAGATTCCAGCAGGACTCGAACATACTTCAGTGTCACAAATTTTCAGCAACTTTTTGTCCTTTGATGTGCTGCAGTGTCTCTGTTTCCTTCTTCCCTGACAAACTTAGATGAAATGTAGTAAACAAGGAAAGAAAAGATGGAAATCATGACTACAGAAAGGGTAACAGTGACTTTAGTGCTAATTGCTAAACAGAAGAAGTCTCCTCATACACATGGAGGAGTTATAAAAGACAGGAGAAAACAATTCCTGCTCAACTGGAAGAACAGAAATCTTATCTAATAGCACTGGGAATGGCTTCTATTTCTTCTGTGGTGTTTGTTATTATTTAACTCCATCTTGAGACTCAGAGGATGTATTTAAAAGAAAAATGGGAGTCAATTTGTACAGCAGGAGAACATTTAATGAAATAAATGGACAATTGCCCCTTAGTTATAGAAAAGAAATGAGGACACTCACTTGAGGAGTAAACAATGGATTTTTGGCCTGTTTTCCAAGTCTCCCCATTTAAACTGTCAGTGAGGATGTGCTGCTCATGAGAGCTGAGCATTAACAGCAAATTGTTGAGTCACGCACAAAACGTGGGGCTCTTGGCATTCCTTCCACGTCCCCACCACCAAGGTCCCATCCTTCTTTTCTGCCCAGTCAGAATAGAACTGGAGATTGGAGATATTCCAGGAATAACAGCCAGGGGCTGAGTCCAGGTAATGAATGCCTGGGAAGGGGAATGGAAGCAGTGGCAGTGCTCAGGATGTGCTGCTGTGGCTGCAGGGGAATGGCAGGACCCTGCCCTGGGGAGGAGGATTATCCACTCCTCCCTGCCCTGCTCCTCACAGAGCAGGGCAAAGATTGCCTTTGGATCAGGGGATGAACCAGGACGAGGTGTGATACGTGCTGGGAGACCCTTACTGATTATTCTCACTAGGCAAAATGATATTAAGGATTTATATTAATAAACATATATCCATATGGAGGAGGTTATGTCTCCTGCTAAGGAATAAAAATTGCACAGACCATTAAAAGTGACTTACAAGGCTTCTGTGTTAATAATGAAAGATCTGTAGAAGTCTGAGCAGTCGTCTAGAAGGCCAGAAAAAGATCATTAAGAGAATGTCTCCTGCCAATAGCTGCCAAGAGCAAACAAGGGAAAGAAAACAGAAGGTTTTGGATCTGGAAATGCATAGAAAATGAGAGAGTACAGACTGTGGGGAATGCAGCCTGGCTGCCTGTGAGGAGGAGGCTCCACATGGCCTTCACCACTCCTAAGCAAGCTGGTAGGGATGGGGAAGCAGTTACTGGGATTATTACTGAGGAGAGGAAGAAGTGATTCACTGAAACATCGCTTTAGGATGAAAATTCATCAGGAATCAAAGTGTTGAGAAAGGAAAAAAAATACTCTTCTGAAATCAGAAATGCTGGTTCAGATTTAGAAATAATCACAGAAATAAAACATTACTTGTGGCTTGGGAATAATTTGGTTTTTAGCCTAAGATTTCAATGAACCCGAGATGAATGTTGAAATTGTTGGTTTCTCTTTTCTGTCTGAATGTACATTGGACTAAATGTAAATATGAAATAGTGATAAGTAATAGTAATAAAAAATATCAAGCACTGCAAAGCCTGGAAATGCCAGAGGTGTCTGTGCAACCTTAGTTCAGTCCCCAAGTACTTATGCACTATTTCATATTCTGCAAAGACAGATCCACACTATTTTTTTTCCAGATCTCCTGCTTCATTTGATGCCTATATTGTCTTCCTCCCACTATTTTCTTTTCTTTTTGTTACTGAATGGGAAAGGGAGTAACATCCTTTCAGGATGCTCCTGTGAAGCCTTGGGGAGCTGTCACTAAAATGTTTTTTTTTGGCTTGAATGAATCATTTCTATAAATCCTCTTTCAGGAAAGGTTGAACCATTCTTTTATTTTTCTTATTTCTGTTTGAGACCGGCTTGTGGCCCAGAAAAATTGGCTGTAGCTGATGAAAACCTGACATGATGGTATGGAGTTATAAATTTCACGAAGATGCTGTATGAAGTAGTTAGACCTGAATCTCTGTTGGCTGAAGGGAAAAAAGGCTTTTTCCCTGGGAGCTGCTGGCAGTGCATGGCTCTGCTGCATCTGTATCCATGAAAGAGTTGTGCCACACTGGCAACTTCTCTCTCCTTCTCACGTGCCTTAAGATAACCTCCTCTGTGCTAGCCACACTGGAGAGGGAGAAGAAAAGAAGCCACCCCCTCACACGGTCTTAAAACCAGTTCAAAATGACAGAAAAATATCTCCTCCTTAGAGCTCGAGCAATTCTAAAAGCTTAAAAAGCGATGGATCTCCGACAGGGAATAAATGACCCAGTGAATCCTGAAAGACCCTGCAAGACTACAGTCAATAAAGCTCTTTAATGGAATTTTAGATAAAGGTCAACTATGAGCTGCAATAATCAGCTGTCCATGATCACTGCACAGGCAGAGCAGCAGCCCCAGTGACAGAGGGAAGCCCTGGCAGTTGTTGGATTTTGGCTTTGAAGCGCTTCCAGAGGGGATTGCAGCCTCATGGTGATAAAACAGGAGGTTTTAATTGAGATGTTTCCTGATGGAAATTTCTGCTGCCCTGCAAAAGGGGTCCTGGAGGTGCTGCTTTGTGCACAAACCAAGTTCCTGCAGTGTTGTGAAGGCGCTGGGAAGGGGAAGGAGGATGGGGCTGAGGTCCTGGGGACTGTGGCAGGTGCCCCCACTGTCTGCTCCTTCCCTTGGCCTCCACAGCCTCGGCTCAGGGATGTTCTCTTCTCTCATGGGAGCAGGGAAATGTTTGTAAGAGTTGGAGGGGAGGGTAGATCAAAATGCAGAATTAGATTAATTGAAAATATTTCGCCTGTGTGCGTATTCCACCAGTGTTTTTCACCCAGAAGGTGAACAGTTTGCCAGTTATTTTTAATTTTGGTGGTTTGGGAATATTTAATGTGTGTCGTAGAACACTGAGTACAGCTGGAACGAAACAAGGATCCACTTCCTGCTGGAAAAGGTATTTGGTTTTCCTTGAAACCCTACTTCTTCTTCCATTCAAGCCCTGCCAGCACCTCAGCTATGTCATTCATCTGCCCACCTGCACCTGTGAGCAGTAAGGATGTGACAGTGTCATGAAAATTCATTTGCTGGATCTCATATCCAGAACCATAAAGTAGGAAAAAGGAGAGGTAATTGTGTTGATTTGAAGTTGTTTGGTGCACGAGCAGGTGTCTCATCGCTGCACTACGAGTGGGGACGTGGTGCTGTGTGTCACTGGTGGCTCTGCCTCTCGTTTGACACATCAGCTCCTCTGGCACGTGTGTGACAAATAAGGATGGCAAGAGGAGCCCTGACAAGCTCTTGTCTGCCAGCCTGTTAGCAGGCATTGCTGAGCTCTGCAAAGGGAGAGGATGTGAAAAGCACTTGCCATAGATCTGGAAGGTGCCAATACACCACGTGACCTGACACAAACTCTGCCTTGTTGATGGTAATGGAAAGAGATTTTACATTTTTAAATGGTTCAGGTTCTACAAGCTTGTGCTAGGCTGAGTCCCATCTCCAAAAGCTTTGACATGACAGCTCCTGCTAATTAACTCCAGGCAGCTCCTGCAGAGCTCGGTGCTTGCTCCAGGGCCGGGTGTGGATCTGCAGAGCACTGCCAGCACTGCACAGCTGCACTCAGAGTAAGGTACGAGCTGTGCTTAACAGGCTTCTGATGCTGGGCCTGCCTGGGATGGGCATTTTGGAGCAGACCATCACTGAAAGGACACCCTTGGTTCATGGCACCTGCTCTGACTCCTCTGTCAGTGGGAGGTGTGTGGGGTGGGGACCCCTTTGGATGAAGAGCTGCATCAGAGGGGTCCTGAAGGTTCAACCTCTCCAGCCAGCTCAGGGCATTGACACTGCTCTTCTCTAGAACTTGCTTTTGCTGGGGGCTATTTTGTCTTACCTTTGCTGTGATTAATGTTGGGGCAGCAATGAAACCGGAGTTGAAACCACAGAAGATGGAATTAGGAGATGAGTTTTGCCTGTGAGCACCCAGCTCTGAGTTCAGTTACCTCTGTTAATGAACACAAAGCTGCCTTGAGGTGACAAAACTGCTTAAATTCACAGTACCACAAAGGGCAATTTAAGGAAGGCAGCTGCAAGACAAACATTTTCTTCGTCCATTTCTTTCATTTTTTTACCTTGTACTGGAAACGCAGGTCACAAAAGGTTCCTGTCTTTGAGTGATCATTTCAAGTTTGGGGCACGCTGTGGCTCTCTGCAAACTGTGTGTCCTAGTAAACGAGTCCCTGGCGGGGAGCTTGGGGGGAGCCTTTGTTTTGGACAATATGCTGAGTAGTCCCTGCTTTGTGCTGCCAGACAATGATGGCATTGATCAGCTTCTTGTACAGCTCTTCATTAGCTGGCAGTGCAGTAAATCACAGTCTTGTTTAAACAAGTCAGACACAACAGTGACTCGGTCGTTGATGCAGTTACTTCTCCTTCTATTCATTGCATTCTGAGTAAAGAATGGCATTAAAAGTAGAAAAATGCAACTACTTTGAAATTTCCTTTTTTCCTGAGATGTTTTAGGCCATGCATTGCTGTCATTTTATCCTGATAAAAACCAGATTACTCTCCCATGAAGCTGACGAAGTATTGCTTTGAGTGAGCACATTGATCTCAATTTCTTCATGTTCCCACTGATGCAACAGAGAGTTGCTTTTGTCCTTGTGTTTACCCATGAGATTTTGCATGGTCTGATAGAAGAAGGGCCAGTGTGATAGTTTGCTGACAGCTTTGGGGAGGAAGGACTCTCAGAAAGAGCAGGAAACAGAATATTGCAAGAAAATTGTCAACATATCTTCTTGTTTTGGGTGCTGCTCCTGCTCCTCATGCGATTTATGTCAATAAAGGACTCGTAAGAAATGGTTTTGGACAAGGCAGAGCAGGGAGCTGTGCTGTGGGTGAGGTATTTAAAGCTTCAAATAGCTGCCACGTCTGCCTTGGATGCTGTACCCAGCCAGGTTATGAAAGAAATCATATTAACAAAGTTATTGGATCCCAGATGAATCAAAAGAGCTGCAGGAGAAGAAAACAGTGACAAATGAGTCTGCCATCCTGAGGCACAGCAAACGGTGCTTACAGTTAAAGCTGTTTCACTCCTTGCACCGTTCCCTGCCAGCCCTGGAGCACCACGGGGGCACAGTGGTGCCAGGACGGGGGAGTCTCAGGGTGGCAGAGCCCCCAAAGCTCCCTCAGTGGGGCCGGTGCTGAGCCACACACGGGGCACCACAGCAGGAGCTTTACTTGGGCTTTCCAGAGCCCAGGGAGCTGCTCCTGAGAGCTGTGATTCTCCTCTCATCTCCCCCCAGCTTTCAGTCTGCCAGCCCAACCCCCTGCCCTAAGCAGGGCTGGGTGTCAGTGCCCCGGGTGCAGCAGTGCTTCACCCTGTGCTGGAGTTACACACAACTGCATCAGAGGGAAATGTCTCTAAAATCTGTTCTCCTTAGGATCCCTGGGGAGATGCTGCGGGTCTTCCCAGCAGGGGAGGAATTGTTCTGAGCAGCAGTATTTCCTGGGGTGTCCCACCCAGGAGGATGCTCTTGGGAGAGCCATGTTCGTGGGGCAAACCTGTCACCCACCCTCTGACCCCCAACACGCTTTCCTTTAAATTGCTGAGACCAAACTGGACCTTCCTGCCCCCCACTACATCCTTTTGAAAATTTTCCTGCCAAGTGAACTTGCTCAGTTGCTTTTTTTCTCATTGTGTGGCCCAACCTTTTGTGGTATTAATGGAGTCCTCAAATGTGTTTTCACTAAATCCCCATCTCTAATTGAGCTGGTCCTAGAGGACAGCAAGAGGGAAAGGCAGAGAAGCAGAAGCGTGGGATAGGCAATGCCTTGTTCATGAGCTTTCTCAGCATCTGCTCAAGTTAATGAGGGTCTGGGCAAGAAATGTGCCAAGCAGCCACAGGGAGCACACAGATGAGCACTTTGATGCAGATCCTTGGTGGAAGATGGTGATAAAATGCACCAAGTGATGCTTGGGTACAGTCTAAAAAGTTTGTCCGGTCTTGGGAGGTGACAGAGGGTGAGGGAGAAGCAGTAGCAGACTGTGAGAATCTGGACCAGGATCCAAATGCATTGTGAGTTTTGGTTTGTTTTGGATCTGGGAGTTTGGCTCTGGCCCATCTCTAATTTAATTTGCCTGGCCAGAGTCTTCTCTGTCTTACCCAGAAAAGAGAGGTGATTGAATTGACTTGCATAGAGTTGCTTAGGATTTGTGCCAGTAAAACGATTTGAATTTGGTTGGGTGCAAGGCACGTGTGTGTGTGCCAGTGTCCTGGCTTCGTGTTTCTCTGGGAAATATTAGGGACAGTGGCAGCCCTGAGTGGGTGGGTGGGCAGGACACAGATGGAGAGGGAGCGGTCATGTTTGGAGCTCTGTTTTTAATGACACACAGTTACACCAATAGAACACTCTTAATTGTGGCATTTCCTGCTGTCATCTCCATAATGTGGTGTAAGTACCTATGCTCCTCAGCTAAGATGACTTTTGACTCATTTGCCAAAGCTAATAACCCTTTAAAAATAATTTAAACCTTTTCAGAATTATTTCCCTGATGCTCTTGGGACCAGTAGTCCTTTATTTGCCATGGAGCAGAGACAGAATGAATAGCAGTACTGTGGACTCCCTCAAACAGCGACCTTATGTGAGATGTAGCGATTACAGCAATTAAATCCTCTTTGCCAAGGCAACCAGGGCTTTATTTCTAACTGAAGTTACATTTTTTTCCCCCAAATGAATCTCTTCTGCATGCATTATTCATTTTTCTTTGGAACATTTAGCCCCTGCGAATTCCACGAGCTCAAATTCAGTATCATTACTTATTAATTATTGTGTTGAGGTAATGTCTAGGACAGACTGCCTCAAGGGGTCAGAGGGCATCGGGTTCCCTGTGCAGCCACAAGTAGAGTAAGGCCATAAACTTGGTCTCTAGGTGGGGGTTGAAAACTTAACAGCATTTGTAGAACAACTTGTGAGAGTTTGCATTTGCATTTCACTTGACTCCAAAACCCATGTCAAGGAAGTTTGGGGCATTTTGGTCCAGTGGATTCTTAGGCCAGTGCAGTTTTGACTATACCCTTAAACTTAAGTGTGTTTGAAGAAGGTTGGTTGTGTCAACTCATGCTTTTGAAGTCCAATTGCATTCTTGTCATTGTGGCTCTTGCTTGGAGAAGAGAAGGTCAGTGATCAACAATAGTGGTTAAGGAGCAATATTTTCTTTAACGATTTTGGAAACTCTATCTTAGGATGGTCTTTGGAATCCTTTGTTTTTAAAGAAATGTGCTACACGCTCTTTTTAAGATTTAGTGAGTTCATTGTCTCTTTCTGATATTACATAAATAGCCTGTTGATTGACAAGAAAACTAAAATGATTCTGTTTAAATTTGTACTGCTCTCCTAAGAAATCTACATTCATTATTCCTGGGATGACTGAAAGATTTACAATAGCTTATAATCTGGTATCATTTCATTCTTCTTCTTGGTATTATTAATCACCTTGTCATAAAATGTTAGGAGAACTTTGTTCAGCTTGCATGATTTGGGCTGAGAAAGCCATACTTTAATATTAATGTTTCTTAGGAAATTGGGTAGATATCTTTGCATTCTGGGAACCATAAAGTGGATGAATGATGTCCTTTGACTAGACATTAGATGCTTACAGGCTGCTGAAGCTGAAGAATGGTTGAAAAAAGCCCTGCAGCTGTACCACTGTGGGAAGAAAAATGACCTTGCAGAGCAGATCTGGTTCAGGTCAATGTTTGGTTGTAGAGATCTGCAGTCAGGAGTCCCAGGCAGGACGGTGTTCGTGGCGCTCTGTGGTAGTGTTGGAACTCTACCTTGGCATGGCCACGTCGATGATTGTGTCTCATTGGCAACATGAAACCCAGGTCCCAATTATTTGGTCATTTAAAGATTCCGGGTTGCATTTCCTAAGCCTGGAGGCAGTCAAGCAGGATCCTGGCTGGGTTTCAGCTGCAGTAATTACAACTTGCCAGCTCAGATTTTCTCTGCCTCTTAAATCACATCCGCTATTTTTCACTTCCTTTGCTAAACTGCTGTGTCCCCTGTGCTGTTGTTGGTGATAATAGTTCTAATGCTTTGGCTGTTTATGTAACGTTACCTTATCTGTAATGTCTCACGGTGTTTGTACAAGAAACGTCTGTCACCGCTTTCATTTTACAAATCACTGTTTTTATTGCTCGTGTTCCAGTGATACACCTCAAAGAGCAGATGCTTTCCAAATGGAGGAAGGCAATGCCTCTTCTACCCTCAAACTGTTATTTTTCAGTGCGGACTGGGAGGCTGATGGGATGCTCCTGCTCTGTCCTTTGGGTCTGTAACTAGGGCAAACAGATTTGGGATGTCCCCGAGAGTACCCGCCCCAAGGCTGGTGAGTTGGTGGGCAGGGAGGTGCCATCCTGAGGATGCCCCCCAAGGGGCGATGCCCAGACCCCGACCTTTCGCAGCCCTCCCGAGTCCCTTCACCCCGGCACCGCCCAGGGGATGCAGGGACGGGCTCGGATGTGTGCTCAGGCCAGGAGAGGGCAGAGCGGACTTGTGTCTGCAGCAGGAAACCCGCAAAAGTCCCCGGTGGGAGGGAAGCGTCCTGGGAAGAACGGGGCTTGGTGCGGGTTCAGGTGCCCGGCTGGGAGGGGAAGGACTCAAAGCATCACCTCCCTAAAAATGCCTCAATGAGGGGACATTTAGGAGTTTGTTTCTCCCTGTGCAAGCCCCTGCAAAGGGCAGAGAGCTGGCAGCGTGCAGGGATTCTCTCAGTGAGGAGGAGATTCTCTCAGTGAGGAGGAGATTCTCTCAGGTCTGTGCAGGATTGTCCTTCACACATCCTGGGGTGCACCCAGGCTCGGGGCTCGTATCTCCTACCCCAAACTGAAATGCTTGTACTGCGGTTTATTCCTTTCTTCCCCCCACTTCCTTAAAAGGATTTCTGAAACTGTTGCATTTTCTCTTTATGAATGCGCTGTGCCCGTGTCATGAACTGGATATTGCAAATGCGCTCCATAAAGCGAATTTCCCAGCTGGTCTGAAGGTTAAGAAGCTGTAAGTGAGGTTGTCTCTTTGCAGAACAGCTTTCTTTTTTGGAGTTGAAAAACAATGGAAATGTAGTTAATGTTCAGCCTGACAGAGTCTTAGCAAACATATTAAGGGCTTCATTTAATAAAATCATATTTCACTTTCATAGACAAGAAGCAGAATAGACTTGAGTCTTTTTTAATGAATAAAGTCCTTAGAAAGGCACCTGCAATCTTTCTTTATGTAAGGCTCATTCTCAGGTTTTTTACTTTTAGGAACCAGGAAGATTTAGTGCAGCATTTTCTAAATTGTGTCGTGCTTCCTTTGGAACAGAATGGAAAGGGAAATGTATCTTAATGTTAAACAGACGTGAAACAAAAATGTGGTTTTTCCCCAAAGAAAAGTTAAACATTTGCAAGAAAAATGTTCTTCGTGGCAATTTCAATTCTGTTAAAAACACATTTACTGTCAGAAAATAATGGTGCTGGATGAGCTCTAATAACAAACCAATTTGTGTGTACCACAGGAGTGGACTTTTTCAGCCTTTTGTTGTAAGTCATGCTGGAAGGGCTGCCACTGGGCTACAAGAGCACAGATATTTTCACACTGGGATTTGTGTCTGCTTGAATTATGTGAATAACTCCATTGAAGTACAACTGGGAAAAAATTCATCACGTGACTTCTTATTAAAACATTGCTTTTTTACTCCGTTCAATGATGTTTGAGCAGCTCCATGTATTTTTCTCTCAGATTTCTCTTTTTAATTCTTTTTTCTTAAAACGTTCTGTGTGCACAGTGCCTCGATTGTACAACACCCAGAGCACGTGGCAGCAAACTCCTGATTTCTGGGGAGCTGGGCTGCTGCAGCTCACAAATACCATTAATGGGCTGGATGTGAGCTGCATTCCTGGGGCACTGGGGTTGCACAGCGCTCCCCTTTCCTTCATTATCCAATTTGTTGAGATCAGCAGGTGCACCAAAGCATGCAAATTTAAAATTTGCTTTGAGGAAAATTGAGTGGCGTTTTTTTCCCTGAAATGAGCTGTTTCTCTGAACATCGCTGCCAGCTCGCTTGCTTGTGAGGATATTTGCAGAAAGGGAATGCAGAAGTGGTACAAATGCAGCCAAATTGAATACATTTACAGATGTAAAAGCTTGGCTTTTGCAGGCTTGTAAATCTCTTTGTCACTTTGTGTAGATTTACAGAGTCTTGTGTAAAGGTCCCTAAACACATCGGCCTTCAGGTGCCACTGCAGCCTGATGGGTTCAGTGCTGGTGACAGTGACAACGCTGGTCCCGCCCAGCTTAGACACCTGCAGCTTCCTACAACACACCTTTTATCCTCTCTGGGCCCCAGTCAGTCATGCTTGATAACACTGTGGAAATTGGATTTGTCAACTAATAATCCCTCAGTGATCGATAATTGGTTGTAATTATGTGCTGTTTAAGTGCCGAGGAGAGAAAATTGAAGTTTGTGGCCAGAGTAGGAAATGAAGAATGGCAGGTACACCAAGGTGTTTGGCATAAGAGAAATTCAGTTAAAGAACTGAACTTGCACAAAGAACAGTGAGTCAAACTGCCTTCTCCAGCCAGGCCAGGTCATGCAGCTTCAGGGGCAGGAATGTTTCAGATAAGCAGGATAATGTAGTCCTTAGTGAGCTTGCTGCCCATATAAAGCATCGTGACTTGGACAACAAGGACGTTTGCTTTTGTTTGTAGCCTCCCAGAAGTGTGCCCATTGTGAAGTGTCACAAACAAGCTGCTATTTGTGAAGTCTTCTTTGAAACTTCTCCTGTGTTTATAATCAAAGCTCCTTCCCCCACCTCGGTTTGAATTTTTGTCCAATAAATGAAGTAGGAGAAGCTGAAGTCCTTGAGTGTTCACTCATGGGACTGTGCCGTCCTCTGCACTCTCTCCAAAAAGGTGCAGCCTGGACACGTGGTTTGGTTTCAGATGGAAGAGGAAAGGTCTTCCTTCTCTTCTTTTTGCTTTCTTCTCTGTTCCAAAGAGTGCAACAGATCAGGTTTCCAGATGGGCAGGAATGTTATTCCAGCTGTCTCTGAAAATCTAGTTGTGTCTGTCCTGGGATTTCTGTACCAACTTTGCAGTTAAATCTGCCACTGGTAATTCTTCTCAGTCAAAGAGCCAGAGAGGGTCTGTGTTTCTTGGTGGTTATACCCATGGGTGATTGCCTCGTGTGGCTGATTGTCACTCTCTAAATAGACATGCAAAATGAAACTGTTTAGCTGCAGGAGGTGGGAGTGAAGGAGCTGGAATAGACCTATTACCCAGTGGTACGTGAGAAAGAGCCAGCAAAATTTATGGTTTCTGAAGGAGCAGTATATTTTTAAGCTTCTTGTATTCCTACACTTCACAGCCCAGATTAGCAGATTGTTGACAGCTCCATGATATATTTGCTGTCACCTGGCTGGAGTCCGAAGCAAGTGATAAATTTTTAGTTTGAATGAGCTCGTGTGACACGCAGTGACAGATATATTTTTTGTTACTACAAGTATGTAGCGTGTCCTGTGCTTGGGGATTTTGGTGCTATTCTTGCTGTGGTCGTGAGTGATTTGCTTGCTTTCCTTGTGCTTCTGTTTCACCACCCAAGAAAAGGTGGGGAAAATGACACATTCCTCATTTGCTGTGATGGCTCCTTCTTTTTCTGCCGTGTTGTAGTGTGACACAAGCTCGTATCATCTCCCCTGGGTTCAGTAGAGCCCATCTGCTGGCAGGAGGGAGCAAGTGCTCCGTGGAAAAAAATCCAACATTTCCAGTGGCTGTTGCTGAATTTCACATCTCTTGGATATATGTCACAGGAATTTTGCATTCAAAAACTTGGGGCATTTTTGGAGTGATACTACTGTATTCTGGGAAGAGACACCTCCCAAAATACACATTCAAGATAGGAGAAGGGGTAGCAGGAATCAGTTTTGTCTTCACGTGACTGAACACTTGGAGGACCTGAATTCACAGCTTCTGATTTTGGGTAAAACCTTAGTGCTGTATATTAGTGAGCTCTATTCGGACGAAGTTTCATAGTAGAACACAGCAAACAAAAAAATGTGAATATGCATAATTAAAATGCCTACTTTAAACTTCATATCATATTCTGAACACAAAATTGGTGTTAAGGAATTCAGCTTTCCTAGACAGTTTTCTTGAGGTTTTAAACCCTGGATGCTTCTAGAGAGCGAGAGATTTGGTGCCACCAGTCCCTCATATTATAGAGCCTGTGCCATTTTTACATACCTTGGGGTGAAGGGCACAATAATTCACGGATTACAAGGATTAATATTGTTTCTTTTAAATGTAAGTTAAATATTTTTGAAACAAAAGAATTATCCACATCCATAAACCCAGTTTACTTTGAAACAGATGGTAGAGACTGAGAGGGATCAAGAGACAGGGGAGCTGCATCTTTCCATATCAAGGAAATGTTTTGCTTTTGTGCAGGCAGAGCAAGGGATTAAGGCCGGGCCAAAAGCTTGAGGGTTGTGTCTACTCAGCAATACCTTGAGAGGGGCCACATGTGGAGCTGCCATTCTCTGCCTGGTTTAGTGGGGCTGTGTTTCATGGGCAGACGAGGATCCACATCCAGCCCAGAAGCATCTCTTGCCTGGGTTTGGATCTGCCCCCGTGACAGTTCTCTGTGGCTTGCTTCTTGCTCAGACCCCACGTGTCCTCCTCCAGCAAGGGTGGAGGCACTGTCTGAAGCATCTCCAAAACTCTGATGTGCTTAGACATCAAAAATGGAAGGTGCACCTCTCTCATGGTGATTGCCTGCCTTAGGGGGGAGAGCATATGTACAGCAAATGGACACTTACATAACCCTATTAGCTTATACTGGCTGATTTCAACTGTTGGTTTGCCACAGGGAGCTGGAGGAGAAGAATTAGGTAATATAAATAGAAAGATGACATCCTCCCAAAGAGCTCCATTCAGCACATATTGCTGGCTGGCCTCATGGTTCAGAGCCGATAAGCAAATTTGGCCTGAATCCTGTTGCAGCATTTGACGATGGCACCAGCAGAGCAGAACTGGCAATATCAGCAGAGGTGGACGCTGTGGATGTGATCCCTGCCATCCGCTGCCCGCAGCGCTGGCTGCAGGAGCCTGCTCCTCATGGCAGAAACCTAGGGCCAAATTAATTGTGATTAATTTTGATTACAGACCATTCCCTTTGAAGTGACTCTCGAGATGAATTTGTCCCATGTGTGCTTTAAAGGGCAAGTTGCTCACAAGTGCTTCTGCTAATGCATCCTCCAGGTTTATTTCTGATATCCCTTTTTTTCCTATCAGCA
This sequence comes from Falcunculus frontatus, assembly GCA_013398115.1. Lineage (NCBI taxonomy): Eukaryota > Metazoa > Chordata > Aves > Passeriformes > Falcunculus > Falcunculus frontatus. The sequence continues at coordinate 1,588,917 of VZRV01002663.1, forward strand.
ATTGGTTCCTGGTGCAAATACAGACACTTTGCATTAATCCCCTGCAGGGCCTCTATGCCATATTTTTAGGCTTTTGAGTGGCATTGTAGAAAACATGAAAGCATTATGGTAATGATCAAGGCCAATTCTTGTGTTCTTTATTCAAATATCAGTTAGGGAAAAAACCTGTGATGCTTAATCATGCAAAAATCCTCCTAAGAGCTCATTTAAGAGAGGGTTTGAGTGGGGACCTCAAGATTTGGCCCCTAGTGCATGATGGATTTTAACAACAGCGAGGTAGTGATTAGGTGGAAGAATGTAAGTACAAGTGGTTGAAGTGCTGGCACAAAAAAAGAGTGAAGAGTATTGTCCATTCAACACCACGAGGAGCTGTTGCATATTATTATATTTAATGAAAAGGAAAGTACAATGAATGCACTTTAAAGTGAATTCCTCCCACCGTTCTTTTCATTTGTTTGGGAATATTCTGTGGGACTGACTGAAGGCTTTGTCTGGTCTAGCAGGAGCCCCTCAGCTGCCTAATAGCAGTGCAGAAAGTGTGGCACAGCACCTTTTCTTACTTATTTCCTGATAAAAAAGAGTGTTTACAGAAAGCTGAGCTTTGCCCTCACTTTAAGAAAAGCCACCTGCTTCATTCCTCATGGTCTTCTGAAAGCTCTCATGATGGGAAGCACTTCTCACTATGAACAAACTGCCAAATGTATTTGAAATGGAAAATTTCTGATTGAAATGGGCATCTCAGAGCTTCCAGCTGCTGGCAACCGTATGGCAAAACAATTGCAACGTTTGCAATTGCTTTGCAGAAGCTGCTTATCTAACAATCAGGACAACTTTAAATATTTATTTGAAACTGGTTGGTTTCAAGTATTGAAAAGCACTATTTTATTCCCCTCTTTGCCTAATTAAAACAGGATGATGTGTTTGCCCATGCCATGAGTGCTCAGGGTAGGTCATTTCAGGGCCTTGCAGGTCTCTGCAGAGAGGGAGAAAAATTTGGAAATGCTTGGAAGCTGCATTTTAAAGACCTTTCTAAACAAATGTGAAGATTTTGAGGAGGGATCAGGAGCAGAAGAAAACTCCCCAGATATTTTTCCATTCATAGGTAGAAATTGAGAGGAGCAGGAAGCTCTGAGGTCAGGGCACTGGCCAAGGATTCAAACTTGAATTGAGTTGGTTTTCTGTGTCATCTTTCCCCATTTTCAGCTAAGGTAGATGGTGACCTCCAGCTCTGCTGCCTCCTGATTTCTCTGCTCACACTTGAGCTCTGTGCTTGGGTAGTTTGTACTTGGGGGACCTTTTAGTGGATTCCCCTCAATTGGTCTCATTCTTCTTTTCCACAGTTCTTGAATCTCCAGCAAAGCTTTTTCTGACTCCACAACCGTGAGATGCAAGTGCAGGACTCTGGAGTAAAACTCTTGTGCAGGCACTGGTGTGGCTGCAGCAGCTGCTGTGTCATGGACTGGTGGTGACTGGGAAGAGAGGGGCTGTCCATCTCCGTGTCCCAGACACTTCTGTACATAGGTACAGAAAGTGCAGAAAGTCCTCTGCCAACTAGGAAATGTGATTTTGAAATTTATCCTTACAAGTCCTTCTGACAGCTGTTCCTATTAGGAACTCAATCAGTACAGCATTGTGAATTCAGTCAAGTTTTCCCTTGACATGCTATAAATGTATTAAGTGATGAAATGTCATAGAATCAAAGCAAATTTGCACTTATTCCAGAAAGAAATCTGAATATGTAACTGTTGGAGTGGTGATGGGTAAGCAGAGATTTGCATTCCTTTTGCTGCATAATGGAAGTTCTGAATAGTTGGCTTGACCTCCCAGCTAATGTAGTGGTAATCCTGCCATAGCCAAATTGTTTCTCATTTCTAAACATTTTTGGCCAAGTTTGAATCCAGGTGTTTGAGTCTGGTCGGTTCTGGTTTGCAACAAAATGATTTCCATTAGTAAAGGTTCTGACTCCCCTGTTGTACTCCCGTGTACCTTTGCAGAATTCTCTTCCTGAGCTGTAGGAAATGATCAGGGATGAGAAAGGGGACCTCTGGCAAATCTCTTATTGTTTAAGCAAACTGCCTCTTGTCTTGAGTCACCTTGAAGGGAGTAGCTTTCCAGTAAACAAAAGGGAAAAGCTGCTTAGTACATTTTTGATTTTGATTAAGACTGCAACTTCCAGCCGTCTCTGCCGCTAATCTGCCTGATGTAGAAATGGGCACCTTTTAAGAAGCTGCTGCCCAAAATTAATTTCAGCAAATGCATTCTCTCTTTGAAGAAACCCTGCTAAGGGTTTGAAGTCTGGAAATGCTGCAGCTGTTGGGAAGCTTGTCAGGCTCAGGAGGAAGAGCTGAGCTGTGTGTGTTGGATGTGTGGTGGGGTCGGGAGCGGGTGGATGCGGCGGCTGAGCTGGCACTGCTTGTCCTGCTGAGCCCTGTGGGACTCACCCCTGCCTTCAACCCTCCTCAGGTCCTTCCTGGGACAGACCCATTATCCTCTTCAAGCTCTGAGGTTGGCTGGTGGCTGAGCCATCCATAATACACACTGTAATCTCCCAGACAGAGCTTTCCTGTCCCCTGGTTTTTGTCACACGTCCGCATCTGTCACTGCCACCTCAGTGCAGTGGCCGGCTGTGGGAGCCTTGCCCAGTGAGCACTCTGCAGTGAGTGACAAAAAACCACTCCGAGGCATTGAGGTCTCTCCTTGGTTTGTTTCAAGCCTGCACATCTCAAGAGTTTCCCACATTTTTGTTCAAGCCAAAGAAAACTTCCATGCATGGGGTAATCTTAAGATTTGGCTTTATAACCTAAATGCAGCTGATCTTGCTACATCAATGCACGGTGGTTGAGCTGAGTGAGGGCTCAGTGTTGTCTCCTTTTAGGGGCTTTTTTTCTCCCTTGTTCTCCCTCCCCCTCCACAGTGCATAATGCATTTGGAGCTCTCTGAGGCCATTTCCATACTGTTGTGATTCATCAGTAATTATACTGCTTTAAATCCATTGTTCGTTTACTTTTCATAAAAGTCCCCAGATTTAAAACCCACTTTTCAACTTTTATTTCATTCAGATTTATATTGGTCTTGGGGGAAAAAAAAATCCTGTGCACTTCGACTGCCTTTTAGCATCTGCTTCATTATCCATTATATTTCAATAGTTATTTATTCCAATGAAGGAATATAAATGTTGAAGCATTCTGCAGAAAGTCAAATGAACTGCCAGCAGTAAATAGCATTTTTGATCAATTTATTCATTTTTCTTTCTGTTTGCAAATTGCTTGTAAATATGCCTCCATTTGTACAACTTTGGAATTATTCTGCAAAGAGATTACTTGAGTTGTTTCATAGTAGGCAGAATTTCATCTGATCAGCTGTAACTTAGTGTTATTTATTATTAAGAGTAACCTTCCTGTTTATGCAGGGCTTTGGCAGCACGGGCTGTCCTGATGCATTGGCTTTCTCTAGATCAACTTTTGACTAATTTGTAGGAGTTAAATAAACACCAATGACTGTGCTGTTTTATTCCTAGCTTTGACACATTTCCAGCCCTTTGTCCTTGTGTTTGTTTTAGGATTCGAGCTCTTGGTCTGCATTCAGGTTGCAAATAGTTTTTCCTCCAGTATTTCCTAGCAATTCTTAATGGGTATGACCTGCCCTATCCATTTTTTAGCCTGCTCTTTATAAAAAGTCTTTATCACAGAACTCTTTGAAACATCTACAACCCACAAAATCCTGAAAACTCCTCTGCTACGAATTTCCAGTCAAACTTCTTTCCTCCACAGAGCAGAGCTGACTTATGCACAAGTTCTTAAGGTCGTCATAATTGTTCCTTGTGAGACATTTAATGAAAATGAAATCTAAAATCAATGGTCATCTGCTGAAACAGCATCTTCCTAGAAATTTAGGATTTGAGCTTACTGGTACTTCATGACTGGCATCTTTGTCTGCTCTTCCTGGGGAATTCAAGTGGTCACAGAGTACTTTCTCCCCTTATGCAATGCTCTACCTGGCTATGTGAGAGTAGTCTTACATCAAGTGTCATGTTCAGCATAAATTGAGAATGTGGAGGAGGCTGCACTTTTAAACCTGTGGCAGGAAATCACATTAAATTCAATGTAATTACATTGTTCTAGAAATGTGATTATGTGTTTCAACTACCAGCCTCCCACTAAATTACTTCAGATCAGTCTCAATCGGGGGAATGAAATCTGCCTGATTTAGATGTAAAAAATGCAATAAATATGAGGAAATGCATTTTGCATTTATATTTTATGTTCACCTGTGACTGTTTATTACATTCTCCAAATCTAGCCTTTCCCCATTTCACCTGCTGTGTGCAGGGAAATTAAACCCTGACTTTGCTTAATCTCATGATTTAGTCTTTGCAACACCATATGTATGACATTGGCTACTTAATTTCAAATAAAACTGCAGAGAGATCTTAACTGCAGGAATATTCAGTAAAGAAGGGGTTCCCCAAGTGAAAATAAGATAAAATGTTCCCAGGACTGAGTCAGAACTTAAATGTAATGATACTTCTGAAGTTTCACTGTTGCAAAAGGAAGAAAAGATGGATAATATTGGTATTTCTGATAGATGAGCTTGAGACTGCAGCTTGCAGGCCCATTTTTGGAACCCACTGCTAGTCTGGTGGGCAGAGTGTGAAAACTGAGAATAGTTGTGCCTGAAGTTAATTGAGGATGATGTCTTGACAGTGCAGATTCGAGTCAGGAAAGCAACACCACCAGGAAGGAACAGAGCACTCTCAATGCCACTTAAAATGAAGAGATGTCAGCCTTATATTTAGGGATTTTTGAATGGTGCCTTTGTAATTTGAACTCTTCATCAGCAAAACAGATCATTTATAGCCTAGATATCAGATTAGAAAGCAATCTCAGCCCAGGAACACGTTGTCTTCACTTTTAATATCCACAAGTTATTGACATTAGTGGTTGAGAATAAGGCTTTGTATCAGCAATTACTTGCTGGGAAGACACTGTCCCTTTAATGCCTCAGCACTTGGCTCTAGGATAAGGTCTGATACAGTGACAATAATTGCTGGAGGAAAAAATTACAACCACAATCAGGCAGGAAGCAACAAACACCACCCGTGCAGGAAACTGCTCTGAAAGGTGAGCTCCAATTCGGTGTTAATGTTGCAACTGGGAAACAACTGCAACTTGTAGGTGCAAAATTGTGTCCAGAGAAATACAAGGCAGATTGCTTTGCTTTCACTTCATCATCCCATGGATCTTCTGTAGGAACAAGCAGAAGATCCATGGGAACAAGGCTGCATTTCTCAACCCTTTAGTCCCAAGAGCATCTCCTGTGTGCAGAGCAGCATGAGAATTGGTGACTCTTTGAAGGTGGAGAGTTTGATTTATGAACAAATCTTCTCCAGCTGTCTCTTTAACTTAAGTACAAGATAATTTTCAGCCTCCCTCCCCCAACTCCTTTCCATACGAAGTCTCAGTGAATGGGTCTTCCCCTTTGGTTTAATGGGTCTTTGAATATCTCAGCAGTGCAGTCAAAAGGACCTTGGACATAAAGATTTTGCAGCTGTGGAAACCACTCAGATGTTCCGTGAAGATGAAGTAGGGAGGAGCATAATTAATCTTCCTGTCTTTTTCAAGATGTTTTAAGATCAGAAAAGGTCATTTTCTCTGAAGAGCTGGGGAGGAGCTCAGGGGGCTTGTCTTCAGGAATTAATCCCCTGGTCTCTAGGATTAGCCTCCTGAAATGTGTCTGGAAGTGCCTGCTGTAGGAGAACAAGGAACATTTCCTCTATCTTGGTGCATTTTATAAACCATTTCAAGTATAATTAAGGTCCCCCCAGATTGTTTCTGAGTATTCATGGGCACGTGAGGAGTGATATTATTTAATGAAGAATACTATCTTTTTGTTTTTCATTGCTATATCAGATTTTTCGTGTCCTGAGAAATACATCTTTACGTTAGAGTCAACAAGCAGGTTGGGCTGATGAGGGCCTTGTCTAGCCCTGCTATCAAGCCTGGAGAGCAGAGCTGTCCTGCCTGTCCCCACATCCCCAGCTGTGGAGGAAATCTGCTCCTCTGGACACCCTGGGAGTTGAAGACTCCCTAGAGACAGTTGTTGCCTTGCAGGCACAGGCAAGAAGAGCCACAAAGACACTTGTTTTACACGTCCCCTTGAAGCAGCAGAGGGGCGGCTGCTGTTTTCCTGCTCAAGCATAACAAGTCACAATTAGTTTAGCCCTGGGTTATTGGTCCTTGCTGTACAAGCTCAGGAGATGTGTGTGTGTTCATGTTCCTCAGAGTTAAGGATTCTGGTGTAAAACCACGCTGGCACCGTCCTCGCTCCACTCACAGACTTTTTTTTGACTGGCCCCAGATTTACAAGCAGATGTTAAACATCCTTAGCACACGAAGATGATTTTGCCCCCAGATGCCAAGCTGTGAGACCATCACATGGCACCACGGAGCTGCGAGCACAGCGTGCTGCCCCTTGTTAGCATGACTTAACAGCTGATTTCCTTTATTGGAGGTTTGGAATCCCCCCTAAGCGCAGCAGATTCCCTCGCTGAATTAGATTGTCTTTCTGTGGTTAGAGCCTGTGTATCAGAGCAATTTCAGTATTCACATCATCTAAACAAGGCTCATTAATCAAGAATTCATGACTAACAGGGTTAGGGACTAGCAAAATTGGGAAAGCAGAACAGGAATGGGAAGTGCTTAATGCTCAGTTGGATACAGTATCTCACTGTGAGTGTTTTTCACAGAAAATCGCTGAATGTGTTATAATGGATTGTGGCTGGATTTGGATGTAGCTGATTCTGTGCCCCACAACTCCCCTCAGTGGGAAAGCCTGGTTTTGGAGTGTTATTGCAAACACAGAGTTTGCTTTCAACATGCCAAAGTTTAAGAGGCTTCTTGGTATCTAGCACCTAGGCCTGTGTGCTCTTCATGAAACATGGATTGTTCCTCCCCCCCTTTTTTGGTTGTGACCTTTGGCAGAGATGGTTTTTCATCTGGTTTCTGAGGATTTGTAAGGAGCTTGAATCATGAAGACTGATGAAGAACACAGGCTATCCAAAATCAAAGCTGTGAGAGTGGCTCATTCATATCCTCAAAAGTTGGGCTGTCCTTTGTTTTTTGTCTTCCAGAAGTTCTCCAGAGCAGTGCTGGGTGTTGGAGCCACCAGTGCTTCTGCTTGAGAGAATCAGCTGCTGCTCAAGGACCTTTTCGCAGTCCTTCCTCCTTGGCATGCTCCTGAATGAATGTTGTTTGCCCCCAAACTAGAGAAGTACCTCATTTAACAAGGATGTTGTGACTGAGCCATGGTGGAGGATCTGCTGTCCTCACAGGGCGAGTGCTGGTTCTGCAGGTGAAACCAGAACAGGGAAGTCCTGGTGCAATGGTAAAGGAAAAATGCTGAAAGACAAAGGAAATTTTAGTATGGTGTTAGGAAGGAAAGGGAATGCTACAGAGGGAATGGTCCTATCACCTCTACTGAGTCAGGAAGTGAGCTAACCCCTAATCCTGGTGCACTCTTCTGAACACAGAGGCAAAATGGGAGCACGTTCCTCTGCCACTGAAGCCTCCAGTTTTTGATTATGGCCTTTTTGTCCTGTTACGTCCCCAACTTTTTATTACACGCACAGTGCCAGGACTTAGGTCTTTGTTAGAGATTAACGATCTGGAAATGGATTTGGCCTCCTGAAATCTGCAAATGTTTTAAAAAGAAGTCAGAAGCGCAGTGTGCAGCTGCCTGTAACCCTGCTCATTGCTGTGCCAGACCTGTCTGTCCGAGCTATATCATGTTGGAATCCATCCTGAAGCCAGCTGCTGTCTGTGACTGATCTTCAGCCCTATGAACACTAGAGTTTAATTTAAAAATCGCTGTAAGGATTAAAGAATCCTTCCCCAATCCTGCTGGTCCAGGGTGAGTAATTTCTTTCGACAGGCAAGTAAAATGCCATTAGTTTCTTGCATTACCATCAATCACTCTGGTAAATGGCAAGTAATTTTTGTGCGGTGGCTGGTAAATTTTCCTGACAGCTTTGCAAGGCTGGATAAGCTTTCTAAGCTGTGGCAGCACTGTGAGCAACACACTTTGGAGGGCTGAATCCTCCTGAACTCTTTGCCCATCTTTGGCTCTGGGGCTACTGGGATCTGTCTGTCAGGCATCAGCTTGCAGAAGGGTATTTTGGCCAGATCTGAAGAGCAAAAGCTGGGACTTGGAGCTTCAGGGCATCCAGAGGCAAAAAACTGTCTGTTCATCTTCGTAGTTAGAAACAGTGCAGGCAAATCCAGGCAGACAGGGTTTGGCACCATCCCTTTGTGGGGCTTTCCCTGGACTTTATTGCAGTGGATTATGGACCCAGCCAGCCTCTGCTGCACAGCTGGGCTCGGACGAGAGACAAAGCTTGGGACTTGCAAAAGCCTTGCCAAAACTGCAGAGTTCCAAAGGGGGATCCAAACAGTCCTTGGTGAAGGCTCAATCTACCTGCAGGCAGTGTTCAAAAAGCTCCTGAGAAGCACCACCTGAAGAAAGCAAACTGAGCTGCCAGAGATAAAAGCTGTTGGCACCGTGGCCAAAGGGCTCAGTGGGGCTGCCTGAGAGTGAAGTGTTGACTCTTGGGGAGGATCTTGGAAAATTGTCTGCAGGTTAGGAAAAAAAATCTTACAGCAAAGAAAGGAGAATGGAGGAAAAAAAACCAGGGTGAAAAAAGTCTTTGATGTTTTATCCCAGCTGGAGGGCTGTTCTCATCAGAATTCACTCATTATTGGCCTGCTCAGTGGTCATTGGTGCCTGGAGTACAAACCACATAATCATAATGCTCACTAAAGTTTTCACTACCAGCAGAAAAATGCTTTTCTGCTGTAATATATGGTGCCACCTTTTCAAGAAAAGTACTGGTCTGAGCTATGCTGGAAATTGAATTCTATCTTGTGGAAAGGGAGATTATTTCCTAAGGTTTCCTTATTCACCGTCCTCGCACATTCTGCTCAAGGTAAAGGTGCACTCCAGGATGATTGATTGGCAAGCGTGAGAGGACTGCTGTTCCATGTGACAGGGATATAAAGAAGGATATTTTTATTTTTTGACAGTGAAGGGGAAATGGCATTACTAGCAATATTCAGCAATGTACTCTGCAGCCCCAGTTAGCTCTGCATATTTTATGGCATCCATTTTCTTTCTTCGATTAAACAACATAAAACCCCATAAAATAATCCAATAAAAACAACAACTACTAGTTCAGGCAAAGTTCTTGTGGCCTTTTTAATTCTGGAAGGATTTTCATTGCTGTGGTTTTTTTTACACTTCCCTCTAACTCCATCCCTTGTGCTCAGGTCAGTGTCTCCTTGCCACAGCCTGGGTGGAGGTCCTGGTAACGACCTTTTCTGTGTGGCTTTCATATTCAGAGTGCTGAACAAGCATGGAAAAATGTAGATAGATCCCATAAAGACCACTCCATGCTGTTAAGCAAGAGCTGGATGTGCCAAGGCTTGAGATGAGTTCGGAGGAATGAGAGGTGTATACATGTTTCAAAGAGCTGCTCTTTTGAATGCTCATTTTTAGTTTATTTTTCTGCTGGTGCAACTTGAAGCAACCTGGGAAGGTTCTTTTGGCCCTAAGTCATGTCTGTTGATGTCTGGTAAAAGATAATTAATTATAATAGCATATTATTGTATCTAATAAACTTTTCCTTACAGGAAATGTCTGAGACTCCAAGGTGGTGAGCAAATTCAGCTGCAATCATGGCTTATTTTAAATGCTGTAAACCCTGCTCCAGTGTTAGCCAGGACAATGCCATGGAGCTCGTTATCTACTTTTGCAGGGAGAAAGATGGAAAGTTTTTACTTTGTTGTTGTTTAGGTGCTTCCAGAACCTGTGACCTTCAGAGCTTTTTTTTTTTATTTGTAGAGGCAGAAAAATAACCCTTTTATAACAATTCTTTGTCTCCCAGGAGGCCTGAACTCTATTCAGGCTGCAAATGTTTTTGCAGTGCTGATTTCTGAAAGGAACCTTTCAATAAAAAGAAACCTGTAAGTAGCTTTGTCTTTGCAGGAGGAAACCTCTGACTTACTTTGATTTTTTCATTATGGTTTCCAAAGCTCTGTTTCTGCATGATTGCAAGAATTCCAAGTTCAAATACTTTGAACTCCTTCAGGCTGGGTAATGCATATTCTCCCTTAAAACTTCTTGGCTTTAAGGAAGAGTTTCATTTCTTGGAGCACTGCACTGGTTTCAAGATAAAGGACATGGTCTGAGTGTTTTAGATCTTTCAGAGAAAGGTTGAAGAGACCGAAGGGGCTTTGATTTTTGTTCTGTAGATGTGTTACAGAAAACCTCTCCAGCTTTTCACCTCGTCTCTCTGCAGAGAAGGTTTAGCACAAATTGTTGTTTTGGAGGGAAGAGGGCTCCTGGTTCAGTTTTTGAGATGTCTGAGGGCACGTGCCAGTGGGCACTCCCGAGCTCTCGGAATAACAATCCACACATCACAGCTCAATTAACTCAAAGGAGGCACTGGGATGAAGGAAAACATCTCTCCTCTTTCAGGGGAGGCTGTGAGCTCCTTGTGCACCCTAATGGGAAAGGGATGTCAGGAGCTGTTTGGTACTACAAGGATCATTCAGGCTTGGGAAAAGACCTCCTGTCTCCTTCTGATTAATGGTAGCAGTGGTTAATTCATGTTTATTGGATACTTTGAATGAGTAAAGTGTCCAATGAGTTCTAGGAATTGTGTATTTGTTTGCAAATTCTGGGCAATTTTTCCTCCCTCCAGGAAGGCATAGTACAGAGGGAGCTGCTCCCCTTCCGTGCTGCTGTAGGGGCATTCTCTGGAGCTGGGCTAGTGGGATGCCAGAGCTGGCAACCCAAGCACCAGGCCTGTCCACTGCTGTCAAGAGTTTGCTGGAATTCAGGAGCTTTCAGCACAATCTAGACCCCCACTTGCTTATATTTTAATTAATTTGTGTGTCAAAGGCACAACAATGTTTTCAGGTGGACTCCAATAAATGGTAGCTTTTAGTTTTACTAAGAAAATGCCAATTGTTGCAGAACTTTTTGACCTGCAGCTTTAAGTACTACTGGAAAATTACAGGAATATATTGAAATTCACTATCTGTACAATTTTTAGGTATACAAGTACATGGTGTCTCCATAGAAATAGTAGGGTTTTTTCTCCTTGTATGAATTTCCAAGCAAAGGTGAATAAACATCCTTATTTTGAAGTTGCCCAGAGAGTTAAATGGTTAATAACATGTCTTGAGTCAATAGATTTGGACCTGATGTCTCCTATCTCAGTGCCTGGCAACCCTTTTTCTCCCAGAGGGACAAAATTCCACTGTTGACATATTTCAAAGAAAACAGTGCTCACTGTGGGAGACGACGTTTTCATCTCATGTTACATAAAGACTTCAGAACCTCTCAGGTTTCCATAGCAGTGTTGGAAATCCATATAAAACAGGTCTGGTTTGTGACAGGAATAAATAAGAATGAAAATTAATAGCTTTAATTTCAAGCCAATTAGGATGCCTTTCTGCTGTTTTTCTAAGCTGTATTTGCTTACCTGAGAGAGAGAGAGCACATTGAAAAATGGAGTTTCTGCTGAAATGTGAAGATGAAATCTTAAAATGTCTTCTCTCCTTTAGAAAAATGACAGAACTTGGGAGTCCTCCTCTGGATATGGAAATATAACATGATGCTTGACTGCTTTGAAGTTGATCACATCCTCTTTGCTGATTTATGAGCACAGTCTTATGCCTAGAAAATGTTTCACAGACACCTTCCCTTTCAAAAAAATTCATAAGGAGGGGTGACACCTCTTCTTCTGACCTTGCTTCACAGACGTCAAATTTAACATCTCAGTGTTAAACAAGCACTTTAAAATTCATCAATCTGGTCATCTAGAGCAGCTGAGGAACTCTCCTAAAGTGTTTAGACATTCTTAGGAAAAATGGGGGACTCTTGAGAGAAGCCACACTTTTTTTAGAGAAGTTACATGCACAGTTTGATGAAAAGAAGGAGGAAGAATTTTTGGTAAAATACTCCCTCCATCATCATATCCTGTTTTTCATCCTGCCTTATTTTTATCATGCTTCTGTAAAAGCTTCCTCAAAATCATAAGCTATCATACTCAAGGGGTGGTTGTGTTAATTTGTCTTCCCTAATAGTTAATTTATCACATGGAAAGCGCCTTACTGTCAGAATCCAAATTAAAATCCTGTTTACTCTTTTCATTATTCAAAATCCAATATGCTAGTGAGCTTGATGTTTTACATAATTTGAAACATTTGATGGGCTGAAAAAAAAAATAGGTTGATAGCTTCACCTTTTTGGGTAGAAGAGTGGTAATTGTATCATCTTAAACCTTCAGCATTGATCCCTGCCATGATTTCAAAGGGTTTTCTGAGTCATTGGGCCTTTTTTCCTGTCAGCCACCATTTCTGTGGAGCAGATTTGTTCCTGCCTTGCACCGTGCTGGTCCCTGAACCTGTTTTGTCTGCTGTGTCCTACCCAGAGCTTTGGCATTGCCTTTCCTCCTTGAGCGTGTGTTGGATTGAGATGTTCTGATGTGTGACAGTAATTGCTGCTCTCCCAGAAGCTGCAGCCCCAAATGCTTGGCAGGGTTAAGTAAGAGAGCTACAAAAGGTTATATAAAAATAACTGGTGCAGGGAGGAAGTGAGGTAAGCCAGAGGGAGGGGAAGGCACATTTCCTCCTACCATGTGAAGGTGGGAGAGCGCCGAGGTGAGGAGGCACAGAAAGGGCTGTCCCAGGAGGATGTGGTGGCCAGGAAAGCTCTGACCCTGCAGTGGGGAGGTGTTTCAGGGCTAATGGGACCAAGGCAGGCAGAGCACAGCACACCCAGGTCTTGTTTTGGAAACACATTTGAGCCAATTATGCATTGAGGGGTCAGTCACTGGAGCAGTTTTTAGCATGGATGAAATTCAGAGGTCAAATCTTAAGTAAAACTCCAGCTGACCTTGGAAGTTGCTGCCTCTGTCTCTGAATATTGAGCTGGTTTTGTCCCCAAGGGCAAACCTGCAGGGTTTTGTCCCACCATTGTTTCACTATTGGCACTGGCTTTTTCCTGGGGCCGTGCTGAGCTTTTTGCCTGCTGGTACCATCTCTCAAACCCTTTTACCTGGGGGTTTCCTTTAGTTTGTGCCTCGCAGTTGCTGTTTCCAAATTGCCATCTGCTCTCCATCTACTTCCACCTCTCCATGGGGCTGTGTAGGCTGCTTGTTTTACTTTGCTATAAAGGAGCATATTATTTGTGTTTCTACTCTTGTGACCTTTTGGAGAGGGCTCGGGTCTTTGCAGGATCTTTGTGTATTTTGAAGTGTATTTTACATACTTGGAAAAATAGCTTTGCTTATAGTGACATTAAAATGGAATTGTGGGAGCAAACACAGCTGGCCCAGTGCTGCTATTTTAAGGAGAATTTGATGGGGAAGTAATTTGAACATAAATCTGTGACAGGTCTTTTAAAATAAAAAAGAACAAAGAAGTAAAGTTCTTGGGAAATTATTTTGGAAAATAAACACTTGCTTAGCTTGTGAAGATTTAGGACCTGATCCCCTGAGCTGTTGTAAATTTGACTTCCATAAGAGGTGAGGCAGTGCAGGATTCCTGTTTCACACACTCCAAGCCCCCAGCAGCACAAAGGGCGTTTGCCAGGGACTGGTCCTTGCTGGCTGCCTGTTACCAGTGGGTCTGCAGCAGGAGCAGGAGAGCTGCCTGGGTGCAGGGTGAGCACACCTAAATATTCCTTGGCAGCTCTAGGTCTAATTCCTGCTTGTGCCATGTGTTTTCTGGGTGACTTTACATCACCTCATTTTCGTGGTATTTCTGGATTACCCATGGAGAATTTGTGCCATGTGTTTTCTGGGTGACTTTACATCACCTCATTTTCGTGGTATTTCTGGATTACCCATGGAGAATTTTGACCAGGAGGCTCAGGAAGACACAGAAGAGAGGGAGCTCTGGTCCTCCCTCTGCTCTAATTGCATTTTCCAAAAGGTTTTGCTTTCACACACTCACAGGGATGATCTCCTGACTTTCTGGGCCTCCCTCCCAAATGCCACCGAGTGCACTTGGGTGTGGGAACTATGAATCACACATCTCCTTGTATCTCCCAGCAAACTCCCTCTCCTTCATCCACCTCTACAGGAATCCTTGTATTCTTCCTTTATAGAGACACTGCCCATCTCACCCACACCCAGAAGGCCCCAGATGTTATGTCTGAGTTCAGTGATTATTTTAATTTATAATGCTTGGTTTAATGTATCCTAAAACACATGTATTTTAACTATAAACTCCCCAGGGACCTTGTTCAGAGCTAATTGCTTGCTGTTTGTGCAGTTCTTCAAATATGTTAAATGCTCTTTGAGGGCTCGGAATTACTCAGCTCTGCTCTGGTTTGGTCTTAAAATGGGTAGGGGTGTCTAGCTGGAGTGTGAGCCTGGGAATTGGGATGGATCAACCCTCATTCTGCCTCTGCAGAGACAGTGTAATTTTGGGCAAGTTGACTAAACTGGTTACAGCTCGGATTTCCTGTAGGGGAAGGATAATGGTTTTATTTTTAATTGGGCTAAAAATGCATGTGGAAGGGCTGACTACAGAAATGGTTGGAAGTTACAAATGAAATTTATCATAACTGTTATTATTAGTACGTCATTGAGAGTGAATTTAGCTCAGATCATGTCTTCCCCCATAACAGAGTAGGGGGGGGATAAGAGGATTTCTAAAACAGCTCTGAAAAAGTCGTTTTTCTCATCATTTTGAGCATTTCCCATCTGCTGTGAGCACATCTCTGTTTTATTTCCTAAATATCTTTTCCTTCTGTTTCTATTTTAAAGTTCCTTTTGCCAAGACTTTACCTCCCAGTTGCTGCTGCCAGGATTGGGGCTGGGGGTGTGTGGCAAGCAAGGATTTACCCTTCAGATTTGGCACTTAATTGACTGGGAGGCCGGGAAATTCCCCACACCACTTCCACTTTAGTGCTCAGTGCTTCAATCCCTCTCGCAGCCCTTAAGTTTCTTCCCTGCCCTGGTGATTGTGCCTTCTTTCCTTGTGTTGTGAGAGCTGAGAGAAGAGGTTTAGAATGGCTCAATCCATGGGGTCTAATACATTTTGGGCTGGGATTGCATTTTAAAGGAGTTTCTGCCCATTCCAGGTTGGCAGGCTGGGAATGCTGCTCCCTCCAGTCCATCACGTTTGTATCTTTATACTCTGCAGTAAATGAGGACACCGTTCAGGGGAAGGTCCTGCCAGGGCTACCAAATGCATCCCACGCTGCAAACAGCTCCTGTGTTGTGCCTTTGGAGCTGCAGGAGGGGGCTGAAGCAGCCCCATGGATTCCCAGTCCTGGGGAGCTTTGGCACTCCCCCACAGCTGCCTCCCCTGATGCCTTAGGTTTTAACTTTTATATTTTCAAATTCTGTCCTGCTCAGAGTGTAACTCTGAAGTTCCTTGTAGCCTGTAATTCCTGCTCTCTCGTACTGGGCAGACATAACAAAGCCTCTCCAGGCTTTGCCTTCAAGGACAGCCAGGCTGTTTTTAGGCCCAAAATGTGTAAACCAAAGATTCTAAGGGGGGCAAGCTGAGGGGAGTTACATCATTAAACTGGGGCTTTAATTGGAGAATTAACCCTGATATGCAAATGGTCCAAACCTATAAAAGTGTGAAGAACTCGTGTCCTGGGGTCCATCTTGGGGTCCAATTTTTGGAAGCAGCCTCTGGCTCCCCCAGGGTGTACCTTGAAGGCCCTTCAAATAAATACCTGTCTTTATTCCCTTACTCTTGTCTAGTCTCTGTTTCTGGGTGGCTGAGGAGGCATCACCCCCAGAGACCTTACAGGGACAGTGGCAGCAAAGGCAGTGCTGGAGGGTGCAGTGCTGTGGGACCTCCTTCACCCCTGAGGCAGAGATATCCCCAAAAAACAGGCCCTGTTTTGGGGTAACTTCTGCCCAGCTCCCTCAGGAACCCTCTCTCATATCTCTCGAATTGCCTTATCAAATGCCATGGACAGTGCAATGTTTTAAAGGTGGCCAAAGGCTTTTTAACAGGACGCTTTTCTGTCTGACAATTCTGCTTTTCAGAAAGCATTTCATGGGAATGAAATGTCAGTTTTGCCAAATTTCCAATTGGCTTTCATGTTTTGTTCCTTTCCCCCCCCCCTCTCCTTTTGGAATTATCTTTATAAAAAAAGTAATTAAGCCATCTTAGTGGTAACAGTTGCTTCTTGAGTCAGGGTTCTATGAAATGCTTCAGCAGCTCCTTTCTATATTTTCAAGCACAGAGATGGCAGAGTTTTTGTCAGCTGGCAAATTTAAAGGACATCAGATTTTTTTCAGGCAATTTCATTTATCCTTACAGCTCCCTTTGAGTTGGAAGAACAACACTTTCCAGTATTTTATACGTGGGGAAGGGAGGTATAAGAAAACTAAATGATCCACCCAAGCTTCTAATAGAAGCTTGGCACAGAGTAGGGCCCACACACGTGCCGTTCACCATCCTTTCTCCAGCTCATGTTGGCTCTGGGAAGAATTTCTTACTCTGTTTCAAAGCCTTGGTCCCCAACACTTACAATAATTTTTGTGCCTGTGGAGTTTGGGGGCAGATTTAAAGATATGAATCACTTATCTGAGGAACAGTAGGCTCAAACCTCCCATATGTAGGCTGGTTTAATTTGAATTTCTTGACTTTTCCTAAGTGAGAAGCTGAACGTAGTTTCTTCCTTCTTTCAACCTTCCTGGCTCTACTGATATCCAAAAATGCAAAATGACATCTTGTCTCAGCCCACCAGAGCAGATGCAACGCAAGGGATTAGACTGGAATTTTTCCTGAAATGCAGCGTTCTGAGACACTTTTGGAAGGCGCGGCTGGGGAGCAGCGAGCGATGTTCACTTGCTGCTCACCCAGAGAGGTGAGGCAACCACAGCAAGGGCAAGCTGCAGGCACAGCCAGCAGGGCAGCACGGCCAGAACCACACAGCCTCCGTTTAAGGGTCACCCTGAAGGGGAGGCCAGGCTTGGGTCAGTGGGAGAGTCTCAGCTGATGGCAAAAACCATCTCATAGCTGCGCTCGGACACAAGAGGATGAAGAGCCAAGACATCTGAGGGAGGGAGCCAAGACATTGTGGGGTGCAATAACCCATATGTTGTTACTATTTGGATTTCAGTTTATTATTATGGATTAAATAGTAGGCGTTGTGGGGAGTGGAGTGAGGCTGCAGCAGCTGGGTGGGCAGAGGGAGGGGGATGTTTGAAGCTCTTGCATCCTTGTGCTCTGTGTGAGGCCCATCGATGGAGGTGAAGGGGAGCAGCAGCTCCAGGAGGAGCCACACAGGAGTCCTGAATCCAGCCCAGGTGCTCAGGAACCGTGTGCTGGAGCTCTTCATCCTCCTTGGAGCTCTTCATCCCCTTCATCCCGAGATTTGGTTCAGAATAGACAAAAGTAGCTGTGTGAAGATATCTGTAGTGCAATAGCTGTGTAGGAGGACATAACGAGCTTCTGACAGATGGAAAAAGGCTGATGAATCCTGAAATCATGGATGAGATCCTGTTGTCCTGGTGTGTGTGTGTCCCCAGCATCTCCTGCCCTTCAATTAACCTTTAATTAAGCAGGATTTGACCTGGGTGAAAAGTCAGGTTAGAAGTTTTCAGACACATCGTCAAGAAAAACATGGGAATTTGAGGCAGTGGTGATGTGAATTTGTTAAAAAAGTACAATTTTGGCTGGGAGAGAGAAAATTTTAAAAGTGGTGTTTTGGTTTGGTTTGTTTGGGTTTTTTTGCCAAGCCCTAATGATTTTATTATTTTTTTCAAAACTGGTTGATTAAGTCTAATGAAAAAAATTATTGAATCCGTTGCTGAGGGCCTAATTCTCTACCTCCTATAAATTAGAAGTCAGTCTGAAATGAAGCCATGCAGGTGTCTTGCAGGAATTACTTGGCCCAGTGTAATTACTACAGAATAAGTGAATATCCCTCTGAAAAAAAGAAGAGGAGGTGATAGGAAAGGGGCACATCAGCTTTGGGGCATGTTCTTTGGAGATATGAATGCCTGTGCAAAAGCAGGAAGGAGACAGTTAGAAAAATATCAAGTAAAATTCTGTTAAAGGGAATATTTTTCATTAGATTGGTTATGCCAGGCATGGATTTAACCCATCAAGTCAGTAAAGCCTTAGAGGCAAAAAGAAGAGTATCATAAAAGCAGGATGAATTAATTCCTTCTCAGAGGAAAAGACCACCCATTGAGTCGTGAACCCACTTTGATCCAAGCACATGAACACAGCTAGAACTTCAAGGAAATTTTTAATGGTGTAACATGAGCACCAACTGGCCATGAGGCATGGGGCAAACCCCTCACAATTCACTGTTAAATAACACTTCAGGTCTCAGCAGTGCTGTTTCACTCCACCATATAACTAAAAGGTCCCTCTTGGCTTTGCTTTTAATTAATTAAGTCACAGTAGTGGCGAGTGTGGCGCTGCAGCAGTTTCTTCCTGCCTAATTGTTCTCCAGGCATATTTGCAGCACTCCTGTTGTAATCCCAGGCTTGTTTCAGGACTCAAGCTGCACAAATGAAGTTCCTGCTATTAAAAGCAGTTTGTTTCCTATTCCTTGGCAATCTGTTCCTAACGCTGAGCCTTGCTGGAGCATGGACTTTTTATTTTTGGCAATTTTTTAAAGCCAAAAAACGATGACATTTACCAGCTACCGCACTGCTCTCAGACTCTAGCCATGCTCAGGAAATCAAAGTTTCCCATGTCAGCATCATATTATTTTCAGCAGCATCAGCCTGATGTGCCCAGTTTGATAGATCCTGGTGCAGTGGCATAATTGTTTTCCTCCCTCACTCTGGGATAACTTACTCCTTTTCTCTCCTTCCTGCATTATGGTCTTTGAGCAATGAAACTCATTTTTTTCCATGCAGACAGCCCTAATATTAGAAGATACCTCACTCCCAAAGGTTTGCAGGCAGGAGGATGTATTTTATATCACATTGCTCTTCTTCCCCATCTTAAACTGCAGCACAGACACAGCAAATGAAATCAACTTATGCTTTGTCGCATCTGTTTCGTTGGTATCAGACTGGTGCCACAGAAGCAGAAACCATTCTTATTCTCTCCACATTGCTCAAGCTAAAGTTGACTGGCTTTGCACATAATGAAACTCATACCTCACCCCTTTGAAATGATTGGACCTGGTTTATGTTTTTAAAGCAGAGCGACTCGTGGTTGCAACCTGTCTGTTATTGATGGGAGAAGGAGCATTTCCTTTCACCCTCCTCGTTCACCTCTCTGGCTCTATCTGTAGCTCTGTGGCTAAGGCAGTCCCTGTCGTTCCCCAACAGGATCAGGACGGCTCCGGGTGTGAAGATCTCGGACATCAGGGTCAGTGATGCAGACCAATGGGGGGTGCAGGAGGAGACGGACAGCGCCAGGAGCACGGCCACCGTCACCTGCGTGCACAACGACCCGGGCGCCGAGGACAGGTGAGCCCTCGCTGCATGACCCCGTGCTAAATGCTGCCAGACACGTACAAAAGCTTCTGCAATGAGCCATAATATTCCTCCTCAGCCTCCTTGGAAAAGCTGTAGGTGATCTGATGAGAGCTTCTTTCTCTTTTGTTTCACTTCCGAGCTTTTGGAAGTGGATTATTTAATTAAACTGGAGGCAGCCCCCAGTCCTAGCTCACATCTGCTTTTCATGACCCTTCAGGGCAGCAGAATTCCTGTTGCCAAAGAGCCAACAGAAAAAAATGAACTAAAATAGAGAAATATGGAGAACAATCGAAAGCAATGTAGGACAATGCTGCCTTCTTTATTTGAAAGCTGTGAAAGTAACAGCAATTCGCTGTTACTCATTATTGCTGCAAAACACCTCTGAGTGTCTCTGAACTCTTGGAATGCGCCGTACGTTTGTTATGGGAATGCTCCCACCAGCTGGATCAAAGGTAATGAGAAATTTACATTGTTAGTCAGAATTATGGATTTTACAAAACAAGCAATTTCTCCCCATTATCTTGCAGTTACTCTACAGTTAAAGTACACCGTGCATAAATTTAGCTAGAAATTGTATAATAATTAGGAAATCACAAAACTTTATGTCAAAATTTTTTATTTGCAGAGTCTTTTGAATCTTTTTTTTTCCTGAAAACTCCTGTAAGGGAGGAAAATGGCTGCTAGTAATTGCTTAGACCTAGGAAGGTTACTGTCAGAGGTTTGGAGTACAAAGAGTTTCTGCTCTGTTTAGTTTCTGAAGCTCTGTTTGAGGAGCAAATGAATCCCATCCAGCCCTGGGTACCTGCCATAGAAGTGTTGAGGGGAAAGATATTTGATGTGGAAAGATATTTAATATTTAATGGAAAGATATTTAATTAGTTTTTAGCAACAGGCACTGCTGAGGAGAGTTCTCCTGGCTGTGTAGAACAGGCCTGGGGAACAGCGAGGGAAAAGTGCTTGGGTCTCTCCAGCACCGAGGCAGAGTGGAGGCGGCTGAGTGGGATGCAGACATTTGCCTGTGAAGTGAGGGGAGGTGATTCCCCACTCAGAGTCTCTGCAGAGGTGCTACAGAGCCTCCTGGCATGAATTCCAGGCAAAGCTTTCCCTTCATGAGCTGTTCCATGCACTTGTTCCCCAATTAAAGAAAAGGGATAGGAGAGGAAAGAAAAAAGGAAAGGAGAGAAGAGGGAAAAAAAGGAAAGAAACCAAAAGAGAAAGGGAAGTGGGGGAAAACCACTCTTATTCCCTAAGCACATTTGTAAGTTGCAGTTCTGAGGTGATGCAGGAAATTCCAGCCACCTTCCATGGTTATTTTGCTGGGGTTTCGTGTGCTGCTGCTCTGGCACAGCAGAGCTCTGGGTGCTGCATTTGGCGCTTTGTCTCCAACTCCGCTGTCTTTTGGCAAGGTGTCCCAGCTCCCCCCAAAGCTGCTGCTGAACCTTTGGGGGGTGGGAGCTCAGGCACCTGGCTCAGAGGGGATCTTTGTGCCTGTCCTGGAGCTGGGAGGGGACACGGTGGCTCCAGCAGGGAGGGCTCAGCCCCGGTGCCTGATGTGGGTGGCTGGGCAGGATCTGCTCCCTGTGACCCTCCTCGGGCTCTTTCCTCCAACAACTGTGACCTCTGTTCCCTTTGGAGCAAGGTGGAAAGCCATCAGTTTGAAAGTGAAATACTGAGGTTAAAGGAAGACTAAAGAGCATCTGGTGTTACTGAAATCAAAATGAAGGAACTATTTTTAAAGTTTGACCGAAAAAAAAAAAAAATAGCCTGAACACTGAAACTTATTGCCTTGTATGTGGTTTCACTAATCCATGAAATTATACCTGTCACAGTAACTTAGTTTTTATTAAAACTGAGTTTTGCTTTGTGTTGAACTGTTAAATTGCACAAAAGCAATGAATCTCAAGTTAATTAATACTTTGACCCTTTCCTTTGTGAGATTAGTTTAATATTTTTGGATTAATTAAAGTATGCAAATAGAAACTGCTGAAAGATCACTTCCAGATTTGCAAATACTATAGTGCGTAGAGTAAATATTTAACTTTGATCTTTACTTTAATTTGCCTTTTTGGTCATAATGGTGGCCCTCCTGTTTCTTTTGAACAATGTTGAGTGCTTATGTGGAAGTTGTGCTGTTTCATTTAAATGATCGGAGACCTGAACTTGCTTCTGTTAAGGTCAATGTGACAAAATTGTCACTAGACCCATTCATGTGTTTCTCGTTTTAGCAATCCAAGGAGCTTCATTAAAGGCAGTTTATGTCTGAGTGAGAGTGCAGGATCAATCTCTTTTGTGGCAGAGCAGGAGCTATTCGTAAACAGAATCATATCCACCTTGGGGAAGATGCTTTTTTCTCTCCTGGAATTAATTTCACTTCTGCTGCCTCGCCCAGCAGAGGTAGAGGAGCAGTGGGTAAGCCAGGACTGAGCCTCTGAGCTGAGCTTAGCTTATTTCTGGGTAAGAATTGGCCAAGTTCACGGTGGGTTTGAGCCTGCCTCGGGCTCTGTGTGGAGTGGGAAGCCCTGTCAGCTCCGGGAGCTTCGGGGAAACCAAGAAACCCCCACGAGCCACAGCCACCCTGAGTGAGATCTGTGCCCTCCTGGTGCCCTTGACCCCGAGCCGGGTCTGCTCTGGCTGCTTTGCACTTGGGCTGTGCTCTGCCCAGTGCTCAGCTCTGATAAGAGCCCCTGACAGACACTGCCTGCGAGGAGAGCAGTGGCTCTGGGCTGTGACACGTTCCTAATCCTGTCTGCATTCCTTTCAGCCCATGTTATCAGCTGGAGCATTTTCAAATTTGCTTACTTTTCTAATCTTTCTCCTTCTCCCCTCTGCAGTGTTATTGCTATCATGAGTTTTTCATCTCCATTTCTCACATTTCCCTACGCAAATTGAGTGTCCATTAAAATGCTTTAAATTAAGACCTTTCCTCCTTTCATGCAGAGTGCATCATTGCCTTTTTTGTGCATTACTTAAAAAAAATTCCTTATCACAATGTTTCAGGCAGTTTACATTATATTCTATTAAAAATCCATTTTGTCCAAGGTTGTCACAATTCATAGATTAAAGCCTTCCAGAATGTGTTTTGTTAGGAATACATTCATAAATTCACCTCTTTAGCAGTCCCATAAGCTGGTATTTAAAACCTCCTTTTTGATAATGTAGTTGAACAAAGAGCATGAAAAGATGAGATTTATTTTAAATACACACACACCAGTGTATGTGCTCACATCTTTTCTGATCTATGTGAAGCCTTGCTTTGCCCTTACTTTTGCTATCTCAAAGGACTTTTTTGGTGGCTTGTTGAGTGAGGGGATTGATGGTTGCCATCTGCATCTCTTCTCCCTCGTGCTCTCTCCTTGGGGCAGAACTCTGAGAATCCCATTTTGGTGGGGATAGTTGAAGCAGCAGTGTTTTGGTTTAAAAAGACAGTTTCTAGTTCAAGCACAAACAGTTTTGCTCTGTGCCAGCAGCTGGGACCCAGCACTTCCATTCCATAGGAAAGGATCTTTATGGATTTCTGCTTTGAGTCTTGCAAGGAAGTCAGGGCTGGTGGGCTTTGCTGAAAACCAGGTGTTTTCAGCCCTCTGTGGAGAGCAGCTGAGCTGCTGCAGGGCTGGGATCTCACCCAGTGCTGTGGGGCTGGAGGCTGAATTAGTGCAAGAAATGCTTTTGAAGTACATGGCCAAAATCTGGGAGTCTACCAGACACGAGTCCTTGGTGGTTTCCAGAAAACAGATCCCACTTTTGTAAAGACCATGCAGGCTTTCTGCACTGTATTTGCCAAAAGATGGATGGAGCCTTGCAATTCTTGTGTCCTTTGCTCCTGAGAGTTCTCTGGCAGCATTTCAGGAACATGCCACAAATTAGCCTGCAGTGGGACCAGGGCAAGAGGGCTTGAAAAAATGCCCTGGGAGCCTGGTCTGTCTTGGCAAGCTGTGGTACCCCATAACTCAGGGCTGATATCCTGAGCAATAGGATTTCAGGAGCTTTGCCAGAGTGATTTAGCATTGTATAGGATTAGGTTATTTCAAATCAGTGCTGAGCAGGAGCTGAGTTTCCGTGGTCTCGTTTGAAAGGCTCCAGAACAGAACATATTTCATGGTGCTCGGTGTTCTCCTTGCTGGAAAGCTGAAGAACAAACACTTCATGTGCCCCAGCCTTTGGTTCAGGACAGAGGAGATGGCACCAACACAAAAACTGAGGAGAGCTGCAGCTCTGAAAGGGAATATACTGAGAGATCATTTTCTTTCCTCAGGAACACTGTCATTAAATTGTATTGGATTATTACCAGGTAAGGAGAGTCTGATCCTTGACAAACCAGTATTTTCATCAGGAGAGTTATATTTATGCTAACTAGCAAAGTTAATAAAATCGATTTAACCTGCAGTGCTGAGTAGGGTGTTATTGAGACCAAACTGGTTCTTCTCACCTAGGGATTATTTTATCTTCATGTCTATAATACAGGATATCCATC
Source organism: Falcunculus frontatus (assembly GCA_013398115.1). NCBI lineage: Eukaryota > Metazoa > Chordata > Aves > Passeriformes > Falcunculus > Falcunculus frontatus. Next base: position 1,612,874 of record VZRV01002663.1, read on the forward strand.
ACTGCATAAATTAAACTTGCATGAGGGCATTCAACATGCAGAAGTAGAAAGAGTGAAATCTTCAGAAGGCTTTTCTTCAAGCATCCTCAGAAGTATTTATTCTGTTACCTGGAAATTTATATATTTTATAAACTGATGCAGACCAGCTCAGCTCTAACATTTGACATCCTCTGTCTTTAAACTTGAATGAAAAATTAAGATTCTATTATGATCCTTCAATTCCTTTACTATTTTAAGAGGTGTTTACAGAATTCAAATTAAATTATTTCATAAAACTGTAATTTAATGTGTATATTTATCTTTAAAACAGGAAAAGCAGTTATTTTATGTATTCATAAACATGCAAATACATCCTCATGTTTTTCACTTCTTTTCCTGTGCTTGTGAATCCCCTTTGAACCAGGAATATCAGCCAAAAGAAAGATAAAAAATTTGCTGCCAGTTAAGATTTGTGCATATATTTATTTAAAGTAAATATGCGTTATTGGAATGGATGATCAGCTGAGCAAAGATGTTTAATTTGTGTTTGTTTTCAAAGCTTTGGGTATGTCTCGAAAAAAAGAGCTGGGTTTCGTTCCTCTCTGTCCTCACTTTGCCAGAGCTTGTGGCAAAGCTGGCACAAACAGCTTGGAGCCTGTGGTCCCTGAGCTGTGGGGAGCCCCCTCCCCACTGACATCCCAGCCCCCACTTTGCAGAGGGCAAACCTGAGCCTCCCTGGGGTACTCAGCACCCTCTCTGCCAGACTGAAACTCTCACTCCGAGCTCTTTGGAGGTGTTTCTGCATTGAATCCCCCAGCATGACACGTTTGGGTCCTGCGTTGTCTCCAAGCCATCAGGGGCAGGAGCGTGGGGCAGAGATTCCTGCTGTCCCTGGGGCAGAGATTCCTGCTGTCTGTGGGGCAGAGATTCCTGCTGTCTGTGGGGCAGAGATTCCTGCTGTCTGTGGGGCAGAGATTCCTGCTGTCCGTGGGGCAGAGATTCCTGCTGTCCCTGGGGCAGAGATTCCTGCTGTCCCTGGGGCAGAGATTCCTGCTGTCCCTGGGGCAGAGATTCCTGCTGTCCCTGGGGCAGAGATTCCTGCTGTCCCTGGGGCAGAGATTCCTGCTGTCTGTGGGGCAGAGATTCCTGCTGTCTCCAAAGCAGAGCCTGCTGCAGCCCAGGGGTTTGCTGAGCTGATGCACTGCAGGGACTTGGCCTCCTGGAGGCTGTGCTGTGGTTGTGCCCAGTGCCAGTTCAGCACAGGCTGAGCTGATGCTGCACTGAGGAGTTTGGTGCTCAGGGGAGATAAATAAGCCCAGAAAGATGGGCGGCTGCAGGCGCTGTAGCACACAGCTGAGTGCTGTTAGCCACACTGGGAAGGCATCAGGCCATGCACTCAAACACTTCCTGATGTGTTTATTGCCAGAGGAACTCACTTGGCCCCAGGACACGGAGTGTGTAAAGTGCCACCAGCAGCAGCAGTTGTCTGACAGAAGATCAATTGCATGTGTTGCTGTGCACAAAAGAGCAGTAACTGGTGCAGACAGACAGCCTTGCTCGCTCTTATTTTAGGCCGTGCAAAGGCAGTGGGCTGGATGCCATGGAGTTCACATAGTACTATAAAGTGAATGAGTAAGAGGAGCAGAGGGAGAAAAGAAACACAAGGAGGTGTGTAAAGCAGACAGGAAAGAATCGAGAAGAGCTCACGGAAAAAAGCCAGGGAGATGGGAAGGGAAAAAAGCCAGGGAGATGGGAAGGGAAAAAAGCCAGGGAGATGGGAAGGGAAAAAAGCCAGGGAGATGGGAAGGGAAAGCCACTGCTGTCACCCCCTGCCAGACTGGTCTGATGTAGGTGAAATCATTGGACTTCCTCAAGACCTCTTCCCACCATAAAAGCCATATTTCCATGAAGCCAGACTTCGGCTAGTTTGAAAGGAAAGATTTGACTTAAAAATTAGGGGTGCTTAAAGTGTGGGAAGAAGCCACAAATGCTGTGGTGCTGTGTACTTGGGTGTTTCTCTCCTCTTCTTAGGCACTCGCTGCTTTCCTTAGGCCAGAGGTCTCATGGCCAAAGAAATGTGCTTTGGATGTAGGGTGCCCATGGCCTCTGGATCCTGCAGGATTTCATTCCCTGGCCTTTGGCCACCCCAAGACAGCTCTGTCTCCTGAGCCATTGATGAAGAGGATTTTATCTTTAACGCACCAGTTTTCATGCTGTGACCTCTATTGTGAGTGACGGAGTCTGTTCTGCTTTGTGTAAAGAGTGTTCCAGTGAGAAGCATCTACACACATTTTCAAACATAAGCGACTCTACTGAGTCACAAAGAACAGCTGAGTTAGAAGAATTTTAACTAACCTTTATTCTTTACATCTCTGCCTTTTTGTATGAAAGAACCCAGGCCAGCTTGGAAATGTTCCTCTTAGATGAAAGCACTGACACCTCACAGCAGCTTAGAGAGGACATAAAAATAATAGACAAATTAACAGCAGTAGGAGGGCCAACTTATTGTAGGAAACTGTGGTGCGAGGATCAAATATCATTTCTGGAGGGTTTAGTTTTTCCTTTTTTTTTTCCCATTCAAGGCCAAGAACAATGAAATTGTCTATTTCCTGTAGGGAGCCTAATAGCCTGGAAGCCACATAAATTCCCTCCTGGCCAGCCAGCTCTTTGGGATGGTTCTTTGTGCCTCTCTCTCAGCTGGGCTCGATGCTGCTCTGGTAGAACCTCCAGCAGAGCTGGGTCAGAGGGAACACTGTCTGCTAGAGCAGATAATTGCTCCTGTTCCCAAGAAGATCATGACTTAGCCACGCTTCTTGTTCCATCTTACTCCATCCCGTGTTATGACCCAAGGGGATCTCCTGAACAAATGCACCTTTGGTAGCTGGAGCAGCTTGGTGTGCAGTGCAGGCAGCCCCAGCAAAGCCAGTGTTCTGTTGTCTGGAAATTTTGGAAAATGAGGAATATGTCGTTGGAAGAACTCAATACAAACAGAGGCATGAAAATTACTTAGAAAATTGATGCTTGATAAAGATCTCTGGACTTGCCAAAGCAGTAGAAAGCTTTGTGCAAATCCAGAGAAATATGCAGAAAATTTCTTCTGGCAGCATTTGTTTAATGGGATTCCAGTGAATTAGAAAAATATTAGGAAAAAACCCAACAAAACCCAAACAGTGGAACTCCAGGCGCTTTGGCCTTTCCCTTGGTGCAGAGGTGAACATGCAAAGGAGTGGCTTAAATAAACTCTTCATGAGTGTGGTCCATAGAACCTGATCCAAAGCCTATTCTGAACCACAGAAAAGCAAACCAAATCATTCTGAAATCGGTCTTGTTTTTTAATTTGACCTAATTACCTCCGTTTTGGGTATATCATTCCTCAATGTGAAGCTTAATATTGATGTAACAGTTGGGAAAGTTTAATTTCAGGGTAGGGTGGTCTGTATAATTAGGACTGCAAGAACGTGGTAGGGAGGCTGGGAGCCAGTTTCCAGAGCATGCAGATGAGTGAGTGACTGCTGAAATCATTGTTCATCCATTGGAGCTTGCATTCTTGCACGCTTTATCCACACTGGATGCCAAAGGGAATGATGACATATTCACCATCAGTGGGCTTCTCCAAGTCTCTGCTGGCTCCCTGTCTCTCTTTCCTGTGCAGCGTGGTTTAATGGCCATGGGGATGATGGCACATGGGCTGCCTCAGGAGAAATCTGTACAATTGTGGGGGATTTCTAAAGCTTTGCAGAGTTCTGTGTGCACTTTGCAGCTGTGCTAATTGATAACTGAGGTCTGGGTGATAAAGCCCAGGTAACCACGGCTGCTGAACTCATCACTCTCGTAACAGATGTCCTGACTCTGGGAACAGAATGATTGTGTGTTGGATTTTGGGGGGTTGTTTCTATAATTTAATCACCTTTTCCCCTTGATGGCTTGAAGTAGCCTTTTCCTTGGTGTTTGTTGGGCTGAATACGCAGAAAACACAGCTCTTAGTGCAATTAATCTTATAAATATGGGGTCTGCACAGTTTAGGCATCTGTGCAGCACCTTTAGATACCTCCCATCACCTCACTGATGGGAAAGCTTCACTGACCCTTGTGGACATCACAGAAGGAAGGTGGACACATGATCCAAACCATAATGCCACAGAAGCATGACCTGATTGTTCTGCAAATATTGTACTTTTTAACATATTCCCAGCTTGCAAACCTATTCCAGGCTCAGGAGAGCACCTTTATGTAGGGTGCCACTTAAGTACCCACTTGGTTTGAAGTAGCTGCCTTGTTTCTGTGCATGGCAGGTGTGATGATAAAGGAGGTACTCAGAGCCTGCAATTAGAGACACCAATCTGCAGAAAATATAAGTCTTGATGGTGAGCCACGTTCTGGATAATGACAGGCATTAGTGTGTCACACCTGAAATACTGTGGAAATCAGAAACTGGAATTTTCTGTAGCGCAGGAACATTTCTGGGTATATTTCAAGTGTTGCTAAGGAATTTATTTTTGGCAAATGTACACAGGGATTTAAGTACCATAATTGGATTGTTCTTTGATATAATAGACTGGAAAAGATTATTGAATGAATGTGAAATCGGGGAGCTGGTATTTGAGGTGTGTTTAATTCCCTCTTTTGCCAATTTATGAGTTTGGCTTTTAGCAAAGCCGACTGCACACATTTGGATTCCATTCGTGATGTGTTGACTTGCTTACATAATAGCCAGTGCATTAAAGTACAAAAGCTAACAACTCGTTTATTAGGCATTTAGCCAAAATTTAAACTCATTTTATTGTTAGGAGGTGCTGTTGCTAGACAGGCAAATATTAAGTTTGTTACATTGATTTATTTGAATCATCTGTGCCAAATGCATTATAAACCAGCCCAGCATTAACTTTGCATAAATTATTTTTTGCTTTAGTTAGAATTTTGCACTCATTTTGCCATTAATGGGCCTCACCTGTGTTTACAACTTAAAAAGTTACAAACTTTTTATGTTTATGTTTTTATGGTTAACTTAAAAAGTTATAAAGTCTTGTAAAATGAAAAAATAATAATTGGCTGATGCTTTTGTCAGTGTCAGCATGCGATTTTTGTTTGTTTCCTGTAAAGCCCAGTGTTTATTTGAGAAGAGCATTAAACAGGAGTTAAGCACTTTGCAGCAGGACTGTTCCCCAGCTCATCTCACTGGGCCTGTAACAGGGGAATCTCCCCTTGGCTGAAAATACCATTTATTATAAACTTGGACGTCCTGTCTTTGGGAATTCACACTTGGAAGCTGTGTTTATTCTTTCTGTTGGTCTGTGTGGATTTTCCCAGGACACTTGTTAAGGGGTTTGCTGTGAAATATTGCAGTCATTAAAGCAAATCACTAAAGCTTTAGCAAAAAAACTTTCCTTAAAACCAACTGCCAATAACCTGATCTTGCAGAAACACCTTTTTTTTTTTTTTTGGTGGTGTAATTAATGAACAGGTTTGATTCTCCTGGGTTCTTGGGCTCACTGGGTAAAGAGCTTGGCACGTACAAGTCCCAAGAAGAGCTGTGTTATTGAGAATTGCTCTTCTGCATGTGTGGTCTGGATGCTGCATTTCTTGGGGTCTGCTGGGGTGCTGTTGGCTGGTGGGCAGCAGCAGGATGGGCAGTGCTCACCCCTTGTGAGCAGTGATTTCACAGCACTCCTCAGCTGCTGGATGAGCTGGAGCCTTGGCTCCCCTGGGAAATGTCCCTGCTCCTGGCAGCCAGGACAGTGGGGACCCTGCAGCTTCACACACCTCAGCTCCTCAGCCACGGGAGGGATCAGCACTGCACAAGCAAAAAGAGTTGTTTTGTCTTTTCTCTTGGGAGTTTTCAGTGCAGAGATTTAAAGCTGGAAGTATTGACCTCGGCAGTGAGGGAATAGTGGAGGTTTTTGGATATATGGGTTCTTATTTTCACTCTCCCTCTTGGACAATTTATGTCCATGCTGGTTTTCTGTGACTGGTGTATCTTTTTGTTAGACAAGCATGTCTTAATGGTGTACCAGTTAATTTCTCTAGTGACAAGAGGAAGAAATAAGTTATTCCTCTTTTTAAAAGAGTGATTTAAGTAGGGAATAATGAATGCAAAATGCTGTCATTAAAAATCAGCAGATAAGCTGATGGATCATCTGTCATCCCCAAGCCTTGCCATAAAGGAAAAGTAGATAATTTTTTTTTTAAATAAAAATGGTAATGATGAGTATGGAACATGCTGACTATGAATGCCTTAATAATGAAACCTGTTATTTATTCAGCCAACAACACCTTGTGACTGCTGCTTAACAACACCTTGTAGGAGAAAATGACTTCTTTCATACTGGATATTTTCATTTGATTACCAATTGTCATCCTATTATGTTATGAGCTGTTTATTAGTCAATACCACAGGGCTCCAAAAAGCCACCTCTGGTACCTGTGTTGGGTGTGGAGTCAGGTGCAGGATGCTGTCCCCAGGTCTCAGTGGACTCGTGCTTGTTCCAGGGACAGACTTTTGGGGAGCTCATTACGGAGCCTCAGCTGATGATCACAGAGCCAGAGAGCAGCTGTTCTCTCTTTTTTTCATGCCTTTATTTAGGTTTTTCTTTAAATGGGAGGACCTGCTCCTGTGCAGTGTGGCCAGCAATCCAGATATCAGACTGAGAGCTCTTTGGAGTTCAGGAACATTGAAAACTTGACACTTGCATGAAACAGGAGCTGTCCAGCCCAGCATCTGATTTAGGCAGAAACCAGAGCTCTGTCCCCCACTGCACACCCTGGAGCATTCATCTTTCTCATGCATACAAGGAGACAGGAAAGAGAAGTGCAAGCCCTCATCTCACCATATTCACCATCCCAAAAAAGCGTTTCCAATGGCTGTGGCTGAAGATCTGAGCTCCCTTTGAGGAGCTGTTTGCTGCTCCACAATCAGCTTGGCTTTTCCAATTACTCATGTTTTACATGTATTGTAACCCCAAACCAGATGAATGTAGACATATTCTGAAAAGACTGTGGTGGAGGGGAAAAAGTGTCAAATGTTTTCTTAGAAGCTGAAAATACCAGCAGATGTCTGTTGATTTGGAGCTATCCAGGCATTTGTACCTTTATTCTTTGCATGAGTGTTGAAAAACCACTGTAGGGCTCCTTTCTTTGTGTTTTACAGAACAAACCCTCTGATCTTTTAAAAAATGTATTTATATATATATATATATATATAACAACAGATAATATAAAGAGCTGGAGAACTGGATGGGTGGGAGCAGGAATTGAATGGAACCAGTTGAATGGAACAAGAAATTGATCACCTGCAGTGGGCCAATTTGTGCTTTTGTCACGTGATTCAGTGAAATGGTGAAGTTTTTGGGCTGGCACCAGTTAATCCTTTAGTTTCCCTTTTTTTGATGAGGGGATGTCTGCTGGACTTCTTCCCTCCACCTCTTCCTCCACCCTGCAGCTCCAGCAGAGATCAACAGGAGTGCTGTGGTTGTGTGAGCTGTAATTCTGTTCCAGCCATGATTATATGTCAGTCTGCTGCACACTGTAAGTGCTACTCCTGGGTTCCTGCTGTGAGCAGTTGATTAGATTCTAGTACCTTTTATACTGGAGATAAGGATTTTTTTTTTTAACAAAGCATAGTAACACACAAAAGCCCCCATTTATATTTTATTCTTTTCCTTCCCCCCCCCCACTCATAACTCGTGCTTAAATACAAAACTAAAATGTTTTTTTGGCAAGCCCGACCTTCCTTAACCCAATCTGCCCTCCCACTCCAAATAAAATTCAATTTAAAGGTCTATGTTGGCCCTAAATTGTAGGATAAATCTTTGACCTAGGTAGAAATTTTCTACGAAATGTGAATCTTAAGCTGAATTTTGGACTCTCTCTGACGAAATGAATGCTAACTGCAAGTTTATTTGTAGTCCCACTTGTTACATTTTTCATTGTCAGCAGAAGCTTTATTCCCCCAAATATATTATTGAATGAAAGAAAGCAGCTATTCTTTTATCTGTTACTGCTGATGCCTGTAATTCATCCTGTTCATTTTCTGTGCTGCTATTTTCTTTGTATGGTTCTTCTCCGGCTTATGTAGCACAGAAAAACTTAATTGCTTAAGTCTGATGTACTTTTCTATTCCTGGCAGCAGTGTAGGTTGCTGAACCATTATGTGGGAGCTGCCTTCTGGAATGTGAAGTGTGTGTTGCAGTTGGGATGTGGCAGGGTTAGGGCCCAGTCCAGGAGGAGCCTTTTAATTGCTTTTTGGGTATTTTCTATGGTGCTGCCAATTCTGCTCTTATTTTCTAAGCGCTTTTTGCAAGTGGAAAGTTTTCTTTTTTGGAGGTCTCATGCTGCAAGGCTTTCTTAAGGGGTCATTTGATTTTGGGAGAGCAAGAGGGAAACTCTGAATTCGTACCAGCAGCTCATGATTGACAAAAACCAGGAAGCAACTCTCTGTCTGATGACTTGAAAGACCCTTACCCTTCATAGCTAATCTAGTTTGGTTTCTTGCTAATCAAAGCTTTATTTGATTGTTATTTCAGCTTTGGTTCCACCTATTCACCATAAAATACCAGGACAGTGCTGGTATTCTCATGTACAGAGGAGTTTTATTAAGCAGTGATGATGATGCATATTGACAAGTCACTTTTTTTACCATGTCTTTTCAAATATTTACATTCTAAATCCCAGACTTCTGGAGTCAAGTGATTTTGAAGAAGGATTACTCTTGCATTTGAATGTAAAAAGTGAGATTCTGCTTGTTTTGACTGATGAAAAGTCTTGAAAATTTCATGAGACTCAAAAGCTGAGAGCAAAGAAAGAACAGTTGGAGCTTTAGGAATCCTTAAGATGAGCTCCTGACTGTGCAGGGTGTGAGGTGTGGTGTCTGTGTCTTGGTGAAGCTCTCAGGGCCCTTACAGAAGGACCACACCGTGGTAGGGAGGGCTTAAACTTGCAGGCATAAATTATCTGTCTTCTGAAATTGCTCACTGAATTTCCTGTCTCAGTGATTAATGATGGAGCAGACAGTAATTTTAATATGGGCATGGTTAGTCTACCTGTTAATACCCCATGAACACGAAGGGGGTGGGTTCTGAGGAGCCTGCCCTGCTAATTAGTATTTCTGTGCTCTCACTAATCGCTTGAACTGGGAACTTGGCCAAAGCTAACAGAAGAGACTTCCAGTACAATAAATTGTTTTAATTTTGTGATCTGATCTTATGCATGGCTCAGTGTTTCTGAAGGCAAGGGCAGAATAAAATCTCATTTTGCATGATAACATATGCAAATCAGAACTTCTTGGTCCCAGATGAAGCTTCGCTTCTATTGACATGGTGCTAGGAAAATGCTTCTAAGAATAAAAAGCCACTAAAACTTTATTTTGCTGATAATATTCCATTATTGCTTTGTAAGCTACTTTATCCATAGGGCAAAATCTGCCAGAGAGATAAGATCCCATAATTCCTGTTTGCTTGTATCATTCCCTTTATGATTTATAGACTGCTGTAGATGTTCATGGTATTTTGCAGACATATAAAAGATTGACATGTTCTTGCCTCAAAGAACTTAAAAATTTTGCAGTTTAGCAGCACTCAGCAGTTCCTCCTGTTTGAATTTTACTTTTAATGGCACTGTATAAAATCACTATTGCACAGCCACCAAATGAAATGGTATTTTATTTTTAGTTACAAATGCGATGTTTTTAACATGTTTGCTGTAGGTCCTACACTGTGGGAGGGGCTGGAAGGTTCTGTTCCCAGCCCCTTCCTCAACTCTTTACTTGTAGTTAAAACCTTTTCCCACCATTGACTGGAAAGAATTGAATTCCATTTTATTTACCAGTATTTGAAATGTCCCTTTGCTGCTTGACACATCTTTACCTTCTGCATTATGTCCTTGCAGTAAAATGTCAGTGAATACTCGATACCTGCAATTTTAGGATTTCCAGGCAGTTGTGTAAAGCAAAATCCTTCTATATCCTGCCCAGGTAATTTTACAGAATTACATATATAAACATAACATTAAAAGCAATTTTCTGAGCCTGATGATTACACTGATTTTGTTTGTCACACACCTGCATGTCCTGACTTGCCGTGTTCTGTCACTCACAGTAAACTCTGTCTCTGGGTGTAATGTGACAGATGCTAATGAACATGATGCGTCACAAGTTTTAAAGGCAGAGATACTTGGAAAGGTCTCACTTTCACCTAAAAAATGAATTTTACTGAAAATAAAGTAAGTAAAATAAAGTAAGATTCTGGGGGTTTAAGGTGCTGTACGCTTGACCCTAAGCATAAATTAAATTCACTTAAATTTTATGGCTTGCTTTGATGAATCCCAGCCGAAAAGATTTTTGAGCAGCAGACTGGTGGGAGGCAGGAATTTCTCAGAGAGGTTTTGTTCCTAAGGAGGTGAGTAAAAAAACTCCTGCTAATTTCACTGGGAACTCGAGTAACCTGCAATGCTCTCGTCCAGTTACATTTTCTCAGCGCAGGGCAGCAGCAGGGGTGGCTTTGTCTGGATCCGTGGCTATAACACAAGGCACTTGGAGGATTGTGAGGTCAGAAGCCCTGGAGTTGGTCAGACACCCTGCCTTTCCCTTTGAACAGACACTCAGCAGAGAGCAGTGGAACAGAATTTACAAAATAGAGTTTCAAAGCCAGCAAACTTTGTTAAGGACTTTGGGCGAGGAGTCCCACTGCTGATTGTGCTGTCAGCCTTGAATGCAGCGTTACACGGTGATGGATCCCCCCGTGGAGGTGTGAGGGTAGAGATTGTGTAACAGCTCTCTGGTAATGCCCTCACACTGGGGTTCTGTTCCGTGCTTGCTGTGGGAGATGAGTTGATGTGCTGGCTGAACACTGGCTCAAATCTCCAGTTTCTTTTCTTTGTATTTCTTTGCTGTTTGCCATCTGCCTGCAATGGGGGATCGTGCTCTGGGATGAGCTGTTGATGCATTGCTGGGCAGTGCTTTCCTTGTGGGCTGCTCTCTTCCTCAGCACTGTGCCTGATCTGATTGTTGCAGGTTTTTCACCCCATCCCTGCGCTGCTGAAACACCTTTTGACTCCTGGTGGCAAATCAGGACTGCCCAGTTGTCCTTAGTCAAGGAGGAGACAAGTGAAATGGATTTTAGCAAACCTTCTGTGGCTCATCACATGCTTTAACCACCAGTGGGTGAGGTGAGCAGCGCAGGGTGCAGGTGAAGGTGCAGAACCTTCAGGAAACAGGAGGCCCTGCTCACCTGGCTCCTTAAAGCCTCCCATGGATGGCAGCCCAGCCTGGGATTTGGGAAGAAGCACCAGGAAGCCCAGAGGAGGCACGTGAGGAGAGGTTTCTGTGTGAGCACTGAAGTGAGCACTGCCACACTCCCGGTGCCATCCCGGGGCACCTCACACGAGGCCACCGCGGTGTGACCCGGGTCAGGGTCTCTGTGATCTGCACAAATGTTGTATCAGTCACGCTCTGAACTGCAGGGATTGTTGGCATTAGTGTCACACGCTCCTCTGGGGTGAGTGAATACCCTCCCTGAGCGAGTGCTCTGCCTGCAGGGACCATTCTGTGTAACGCTGCGGTAGCGAGAGCGATCCCGGCGCTGTGCAGGGTGAGAGACTGATGTGTGCTGTGCTAAACGGCGTCTGCGGCTTCGCTGGGGCCCTATTCATAAAACACAACAAAGTGGCGACAAGTACAAACCTTGTCAGCTAAAGGATCTGCTGGGAATACCACAGAGTACTTAGTGACTAAAACAAATCAAATTTTGAAATCCTCCCTTCCGAAGGAAAGCACAGAGGGGATTTAACTACAGTGAACAAGTGTATTTGCAGGGAAATGGCAGCGGGGTGGGGAGAGGAGGCTCCCAATGAGCCCGGCTGTGCTGGGGCAGAGTTCTGTGATGGGGTTGGTCTGTGGCTCCAAGGAAAGGGAGAAGCAGGGCTGCCCAGCAGGTGTGGGACCATCCTGAGCAGCAACCCAGGCCTGGTTATAGCTGTGCCCTCTGTGCTATGGCAGTGGCAGGAGGTGCTTTCCAAAGCCCTTCTGGATGGTGAGACCCTTCCTGCTCAGTGCTCTAAGGGGTTAAATATACGTTGTGCACTGCTACCCTATTTGTGCATGGGAAGACTCCTTTTTAATTGTAATTAGGCTGTCCTTGTGTTCGTGGCATGTTTCCATATGGGAATTGTTCCTGACAGAAGCTGTTCCAGGAGTTTGGCTGTTCGCCTGGTGCTGGGGAGCTGGGCTTCAGCTCTCTGCTCAACCAGATGCTCCCTCTGTGACTCTGGCCAAGTCACTTAGACTCTCTGTGCCTCAGTTTCTAATCATAAAATGGGAATATTAACATCTGCTTCTCTCACAAGGGACTTAGGAACACAGTAATCAGAGGGAGTTGAACACTCAGAGCGTGCTGGGAGGAATGGTCCATGTTCTTCAGGCAGGCAGAGAGCAGCACCCGTGAGTCTGACTCTGGCTTGGACCATGTCCTCAGATGAGGGAGACTAAAGAACCAGTTCCAAGAGCTGGCTTCAGTTCCCCAGCAAAGCTCCAACTGAACCTGAAGTCTTTGATGGCCACAGAAAGAGAAGCAACCAAGGGAACGCTGTGAAATGGACACTCTCTGCCTAAAGAGGAACATAAACTTCCTCAGGATTTTTAGAAATGTTTGTACCTAACTCCTGTTGAAATTTGCAGCAGTATGACAGAAACTTCTACCAGGTCCTCAGTAGTTCTGTCTTCTGGTCACTTATGTCATTCTTTTCATTCTTTACTGAAGGGCTGTTTATTCCTTTGTAGTGTTGCCTCATGAACCTCGTTCACACCACCATTAGCCACCCTTGGAGCTTGACTGGAGAACTGCTCAGTCCTCTCTGGCAGTGGTTGGTTTGTCCAGCACAGCCTGGTCACTGGTGTCCTGGTGCTCTGGAGATGGAACTTGTGCTGTGCACGTTGGGTCACTGAAGTCCTGCCAGGAACATCCTTTCTTTGGATGGCTCATGATGATTTGTCTTTCCTTGTGTATCACTAAGCAGCCCAAAATGCTGGGCTGGAAGTTGATTTGTGTCTTGCTTTGATTTATCTCTTTTTCTCTTTCATTTTTTTCTCTGAACTATAGCATTGTTTTCCCTAAGGAAAGGACAGGCCCTGTGCTCTATTACATGGAGCATTATTGAAAACTTGTATAAAATTATGTTCCCTTTCTCTGTTCTCTACTATTGCATTAACTCGTTCAGAGAGCTCCAGCAGGTAACCGAGTTTTCTCCAGCAGAGACTCTGCTGCCTCGAGCCTATCATGTTAATCTTCCTTAATTAGATCCTTCATCCCGTTCTCAGGAACAGATGGGAGGCTCAGGGCTGTGAAGTACTTGGGATCTCCTGGGACACCTGAGGAAGAGTCCTCCAAGCCTTCCCAAAAGCAGTGATGCCCATCGAGGGTTCCCGTGAGGCTGTGCAAGGGCAGTGTGTGTGTGCTCTCTGCTGCCTGTGGAGTGCTGCAGGCTCTCACTGGACCTGCAGTGCTCCCATCTCCCTGCACCTCAGCAGCCCAAGGGAAGTGCTGAGGTGACCTGCCCATCTTTCCTGCAAGGATTTCTTATTTTAGAGTGCATTTTGGCTTAGCAGAAACACACCTTCGTGATGAGAAATCCAATGAACCTATGAATTTCTGGCTGAACGCTGCAATGCTGTCCCAAAGAAGCACATAGAGAAGCTCAGGACATCCAGTGGTAATCAGATTTCTCATCAACAATGTGGGCCATGCACTGCCCTGTAGTGTTTCCAGTGAGACACTGCTTTTTGCCTGGTACCCATCCCCAGGCTTGGGAATATCCTCATGTAGCACTAAGCAGAAGTGCACAGGTGTCCCTGTGTCATGTGTCCATAAACAAAGCTGCTGAAAAGGGGATGTTCACAAGGGAAGGAAACCAAAACACAAGAAATCTGAGCCCTTTTCTCCTGGCTGTTGTAAAAGAAGATGTACTGCTGTGTGCTCGTGGTGACAGTTACTTTTTGGCATTACTGTGACCTGTTTGATTTCCTATCTTGTCAGCCACAGGTGTGCTGGTCAGCAGACAGCCCTGTCCTTGGATCAATACCTGCTGGAGCTGTAGTTTCTCTGATGGAAAACCTGTTGTACAGTTTTGTTGGTTTATCCCCTTCATTCCTTCCTTCACTGCTCTAAGCCCTTGGTTCAGCTCTGCAGATGCCAAAGGCTTTGAGTGAAACACCTGCACGCTTGGGTTTTAGTCTGGAACAGAACATTGTGGCCATCACTTGGAAGCTCTGGGAGATGGTGCAGACAGTGAGCTCAGCCTGTGAAGGTTGGGTACATGAAGGATGAGGAAGAAGCTGTGAGTGAGAACTCTAAATGGAAGGGTTTTGATCTGTTTTGTTTGCTGGGGCTTGGAATACAGACAAACCCATTAAAATGAGACCATAAAACAAGCCACTGGTTTTGGTCTATGTACAAGTTTGGCAAGACTCAAAGCACAGAGCGACGAGATTTAAAGCAAGTATCCTTCTGAAATTATAGTTTGGAACAGGGAGCTCCACGCCAATCGATGGGAATCTGCTTTTGTTATGGTCACAAAAAGTGCGAGGCTGACTCATGCTATTACAGTGATGCACAGTGTTGTCAAGGTAATGGATTTGGGCACTTGGCAAAGACAGCAAGGGAGTAAAAGGCAAGGAGGTATTCTGCCAGCCTCCAGGAGGAAGCTTCATATTAAGGATTTTTTTTTTTTTTATGGCTGAGAAGGAGAACACTCAATTTTTGTTGTAGAAGTGGGAATTTTATGCCCTGGCCTATTGCTGTTGTGGTGCACATCAGCCATGGGAATGCTGTTCTTTCCCAAAAGTAGCAGGGTGTGTGAACTTCTACTGCCTTCCCTCCTCCTGCTGGTGCCTGAGAAGCTTCTGTCCACAGGGCTTAAGTGAAAAATAGAAATGGGAACAAAGGGGGAGAAAGTAGAGATACCGTGCATATTGCAGTTCCTTGGGGAAAGAGCTTGGCTGTAAAGGAATTGTTGGGCTGAGTTCTGAAGAGATTGAGGTAAGGAATAAGCCTCCAAGGACCATGTCTGCAACCTATCAAGGCCTTTTTTTCCTTTATTTTTTTTTTTTTTTCATAATAGCAACAACATTTAAAAGCACTGTTTAAGGACAAGCTTGAAAAGATCAACCAAAAAGGCAAGAGAAGTGGGGTTTCTCTTACAAAAACTTTGCAATCCAGTCAGCCTGCTTAATTGTACTTTGATAAAAAGAGAAACTGATAGGAGGAGAGGGAAAAGAAAGAAGAAAGCAACTACCTGTTAAAAATTATCAAGATGAGGGATTGCTGTCTGTAAAGCTTCTTAAGACAAATCCTTCCTTTTATAACTCCTTGGCTTTCTTTCACTCACTGAAATGAAATCAGAAGCTGACAGGAAAAGTGAAATGTCTGCACTAATGAGATAATCTGACTTATCAAGACCAATAAGGCAAAGGATGCGTTAAGTGTTTGAATAATAGAGCTGGAGACTTGTGTGGAGCAGGGAATGCTTTGTGGGAATGCCATGGGAGAGCTGTCAGGGGCTCAGAGAGCAGCAGTGGCTGTGTGTTAATGTGTGTGCCAAGGTCACTTTGGGCCCAGGCTGGGAGGAGAGCTGCCTAAATGATCAGTTTTGCCTACTCTGTAGCCTTTTTTTCTCCTAAAAGAGACAATGGCAAGGGATAAGAAACCCAGAGAAAGAGAGGAGAGTCCATCCCAAGGTTTGGAAAAGGAGCGTTGTGGGTTTTGGAGACTGGATATGAATTGCCAAGAGTAAGTGGCTCGTTTATCCAAACTTGATGTGTTTGGACCTTCTTTTAAAGGTCCTTATTCAACCTCCAGCCAAGCTGGTGGGAAAGCTTCCCTGATTCCTCGTTTTTTTGGATCAGCCTTTTGGTGGTAGAAATCTGGAGTCACACAGGACTAGGTGGAAAGGAATGGAGAGGAAAACATCCCCCCATGTTTAACTGCAGGCTTGCAGTTACCATGAGCACCAGGGCCAAGTGTTTATGAAGCTCCCCTGAACAAAATCCAAGGCAATGTTTGTTTTTATGTGGTACCAACTGCATGCACACGGGTTCTCTGATAGCCTCTGGTTTTGCCTGAGGTGAGAGATAGCTGGGGCTGGCATTTGTTGGAGCTTTATCTTGTGAGAGGTGCACTTTCTGCAGCTCAGAGTGAATGAATTCACTTGCAGTTTGAAATGTCAACCTTTTTCATGAGTGTTTAGGGTTCACAAGCAGTTTTATACTGGAGAGCCATTTTGGGGGGAGTTGTGTTCTATTTTGGCAACAGAGCTGTAGCCACTCCAGTCCAACAGCCTTGTGCCTGTTGGCAGCGAGGCTCTGGAACGTTCCCTGCCCCTGAGGAACAGGCAAAGCACCACTGCTAAAACAGAGCTTACAAGTGGTGGTAGAACAGCGTGGGAGCTGCAGTAGCAAATGGCCCAGATGATCCAGTGGGTCACCTCCAATCCTACTTTGTCCTTGCTTGGGCATGAGGAAAGCTCTGAGTCAATTTAGTGTCCTAAACTATGCTAGAAGTGACAATATTTTACTTTTCCAATGACAACACAAAATGAAGTTAGATTGTACATGTAACAATTCACTGAGGCTAAATGAGCTGCTGCTTAAAAATAGTATGGTGGTAGGCATTTAATCACCCTGATCTAACTGTAAGATATAGTGATAATCCTTTTGTTTCAGTAAATGCCAACAGAGCATTTAAGCAAAAGAGAGTGAGGCTCCATGAGAAACAGGGCCCAGTACATTAAAAATAACTGTGGAGAAAGGGGATTCATTAAAGTAAATACCAACCTCGAAAGAAGGACTCTAACAACCTATTACTATAAAACAAATAATAGCTTATATGTGGTCTTTTGCCATCTCATATTCTGTTATTTCTCTTTTCTTGGGGAATACGGAGAACTGACAGCAGTAAGGGAAAAGCTCATGAGTGGCAAACTTTGGACAGTGACAGCATTTGTCAGCTTAAGTAAAGGTATTAAAAGTCAACACCCTACCTGTAGAGGGAAAATTTTGGTGTATAGGAATCAGTGTGAGCTCAAAATTTAGGCAGAGACACCAAGTCTCAGCTATGTTGCTAATTAGCTCTGCAGAGCTGCAGGGATCCACTAAGATCAATAGCAGTTGTAGAAAGGTTCAGATTTTCTGTGATGTCTTTCTCTTGTCAGTGTTACTTGGAAGTAACAGGAAGTCTATTTTTGTTTACTCTAAGATTTGAATTTTTAGGTGAAAATGATTTTATCTGGACAAAAAAATAAATCCTTCAGCTCTTTACTTATATTGGAGTATCAGCTTCAAAATGTGTTTCCTAAGGGAAATGATGGCACACCATAATGACCACACAGAAATATCTTACACTTCAGCATCCTTTCTTGGGAAGGATCTCCAAATCCTCTCCAAATTCCATGGTCATTTCCTCCTCTGACGTGCAAAGAGCCTTTTGCTGATGTTGATTCACCAGGGGCTGTGCTCTGTGTGTGGGCTGGCTCTCTGGGTACTCTATGGATATATTTCAGCACATCTATATTTATAAACCCTCTCATTTCACCAGAGCAGTGCAGAGGGATGGCAGCGTGATCCTTCCATTTGTCTGGGGAGTCTCCTGTGAGCAGAGTTGGAAAGCAGCTGGTCTTTAGCACAGGGTAGGGAGCTCCATGGGGACCCGGCTGTCACTGGAACACCTTGGGAAGTGGAAGAATGCTGAGCTCCAGGCAGGAACACAGCTGGAGAGCGGGAGCTGGAGCTGGGCAGGGATGTTGATGTGTGCTCGTTGTGGTTGTCATGTTGAGCTCATCAACAGAACATCTCTCTGCTGGCTGTGACTCCAGCCCAGCGCCACGGCTTCCAACCCACCTGGGCTGAAGGCAGAGCTTTAAAGGCAGTGCTTTGTTATTTATCTGTGCGTGTGCATCGCCCCCAGCTCGGAACAGCTTCCCTCGTGAATCTCTGTTGTGAGGGAGTGAAATGGAATCTCTTGTCCTGGGCAAGTAGATACAAATTGCTGATTTAGATGCTAGTGAATAGGAGGAGTCTCTCAGACAAAACTAATATCCTGTGGAAAGATTTTCTTTCCTTTCTTTCTTGAATCTGTTTTCCCTATCTTTGATGCCTTTATTTCATCACCTCTACTGTTACTATATTTGACGTGCAGTCACAGGCTTTTCAAGGCAATGGAATATTAATTCATGGTCACGTAAGAGTTTTTTCCTGATTCATCCTGGGGATGTAGAGCATCGCGATGAGCCCTTCCTGGCTTTTGGCTAAAAGAGTATGGCCAATCAGAAGGGAAGAAAAGTCTGTGCTTTGCTGCCAGCAGCCAGACCTTTCCTTTCTGCCACTGGGAGGAGCATGAAAACAAGGGAAACCACATCTTCCTCTTTCAGAGCAAACGCTGCAACTCCCCGACTGGGGAGTTGACACCTGGATTAATTTTCCTGCTGATATGTGGGAATTACTGGTCTCATCTCTGGGATGTTGGTGAATATGGTATTTTTTTGTCGTGAATCTGAGATTACTGGGGAACTTTGCTTTTGATTTCCCTTTCCAGCCCCACGAGTGCACAGGGATGTTGGGTGTTTGTCTGAGTGTGCCATTAAAAATGGACTGGTTGTCACCTTGTGCAGTCCCAGCCCTTTCAGGGCTGCTGGGCTGGGGTGCAGCTGGAATCCTTCCAGCCCTGCTGTAACTCTGGGGCTTCCAGAACAGATAAGTACCCCCCAGCATGACCTAAAATCTTCAGGGACAGAAGGGGTATTGAACAATGAAATTATTTTTTTTTAAATTATCATTACCTGTCACTCTTTTCTCCATCTTTAGTTAAATTAGCTCTAAGCAGTTGTAGAAAACTGGGTCTTTTCCAATGGGCTGATGAAGTCCTGCCATCTGGGAGATAAAAAGATTGCAGGAAGAGCCACACTTATCAAAGGAGGAGTGATGCTAGAACTGACTGTAGTCCTGGTGTGGTGACATTTATGTTTCTGGACAAAAAAAAAAAAAAAATTCAGTAATTGAGTGAATCCTGACCCTTTTTGGTGCTTAGGGGTGACACTGCCTTTCCCACCCTGTGAAATAAACCCATACTGAGTATTTAAGAGCTGCCTGAAGGGCTGAGGTGTTGGTGGCTGCCTTGGGCACGAGGACACTCGTGTGTGAGGCAGGACAGGCCTGGTGCTCAGCACGAGGAACCAGCAGGGAATGTCAGAGATACCCAGAAATGCCTCTGGTGTTCAGCAGGGACAGGGCAGCACCACGGGGACACGGCCCCATAAAATGGAGGTTCAGGAACTGCAGCAAGGGCTTCTGCCTGATGCTACAAATTAACAATAAAGCTCAGGGGCACGGTGTAATTATTTACTTTGCTAAATAACACAGAGGAGCTGTGGCTTAATTACACCAGTTTAGCTGTGCCATAGAATGGCAGAGGCTGAGGCTTCAATGCATTGCATTAATGAGCCTTGCTATCCGTTACTTCTAATATTGGATAATGTTTCTTTTGTTTTAAATCATCCTTTTTAAACGAGTCCCATGCAGATGAGAAGGAATCCTTCCAAAGTATCACAATGGATTGTTTTTGTTTCTAAAAGACACAACCCAACAAGGCACTTGATACTACAATTATACTCCGTAAAGCCAGATGCATTTGGCTCTGCTCTTGTGTCGTTGACATCCCTTTTGTGGTAGCTTTTGATGAAATTTAAGCAAAAAGGATGTAACAGAGCATCTTCAGATGGCAAGAGTCTGTATTTCTCAATCCTATCATCAATCCAATCAACTTTCATATAAAGAAGATTGGAGAGGGGAATAATGCACTTTAAATAATAGTCTTTTCTGAACATTTAGGGCATACTAATTAATAAATAGTTCATTGCAACTTTAAGGCCAAATTTTATTTTTATTGAAGTCAACGTTCCAGCTCCTTCAACTGAACAAGAATAGTGTTGGTCATAGCTGTGCAGTGCCCCAGAAAATAGATGTTTTCTCCATTGTTACTGCCCCCTCCTCTTTTCCAGCCTCTCTGCCTTGTCTGTCCTGCCTGCCTTAGGATGATCTTTCTCTCCACAATTCCTGAAGGCACTTCCTGAGGTGCTGGCATCCTGCTGACAGAGCAAGAGAGTCCCATTTCAGATGATGGCATTTTGTGCTCCATGGTGGAAGATGCCACACAACTATTTGTCCTGCTGTCACTGTGTGACTGTTCAAGGCATTTGTCTTTTTTCCCATTCTGCAATAATTTGCAGCTCCGTGGTTTTACTTTAAAGCCTCTCTGACTTCTTACACTGAAATCTCTGCTAGTCTCTTGTTCTCTACTCTTGAGTCTCCTGCAGATTGCCCTGCAACATTTGCCATCCTATAACAGATTTCTGAAAAAGGTGATTGTTTTGGTTCTCTTGTCTTCCCCTCTTCACTTAAGTTTTTATTTTCATTATTATCAAATATTTCTTATGATCCCAGAGCCTCCCTGCCTTGTTGCAGCCTTGACCAACTGTTGCCAACATAATCTTTGCCTGAGAAGCTGCATTTTTGATGGTTGGTATGGTAGAGGAGATTTGGGTTGAGCTGGGAGCTGGTTCCTGGGTTCGGTGCTGTTTCTCACTTTCTGTAGCTGTGTCCCATTCTCTCTCTTTCACACCCTCACTGCACTTTGAAGCAGTGCCAGTTTGGAGTGGGAATGGCATGTGCCTGGAGCAGGAGCTGTGTGTGGGGAGTGGTTCCCACCTGGGCAGCACGTGGCAGGGATGGGTGTCTGAATTTCCCCATCAGGCTGGCTGCCTGTGAGATGGAGGGCCTGGGGGACTGACGAGTGAGACTGTTCCCTGTTCTCATTTTTGCAGATGTTTATATTTATTTTTGTAGGCTTTTCAATGGCTCTCAGAGGAGCACTTTCTATATTTCTTATAGTGAGTGGACTGGAGGAGCATTTGGGGGAGAGAAGGGAGTGTGGTCAGTGCCTGCAATCCACACCTGACAGGCTCATTTCATTTTAGTTATGGATGCTGTGCATCTCAGCTATGCATGGTAAATCCACAGTTAGGCAAAATGGGCTTTCCTTTCCCCTGTTTATTCCTCTGAAAAGATTGAATGCTTTTCACAGACAAACTGATAAAACACCTCAAGTGCTTTGTGTCGAGCAAGGTCGTATTAACATGGAAATCTGGGTTGTTCACTGATTCAGCTGTCCAGGCTTAGTTAAGTTTCATGTATCAGAAGCTGATATTTTTCAAACTGTCAATTTTGGGGGTGGATGAGTGACTAAAACAGATGTATTAATGTCTGGCAGTTGAAGTACTGTAGCCTGTGGTTATACAGACTAGTTTAGTGTCTTGCCAAGATTCAGAAAATCAATGGAATAAGTGCTAAAAAGGGAAATGCTGTGTATACCAGGAAAGGTTCTGGCATTTCCTCTTGGGAAGAAAAGGAAATAAAACACTGGTTTACTGCTAATTTTTGCTGTCAGAGGTAAAAGTAAGACTGTAATACTTAAGAGACACAAGAGAAGTTGTCATTTTCTTCTCAGAAATGTGGCTGTAAGTCCCCAGGTCCTGGCCCAGTTGTGCTTTGGGGAATCACATTTTCTACATCAACATTTCCATTGATTTTTCAATTATCTGAAGCTATTGATGAAGGTCACCAAGTTAATTTTCATTTCAAAATGCAAGTGAATGGCACTAAATATCTTTATGTTCTTGCTATTGTGGTTGCAAAATTTGGCATGGAAAGAGCATGGCAGGAGTTGGGAACTGCTGTGGTGGAGGGGGAGCTGGAGAGAAGACAGAAATTCAGTCTCATTTCCTTGCTTTTTTGGTTTGCTTGCTTTGTTTTGAAACAGTCTCATCAGTTCTCAGTTGTCTGTAGTTATTTGTGGAACTGAAGAAAAATTTATTTATTCACTGAAAAAAGTGAATTATTGTGTCAACCAAAAGCAGTTATATGTTTAGACCATTTAGGCTATAAATAAGGAAAACCATTTGACCCATGTTTTCTCTAGACCTTGAAAAAATAGATGGGTTGTTTTTTGTTTTGTTCATTTATTTTCTTTTTAATATCCTCATTTGAAGTTGTTATTTTCTTTTAAAATATTTTTACTGTGGCTTTTTAAAATGTACAGGCTCTGACCTTGAAAGAATGATATAAGATTTTTAATTTTGGTTGGTCTGATCTGAAGAAATACTGCAACTTTTCTCTTTTTCGGATTCAATCGCGTTATAAAAAAATAAATTCTTTGCACAATTCTCTGTAGTTGAGACATTTATGGGTCTGTCTTCAGAGAACTGAGCTTAGGAGCCATCTAGGGAAGAAAACAAGGGCACAACAGGAAATTGAGCACTGGTATTTCTGTCAGGTTTGCCTGAAGGGTTGGGTGCAAGGAAACCTTGCCCAGGCAGGAAGGACACCTGAATTCACTGGCTCAGGAGCAAATGCAAACAACAGCAGGACTGAAAATGCAAATAACTTTCAGACAGTCTAAAGAAAAGTGCAGCAGCAGCAGAGGAACCACCCTGTGTGTCCCCAGGCCCTGCTGGCCACCCCACACAGCTCTGTTCCTGTGACCAGCCCATTGGAGCTGCAGAGCTGCAGAAGTGATGATCCATAAAATGTATAAATATAATAACCTCAGACAGCAGCAGCAGAGCCAGAGAAGCCTCATGCCACAATCTCCTGCTCCCCGCTGTTCGAGACGTGTGGGCAGAGCATTGTTGATGTGCCTGGGACAATCAGAGATGTTTGCATGCTGCACTGAACATATGCTCGAGGTACTCTCCACAGGGGCTGGCAGATTGCTGCCTCCGTGCCATCGTTTGTGATGCTGCGGCTGTGATTCTCCTGCCCAAGCTCAGGGCTCGAACCAACACAGCATTTTCAGTCCTGCTTTGAGTATTCCTCATGCTGGGACTCTCAGAGCACTGCACATTAAACCGAGGCAATTTCTTGGACAGTCCTAAAAAATGCCCAGGGATACAGAGAACCCAGAAAGGCTTGGGGGTTTTTTTCATTATTTTGGGCTGGAATTTCAAGAGTGGAACTTAGCAGCTGTTTGAGTAAAAATTCAACCTAGCTCTGGTGTGGCTTAAAGCCTGAGTTCTCCCCTAAAACTGATCTTGATGCTGAAGACAGCCCTCTTTATTTAGCAGCACTGTGTGTGATATTGGAGCAGTTTACGAAGCTGTGCCCTTTGATAACAGCTTGATGAAAAGCTGTGCCTTACATAAATAGTGCCACGAACCCGGGGTGCCATTTTGCCTTTCGTAGCTGTCTGTGGGCTGCTCAGATCTGCAACGTGCACTCCGTGATCCCAGCAGGGCTCCCAGGCCCCTCTGTGCAGGAGGTTGTGCCCAGAGAGGGGAAGGACAGAGGAAGGAGCAAGAAGAAATTGCTGTGCTGTGTCTGTTGAGCTCCTCTCCTCTGCACTGTACAGCAGAATGACAGACTCTGTGTTTACACTGCCGAGGTGTTAACCCACTTTCTGTATTGACAACCCCCTTTCCTTCCAGCAGAAGCAACTCAATATTTTACTCTCCTGTTTTTTTTGTCTTTGCCACTTCTTTTTTTTTTCCAGCGGCCATATGCGCATTTTGGCTTTGAGTTGAAGCCCAGGACACTACAGTGCAAATAAACAAACTTTGCATATGGGCTGCTGCTTTGTTTCGGCAGCTAATGTCTGTTCAACTGTGAGCAGAAATCTGTTTGAAGAGGATATGAGGCAGGAATAGAGCTGGCTCTAGACAAAAGTTTCCACCTCAGAAAATTCTTCAGAAGAATGGGATAGATGCCAGAAGAACAAAAGAAATGGAGTAGGTGCCAGAAGAACGGAAGAATGATCCTAAGTGACTTTGTGTTATTGGGATAAAATCACTCTCTGGTGATGATGGATGGGGATCTGCACACTGCATTGCCCTGGCCTGGCTGCTCCCTATCACAAGGGTTGCTACTGGATTCCTGAGCAGGTTCTGCTCATCTGTGAGAGGCACAAATTCCACCCACACTGAGCCCCTTTTCCAGCCATTTGGCTTTGTGAAAGAATCTCTGTCTGGCTCAGAACCAACCCCAAGATCTTTGTTAAGCTCCTTTTCCTTTCCTATCCAGCATCAAGCCAAAATCGGGATCTGTTATTCCTTCCTTTGTCAAGTGTCAGTATCTGCTGGACCTGGGGTGAGTCTCCAATCCCTGATGGATGAGTGGAAATGGAAAGGGAGCTTCAAAGGCACAGAGCCACTGAAGAGCCAGGCAAGGCAGGGGATGCTGTGTCCCCCCTGCCCGAAACAGGGGAACAGCAGGAGCTGAAATCAGATGAAACAGCAAGAGGTCAAAACCTTGGTGTCTCTCTCTTATTCTGAAACTTGAGGGTTTTTTTCAGGTAGGGCTTCTTTTTATGTCTTTTGAAAAATTGTGGTTTTCTGTTCCTTTTGGAGGCCTAACCAGTAACGGTCCCAAAGATCATCAGGATTGTTTCTGCTGGAAACAGGAGCCAGCTCTCCCCATACAGCGTGTTTAGAAGTTGATTTTCTAGGCTGTGGATCAGTTCCTTTTCAGACAGACTCTTCTACGTCTTCAAGGAGTGGCTACAGGGGACTAAAGGATACCTTTTAACTGATATCATTTGGATATATTATAAATATTCCAGGAAGTTAAGGGCAAATTCTTGAGTACTTTGCTGAGCACCTCAGAAAGGGAATGTGGAACACATCCAGAATGTGCCAAATCTGAATTCTTTGTCAGATTTCCGCCTTGGCCACCTCCAGGCAAAGCATTGCCCTCATCACGTGAGACTGAAATAATCTGTTGAATTTTAAACAAATCCAGGCCTTCAGATTGTGCCTCTTGTTCAAGTGAAAGGCATAATTATCTCCTCTATTAAATATGCTAATGAAGCCAAAATGGAGGTGGGGGGGGCAAAGCCATTGTTTGATTTTAATGAAACATATTTTATTTTAATGAGAGATGTCCTATTAGGCTTAATGCAGTCAAACTTCTGATAAAGGCCCTTATCAAAAACCGTGCCATAGGAAAATAAATTAATTTAATTGTAGCAGCCAAACAAAATGAACCATTTTCTTGGGTCGGAAGCAAAAGGGAATGTGATCTAATAACACCACACTTATTAGTATTTCTGATATGTAAATTAAAAGCATTAAGTGAATAGCAAGATGATCCATAGCTTCTCTAGATAGAGTAATAAGTGTGAGCCAGTTTTTTTTAACACAGAAAACTGATATAATTAGAAGACTGTTAACAGTTTTTTTTAGCTGCGTGAAATGAACAAGCCACAGGAGACCAGTTTGTCACAATAATTAAAGTTCAGAAATAGTTTTCTATTACCATAAGTGAGATTTGATAGATATCTTTTTAATTTACTGTAAATAGCTGCTTCTTTTTTGTTTTGGGGTTTTTTTAAGAAACTTTTTTTTTTTTTACTATTTTAACAGAAATATG
Source organism: Falcunculus frontatus (assembly GCA_013398115.1). Taxonomy (NCBI): domain Eukaryota; kingdom Metazoa; phylum Chordata; class Aves; order Passeriformes; genus Falcunculus; species Falcunculus frontatus. The sequence continues at coordinate 1,638,302 of VZRV01002663.1, forward strand.
TCTCATCTTTGGGTGATGGTTCTGTTTATTTCAGATGCTCCATAGTCTGTTATTTGCCAAGGGCATACATTAAATATCTTCCTGATATGAGTAACATATGGGTTGCCACTTCACAACAGCAAACAGGCACAACAACGTCTCCCTCCTGCAGGATACACACTGAGCGTGACAATGGGTATTGCTGAATTCCAGAATTCCTCCAAATTCCCAATGCATTCTTTCCAATAGAAGTTTATGGTGTGCTGGGGATGAGTTAATGACAATGAAGTGATATCTGGGGTGGGCAGGTTTGTGCTCTCTGGGATGGGATGCCATGGGCCATTCTTGGTGCTGTGTGCTGGCAGGATTGGCACAGGGCAGGGGGCAGATCTGGGATGGGATGCCATGGGCCATTCCTGTCGCTGTGTGCTGGCAGGATTGGCACAGGGCAGGGGGCAGATCTGAGCCCCCTGCCCCTCGTGCTGCTGCCTGGCCTGGCACTGGCAGTGACTCTGTGCAGTGCCCAGGGGAGCTCTGGAGGCAGGATTGCTCTTCCATCCTCAAATACGTGGCTTTCTTCACCCCTGGCTCTTAAACCTCTCTTCACTCGTGTTCTTTGGGCTCCTCAGTCCTGTCTTTCCCTATTCAATTCTAAAGCCTTGCTTGATATATTCACAGGCTTTCTTTAGTTGTTCCTGCATGGATGATTTAAGGCCAGCAAATAACTTTTCCCCAGAGTATGCAAGTGTCTTCTCCAATAAATAAAAACCACATCTCACATCAGTGGGCACCTTGGGACTTGTGGAACAATTCCACTCCCGTTCAGTTGAGACAGGATGGAAACAGACTCCAATTGTGCTGCGTGTTACAGAGGCTGCTGTTTCAATGCAGGACTGATTTTCCACTTTATTGATAATGGACAATAGGCCATCACTGTGTTGGTAGGGAAAAAATAAGAAGCCATTGTAATCTGCTTTAGTTTGTGGCTCCTCTGCTCTTTATAGGTCTCCAGCAGGGTTTAAGTAACTTCAGTTATGTGGTGCAAGAGGCCAAACCTGGAGTTTAAAGGATTCCTCCCCAGTCAATCAGAGCAGCCGTGGGTGTTGGGAACCCATAGCTATTGCCTGTTCCTAAACATTGACATTCCATTTATTTTGGCTTTCAATCTTCATTTAAAACATAGATATGTGTGTCGAGAATCCTGTTTTCTCAGTAATGCCCAGGGACACAGCTCCGGCCCCGAGCCTTGCAGGCTGCAGCAACGGGACCTCGTGCAATCCTTCTTTGTGACACTGCCAACACTTTGCATTTCTCCAGCAGCCGTATCTCAGGGTGTCTGTGAGCCCTGCTGGGAGGAGGAGAGCAAAAAATGGCAGAGAGGGACCATAAATAAGAGAGGCGAGTTAGTATTTCTCGAGAAATGAGCATCTGGAGAAAAGGGTAAATTCAGGAGTCAAAGAAAATATTACTGGCAATCAGAAACTTTATCTGAATGCATTGATTTATCTGTAGAACATAAATAAGCTGGCAGTTTTGATCTTGTGAAGCACTTTAAACTTGTTACGCTCGCTTTTTCCTAATTCCCAGAAGAGCAGTTCAGAATTGGTCTGGGCTAAAACTGTAGAGAAAAGTTGAAACAATCTGGATTAAATTCCTGGGTCTGTTGTGGTCTTTAAGCTATTCTGAGTCCTGCTGCACAGGGTCAGGGTTTCTGAGGGGATTCAGTTGTGTTACAGGCTCAGATTTTCGAAGGAAATTCAGAGCCACCACGTGGAATGATTTGTTTGAAAGCCCAGCTCAGGCTCAGTTTCCTGGCACACCCATTATTACTGTTAATGCTGCTGCTCCCTGACTCGGGGTCATCCTGAGATTGAATATTTCTTGGCATAAAGGTTTGGAAGTTTGGGGATAACAGGTGTTCTCCAATCACAGTTGATGGGATTCAGAAGACACTTGATTGATAAGGATTTGTTTGGAAGGGTAACAATTTGCTTCTGAGCTCCCATACAAACCAACCTTAATTTTCATCTGCTATCTTGAGGCGTGCTAGGGAGGAGAGCAAATTCCTGCAGTCAGTCTGGAAAAAGCATTCCTATAATTCTTATTTAGCACCACTTCCTATTAGTCCCAGCCTCTCATCAGCTACACTCAGATGGTAATTTATGTTTTAATGGGCAGAGCACTTTACTGCCCACAGGGTTCTAAACCAAGCCAGAATTTATGTCCCGTGCCTCTAAAATACCATATATTTATTTCCCTGGCACTCAGGGTTGGTGGATTGAATCTTTAAAGAGCCCAGCTCTGTCTCTGTGCTTTGCTAGGAGGGGACCTCAGATATGGTTTTTGTTTGAAAGCAGGTGCAGGAGGAAGCAGCTTAGTCCTGGGATGAGGATGAGGAGCAAGCTTGGAAGGAAGCTCTGCCATGGGGTGGTTCTGCTGGTTTAGGCACTGATTTATCTTTCCACCCATTTCAGGGCTCAGCCTCATCCCAGTGGCAGGGACTGGGGAGAGCAAAACGTGTCTTTGACCTGTTTGCTTCTCTCTGTCCTGAGTGAACAAAAAGTTCATTTATTGACAATCCTAAAAGCCAGAGAGGTTTTCCCTTTCCCTCTAGCAAAGAGGTGTTTGGGGGATTCTCATTTTTAATGCTGAAATTTTTGCTGTTTCTTGGAGATTTGTGAAGGTGGAGCTCGTGCAGGCTGATGCCATCAGGAAGGAGTTTGACAGTGACTGCAGTGACACCAGTCCTTGACAGCCTGTGACGTGTGCCAGTCACAACCTGGAGCTCTGCAGTTAAAATTGTTTCTAAATTATCCACAGGCCTCCATTTCCTGCATCTCCAATTCTAATAAGTCTCAATTAAAAGTTCCCACTCAGGCTATCTGACCATTACTGCTTTCAGTAAATCTGCTGCTGGTTTGCAGTTAGCAAGCTCCACTGGGCATTTAATTTCAATATGTGGCAGCCAAATTTCTTGGTCTAGGAGTGGGATGGGATTCTTTTATTGAACTTATAAAGATAACTTATATAAAATCAGCTGTGGCAGGTTTGTTCCATTTATTAAATGCAAAAACTTCTCCCAGCATTTGAAATGCTGTCAGGTACTTGGTGACAAGAAATATGTGTGTGCTGGTGTGTGTATTACATGAAATAATTACAGTTTGTAGTGCAGAAGACTGGCTTAATCTGAAAGAAAATACAGATTTTTTTCTTGAAAACGTACTACAGCTAAAAAATAAATGAAACGTAAGAGATTGGAAAGAAAAATTAAAAAAAAAAAAAAAGAAGTCACAGAGGAGAAGGAGAACTGTAATGGTAAGAAAAAATAAACATCATTGGAATTGGTATTTACAGCAAGTAGTGCTTCCAAACCCTTGGAGAGGTGAGGAATTATAAATGACAAGTGCTGGAGAAACAAAAATATTATCCCTACTGCTAGGCTTTTGTGAAGTTGGTGCGAGGCAGACTGCAAAGGGGGCACGAAGCAGGCAGATGGGAGGAGGAAAGGGGCCGGGTTGTTGGGAAAACAGAAATTACAGCTCACCACGGCCAAGTCCCAGCAGGGGCTGGATTGCCCTCATCACAACTGGAACATTTCCACAGCTTTGGATTGCCCTCATCACAACTGGAGCATCTCCGCAGCTTTGGATTGCCCTCATCACAACTGGAGCATCTCCGCAGCTTTGGATTGCCCTCATCACAACTGGAGCATCTCCGCAGCTTTGGATTGCCCTCATCACAACTGGAGCATTTCTGCAGCTTTGGATTGCCCTCATCACAACTGGAGCATTTCCACAGCTTTGGATTGCCCTCATCACAACTGGAGCATTTCTGCAGCTTTGGATTGCCCTCATCACAACTGGAGCATCTCCGCAGCTTTGGATTGCCCTCATCACAACTGGAGCATCTCCGCAGCTTTGCGGGAAGGATGGGGCTTGTTCTTGCTCACAGAGAACAAGTGCTGGTGCTCAGAGGCTGCCTGGGTTCTCCTGTAGAGCTCTACTTCTCTTTTTTCTCTGCTTATCACTTCAATTTAATTCATATACTGCCGATGTTCATTAATAAGGGACGGGACTGCATCGATAAGACGATTTGTACTTAAAATAACAAACAAGGC